>WBMV01001385.1:294213-427571 GCA_013396655.1 Campylorhamphus procurvoides | reverse complement strand
AGGGCCTGGCTGGAGCGACTCCCAGTTCCGCCGCTACTCCTTCGAGACGCGGCCCATCCCGCGGCTCAGCCACAGCGACCCCCGCGCCGAGGAACTCATCGAGAACGAGGTGCGGGGTGTCCCGGGCGCACTCGCCATCCATCCCGGCCCTGGCCCTCCGGGATACCCCACGGGCTCGGTCGTTGCCATCGTTCCGTCCCTCTTTGCCGTAGCGGGTGTTTTTCTTCGGTGCTGCAGCGTTGAGCTGTGAAATTTGCAGGAAACGTTTGCTTTTAGCGCTTTGTTGTCGGTATGGAAGTCATGGGAACGTTGTGTAAACCATGGGCACGTGTTGGTTGTTTCTAAGTGCGGGTGAGCACAGGTGTGAAGGTGCTTTGCAGTGTTAGCTCTGGTAGTGGTTCTGGTGGTAAGATTGCTAGTTGGGATTTTAAGGGAAGGCTGCAAGAAGGGAGGTTGTGCATACACACCTTGGGAACACGGCGCTGCCGTTCCTGGTTAGGTTGCCTGCTTCTGGTGGGTGAGTCTTCCGTTTGTAATAGATCTTTTTTTTTTTTTTTTTTGCTGTAGAAGAGTAGTAGTAGGGTAGTGTCAGTTTTTTGATGGCTGAAAGTTTTTTGTGATCCTCTGAGATAAGACAAAAGTGCTGTTTCCGACTCTGGATGCAGAGATATCTTTTTGCCCTTTACAGCTGAATCTGGAAGTGACCAGACAGAATCCACTGTGTCTCCTGGCTACATGGCAGGACCAAGGAGGCCTAAAAGTGTTCCCAGCTAGTGTTTGTCTAACCTCAGTGTTAGAGATTCGCTCAGTAGAAAGTGGAATCTGTCCTATTGCTACCAGGAGCTCGCTGTAACTCCAGGCCACCACTTTCTTAAAACTTCCTGTCATGTCTTCCATATTTCTGTCCCCAGGATAAGGTATCTGCTTACACCACATGCTTTTTCCAATTCCCCATTTTCAAAGAGTTTGGGTGGGTGTGGTAATGAATGTGATTGCTCTCAAGTTCAAGAGGTCCTTGAATCAATAAACTTCCTATTTCTCTCCAGGAGCCAGTGGTACTGACAGATACGAATCTGGTTTATCCTGCTCTGAAATGGGACCTGGATTACCTCCAGGAAAACATTGGCAATGGGGACTTTTCGGTGTATAGTGCCAGCACACACAAGTTTTTGTACTATGATGAGAAGAAGATGACTAATTTTAAGAACTTCAAACCCAAGTCTAGTAGGGAAGAGATGAAGTTTGCTGAGTTTGTGGACAGACTCAAAGAAATACAACAAAAAGGGAGTGCTGAGAGGTAAGTGATACATGGACTGTGGAGATTTCTTAATTTCTTTATGTTTATGTAAGGAATAAGTTTCTCTTCAGTAAGTGTTGATGACTCAAGCCTCTCAAACTTTTTAAACTCTTTGTTTTTAATAGCCCTGCTTTTTCTACAAGGCTATTAGTTGACAGGAGCCTTGTTACCTGATCTAAAAAGTCATACCATTAGTTAAACAAACTGTTCACACTGGCTGTGGGAATTTATTTTTTCTTCTCTGTCCAAGGCAGGGTTTGGGTAGAGAAAGAATTAAGCTGCAGTTTCTTTCGGCAGACTCTGGTATTAGTAGAGAAGCATAGTTATCAGATGAAAAGATACAGGTTGTTGCACTCAGGCTTTTTTATGGAATCCCAGGGTACTGGTGCTAACCCTCTTTGGGAAATACAAGACAAAGTTGTGTGGTGCTGTGTACTTGTTGGTGGCGATGCCCTATACCACTAACAGAGCTGTAAGTTACTGAGAGGAGCATTGTGGACAGCAGACCATAATACTGTGATTGTTGATACATGTGTTGATTCCTGTGACTCTCTGTCTCTAAATGTAAGCATGGCTTTAAAAGTAACTTGATACTGAAATGTGCAGGCTTTCTTGAGCCCTTTTTTGCCCTTATGTACTTCTACTAGAAGAGGTAACTGATACTGCAGAAGAGTTAGAGGGGTGGCATTTACCTTAGGATTAGTCATGAACATATCTGATATTCGATAATGGCCAGTCTGTTTAGAGTTTCCTTCTGCGCTGCAGGAGGTTTGTTCTTAAAATTATCTTTTCCCTTTGGTTGTTAAAGCAAAACTGAATTCTGTTCTTTTCTGTACCAGGAAATCTTTCAGCAAAGTTTGGGGATTTTTTGAAACTGTTTCCTTCCACAGGTATTAATGGTGTGTAGTGATAGAACACAATCTTTAGGAATTTTGTCTCTTCATTTTGAAATCTTTCTGAAGAGACAGAGGTGTGTCTATGCTCATGACAAAAATTTAATACTTGATTTCTGCTTGTCTCTGTAAAATACAGGCTATATCTGCAGCAAACGCTGAATGACACAGTTGGAAGGAAAATTGTGGTGGATTTCCTTGGCTTCAACTGGAACTGGATTAACAAACAGCAAGGGAAACGTGGCTGGGGCCAACTGACTTCTAACTTGCTTCTTATTGGCATGGAAGGTAAACAGCTTCCTCAGATTTGGGGAGAAGGGGAAAAGATTTGGGCAGCAGTTCTGTGTTTCAGTTCCAGAAGGGCTTTCAAATGGATTTTCCTTTCGATTCTGAATGTTCCTTCAGGGAAGGCCGTTTAAAACTTTGGGTTGTGAAGGGACTAATATCACAACTTAACTTGGGTTATAAAGAGGAAACAACTAAAGAAATAGCCTGTATTTGCCCAGGGACATACTATGAATGCTTGTATCTAATATGCTTATGGAAAGACTCTGGGTGATGCTGGTAGGACTGTGTTTCCAGTAACCACTAGTGATATTCGGGAACCTCTTTACTGTTTGCTTGCTTCAGATACTGTAGATTTAAAAAGCTCAGAGCCTGCAGATTCAAAAAGCAAAAGGGTTTGCAAGATGAGCAGTTAGTCTTTTGGGCTTTTCTTGGTGTGTCCTGTGTTTGCCCAGGAGGAAATTTTATTATTTTATGAAGCCATTTTTCTTATTTGAGCTGGTACACTGTGAGGAGGAATTCTCTTTTGATGAAGAGCTGATTTTTTCATTGAAAGGTTGTTAGAGGGCAATGGGGATCTTGAAGATGGGTAAATTCTAGAAATATCTGGATAGAATAGAATTCCAAATCTTTATGGAGCCTGACTCATAGGCTGGTGCCTTAGAAGACAGAATTACAACTACAGTGTTGAGAAGGGAAACATTTTTCCAGAAAATAATCTCAATAACTGGGCAAGGAACGTACGCAGTTGTGTAAAGTGGGATGGCCTATAATTAATGTGGCCATTACATCCAGTTATTATTGTTCAGTTACACAACCTGGATGTTTTTGCCCTTTGCAACGAATCATTCTCAACTTACAATAGTATGTCTGTGCCACTGGCTTTACTAGCTAAGAAAAGAGAACTTCATGTAAAAGCGCTGGACTAGCACTTCTTTACAGGTGTAAAATGCTAAATCAGGTTATGCACAACAGCCAAGATTGTATGATTTATTTAATGAAATTACGGGTTTAACTGTTATCTTAATTCTTGCAAGCCAAGGGAGTGGCAAACAGCCTGAAAAACAGTTGTGAGGGGTACAAAATGCCCCACTGTAATTACAGATTTGATTAAATTTAAGACATAGTGGTGACAATCGAGGTCAATTAATCCAATTGAGGGGGTGCTATTGGGAGCACCAGTGACAGAGACTTGTTCACTTTTTTTTTTTTCACAAAGCTTCTAGGACTTTTTTTAAAATCAGACTGCATAATTCCTTTTCTCTAGACTAATAATTTTTGATAGTCCGTTCCACAACTTGTCATTTAGCCAAAGTGTTTTATGAAAAAGCTTCCTGTCAACATTCACCATCTGCTGTTCTTTGAAACAAGCTGGAAATTCTAATCCGGTAGAGCATAAGTTGCTGAATATGGATTGAGAATGGAAATTAGTGGAGTAGCAACTGCTCAATAAAGGTTGACTAATATAGTGATCAGTTTGTAATGTTCCTGTAGTAATCTTACTTGTTTAGTTTTCTGAATATGTGGGGGTGTATTTTCTGTCTTTAGCAAGGAATATAGTTTCCTTCTCTTTTTCATACCTATATATGAGAGTGTGTTGATTATCATCTTTTCTCTCTGTGTAGGGAATGTGACACCAGCTCATTATGATGAGCAGCAGAACTTCTTTGCTCAGATTAAGGGTTACAAGAGGTGTATCCTGTTCCCTCCTGATCAGTTTGAATGCCTCTACCCTTATCCTGTGCACCATCCGTGCGACAGACAGAGCCAGGTGAGAGTAGCACATCTGTTCTCTATTCCATGCCGCAAAAGGGCAGTTATAAAGATGCTACGAGGAGGGAGGAAGCTGCACTGGAGTTAAAGCTACATACCACTTGCTGAACTTTTGCAAAATCTGTGTTTATATTCATTAACTGGTGAATACACTGAGAATAGATGGAAGGACCAGAGTTGTTTCTGTTTGTGTCTGGTGCTGACTTGCAGATGCTAGGGCCATAAATATCTTCTTCCTGATAGCACAGCTGGGACGCAGTTAGTACCTTCTCCATTCTGTTTCATTGATCATTTGGTCAAACACAGATTTGCTGGCAGGCAAATTGCAGGACTCCTATCTCACAATGAAGTTAAGATAGGGAATGTAAGAGCCATGTAGAGAAGATCAGGATGATTTGACACTGAGACCCAGTAATGAGGACTGTCATTGCAGGAAGTTCTTCTGAGTTTTTTAATGTTTTCTCCTGTTAGGTGGACTTTGACAATCCTGACTATGAGAAGTTTCCAAACTTCCGGAATGTGATTGGCTATGAGACAGTCGTGGGTCCAGGGGATGTGCTGTACATACCTATGTACTGGTAAGAAGGATGGCAGGACTGCACAGTGACCAAAACAGAGGTTTAAAAGGTTTTCTACTTCAAGTGTTGGGTTGGCTGTTGAGTATTTTGTTTTGACTTCTCTAGCAACTGTGGTATTTTCTTTGATATCTCAAAACAATCTTCTTTTAGTTCCTTTCTTTTGGATGGGAATAGTAATTCTCCCTGACATCATGTTGTTGTACATGTACTCCACTATTGTGTGTGAGAAAAGAATCTGTATTTAAATAAGGAGAACTTTCTAGAAATTCTGAGGGCTTGATGGTGGAGGTATAGGGCAAGGCATGTCTAGTGATGTCTTAAATCATCTATCCACTCAAGGTATTTCACTGTAAGATACAGCAAACAGTTTCTTTTCTTTTTTGTGTGATCTCTGTGCAGGTGGCACCACATTGAGTCCCTCCTGAATGGGGGGATTACCATCACTGTGAACTTCTGGTACAAGGTGAGTATAAGCCACTTCTGTGCAGCTTGGATAGCTCCATCCCAGAGGACTTTTTGAGATGTATTTTAAAGATGTATTGGCATGCGTTGTCAATATGAGATCTTCACGGTACCAAGACCTTTAAAGCTGAAAGGTACTTTTCTCTTTTGAGTTGTGTGTGAGGAACTGGGTGACTAGGAAAAGGTGGAATAATCTGCCAGTTCAGGAAGCATGCAAATGAGCTCTTTTTGATATTTCAGGGTGCCCCAACCCCAAAGAGAATTGAGTATCCATTAAAGGCTCATCAGAAAGTGGCGATAATGAGAAACATTGAGAAGATGCTGGGAGAAGCCTTAGGAAATCCACAAGAGGTACGAAAAAGAACCATGTGGTCACTGCTGTTCAAATTGTTAAGGCTTAATGTGAAACTTGAGATGACAAGCTACTTGGCTCTGCAGGCATCAGGGTGAAAGTAGGAAAAAGTAGAATTGCTCTTTTGCTGTGAATGGTTCTTCCTACAGTCTTTAGAAGGTCCTTTCCTTACGAAAAGGCAAGCTGTTAATATTATAATTCTGGAAAGGAGCACTACAAACAATGAAGTAGTTGTTCTTGTGTGTGGGGAAAGGTGTACTTTGACTTTGGGTATTGCCTGATCACAGAGGAGTGGTCTTGAGTGAAAACAAAACCTTTGCAAAATCATCAGTCCTAACCCCCTTTCCAAGTGACCCCAAGGACCAGAGAGGATTCAGTGAGTAAGAATGTTCCTTCTCTGCCCTGCAAAAAGCAACTTCTGATGGCTATTGGCTGCTTTTAATGGCATCTACCAAGAAATTTTGGTAGGGTATTTAAGAACATACCCTTGGTTGCCCCAGTGTTTTATCTAGAAAATACTTCTAAAGTGATTCAGTGTACTTTGGGCTCTGCGCTGCAGAGGGAGCAGGCTCTGCAGCTGCCACTTCTATGTAACTGTCCTGGCTAACGACCTGTTTTTGCTTTGAACAGGTGGGTCCCCTGTTGAATATGATGATTAAGGGACGGTATGACTAATGCCTGGCTACCTGGGTGACTGATGTCGGAGCTGCTTTGTTCACAAGCAATGGAAGATTCTGAGCGCTAGTATTGCACGCAGCACTTAACAGACTGATGGGTTTCCTGACCTATCCTTGCCCCGCTACAATAAAGGGGGCTACTGGAACTGCAAAACCATTAGTACCCCATTCATCCTCCACTCTCATCTAACTGAACCTCCCAAGAAAGAGTCTGCACTTATTGGAAGCTGGATTCATGCTCACTAACTTGTTTTTTTTCTCCCTCTACCCTGTTTGCCACAACAAGGAGCATGGCTTCTGGCACTTGGATGTGTTACTTGAGGATTTTCAGGCATTTGAAGAAGAGCTTGGAGGATAACCAGGAGTGATATTCTTTCCTCAGCCTCATGGGGTTTGGATCTCCTGGCTGGGTTTATGTGTTGGTGCCTGCAGTGAATATAAGGTGGGATGTGATAGGTTTCACAGTCCTCTGTTGTTAGAGGACCTGCCTGTGCTCAACTCTGGCACCTTTTTTTATAATGGAAACTAACCTGTGAGATGGCCTCTGCGTGTTGAGTAACTGGACAAATGATTCAGTTTCTTCAACCTAAGACATCTATGCTTTGGAGATAGTACAGGGTAGAGATCAAAATGAATTTATCTAGTGTGTGAGCACCAAATCCTATGCTCTCCAAATAACATCTGTCTTATATAAGAGTCTAGATAAATCTCCTTTCTGGCAGCTTTCTCTGGAGAGTGAAGGCTTCTCTCCCGCTCTTCTGAAGCTGCAGTGTGATTAAAAGGGGATGTAGCATTATGAAGGGAGATGCATAAATGCCAGGGCACTCTCCAAGTCTTGAATGATTAAGCCACATTTTAAACTTAAATTCTGCAGGTGTGCGGAGCTCAACTGTCAAAACATGGTGTCAGATAGGTACAGAGCCTCGTTTCCCCCCACCAGGGGTGCTGGCTCCTCAGACTAACACAGGAAAGTGCTCTTTTTACTGAATCTGCAAGAACTCAAGTGTGTGTGGCTGCGCACAGATGCGCATGTTTGTATGGTGTTGTGTGGCTCCTGTCCATCAGTTAAATCCATGCCAGTGTGTGGTTCCCTTCCTTGTACAGTCATGTGAAAGAGTTCAGGGCTTTCTGTTTAAATGTGATTAAGTTTATCTTGATCCTTTCTGTGTTCTGGGACTGGACATGGCAGGCTGGGAATTGACAAGACTAGGGCACACAAACTAGATAAAAGTCCTCAGTAATCACCCTGAAAATTAATTTTTGCTTTCCTCCTCCCCTTCCATGCAGAAGCCTTAGGCTCATGTGAAGGCTGGCTTTTTATTCCCTGAGGTGTGTTGCACTGCTGTCCCTCGTCTGGGGAATGGTGCAAAGGTCTTGTATATTTGATGCAGTTGTAATGGGTCCCAAGAGCTAGAGATGGGAGAAACTGTTTCATAGCCCATATATCTCATCCCTGAAAATAGTAGAGAATTTGTTTTGTTGAGACTTCCCTGTTGTTCTTCTGGGCTTGTTCTGAAGTGGGATTCTGATAAAAGTGTTGAGAATGTGCTGCTCAAGAAGTGCTCCATCTTTGGCCTCAGGTCCCATCTTTTGCTGGGACAGCTCATGCACCACTTGCAGTGGTCGCTCATAAAGCTGAAAGGCTACAGGAGATCCTGGGGCAAGTTTGCTGGCTGCTTTACTGGTCAGAACAAATGAAGTGTAATTGGCAGCTACAGGGTCCTTGTTCAAGAAATATACCTGTGTCACTGAGTAGTCTCACTACCATGTTGCAGACTCTCCAAATCTTTGGTTAGATCCAGCTGAAGGTCACTCAACTGAATACTTACCAATGCTCAGCCTTTGGGCAAGTGGGGAAGAAGGCTAAGCTCCTGACTGGCCAAAAGCAAGGCATTCCCAGGAATCTTGGTCACATGCCCTTGGTTGAAAGATGCTCATATTAAATCCCATCTCTGTGCTATTTATTCAGCACATGGTAGTCCTCAGTACTGCTTGTTAGACACCATCAACTCTTGAAGCTCAGGGTGGGAGTTCATATCCCATGTGGAGAGAGAATGGTACTTGCAGAACTTTTAGGATCCTTTATTTTTTTTCTTTTATTTGCCAAAGGTCTAACTTTTAAAGTGTCTGAACAGGTTTTGCTGCACTTGACTTTGTGAAAGCTCATTTACAATGCACTGATGGACTGACTCCCCCCTTCCCTTTTCACCTTGTGCTTTCAATGCCCCTTGCCATGGTATTGGGAAGCTGTGTGTTCTCTGCTAGGGGTGTGTGTGCAGGGGGTGGGGGTGTGACAAACACACGGTACCTTCTGAAGTGTAGTTCTTAAATACAACCAATGTTGAACAACAGAACTGTGTGGCTTTTATTTTGTGAGTGGCTGTACAGGAGAGCTGTATAAGGACACATGCGTATAAAGCTGCCTTTCAGTCTTTCTAACAACTCTTCTTTGCTGGTGAAAGCTGCTGGTCTCTAAAACTGCTTTCAAAACAGCAATACCATCTGCATTATTGTGTGCCTTCGCAACTTTCTCCATACTACTTGTATAATCCTGAAAGGAAAGTTGGGAATAAGATGGTGTTCTTGAACTCTATCAATAAATGGTGGTGGGGAGGGAAAAATTCCCCTTCCTGCTGACCTGAATGGTGTCACCATGCTCTGGTCAGTGACGAGGTAATGGAGCAAATCACAAGTGTAACGAACTCTTGTCAAGGTGATTTTGGGGGGAAGCTTCCTCTGTATGTTAGCAGCTTTGGGTAGTGGAGTCCTCTCTACCTAATAAAGACACAGGTTATTTTATGGTAATATTAACTACAGCAATCTTGGCATCTAACCATCGGTGAATTGTTGGCTAAATCTGATCGAATGTCTAACCTGTAATAAAATGGGAAAGAGTTGAATAGACATGAGGGATATTGGGGGTAACGGGGGGAGGGAGACATATCTGAGCCTGGGCTACCCCAGTTGGCATTCTCTCCTCATGCCCATGGGGAGCAGGGTAAATGTGAAGGGAGTAGGAATGATGAGTGCATAAAGTCTGTGACCATGGGTATTCACCCTTCCCTGCTGTGCCTGCTGGGATCATCATCTGAACACACTTGCTTCTGTTCCACTGAACTTGGTGGTCTGCTATGACAGGTCATGTAGGCCTGTTGTGCACTTGCCTCTTGGGTAACATGTACAGCTGGCACCACAAAGCTCAGAAATGTCTCAGGTTGTGCAGGCGAGTAACTGAGGGATGAGGACTGTGTCATTTGAAAACTAGATCAGACTTCAAGATTTTTCGCTTGTATTTTTCATCTTGTTTTCTTTTAGTACCGTAGGTCCCCTTAACACTTTTTAACACTGTTCCTTGAAAAGTGGGATTTTTTTAAGCAGAAGTCTCTTAATCCTTGTCAATTGTGGCTGCAGGATCTTTAATGTGGCAAGGGAAACTCATGGATTTTTAGATTGATGCACTGATTCACCTGCTTGGTGATTAGGGTCATATTCAGCTCAGGGAAATTTGGAGTGAAAAATCAGGTCCAAGGTGAAGCCAACAGGTCAGGATCAGTCCAGGGTTGAGGAGGTATGAGACACAGCTGCAATGCAGGGGCAGTCTAACACAGCAGGGAGTGAAGGGGGACATGCTCAGCATCAAAACAGCACTTGAAAGAAAGGGACAAGCCTGGGCCCAGACTGCTGCTGCTTTTGTTTGCAGCAGTTCTTATAAGTGAGCAAGCCGACCTTGAACACAGCCAACTGCTTTAGAGTCCTAGAATGGGGGTAGTGCACTCAGGGTCTTAGTAATCCCCTAGCAGGTGTCTGTTGATACGTGGCCCCAGCCCTGGAAGCAGAGCAGCAACTGCAGCAGAGAGGGTACTGCCTTTGCACTTGTTTTTTAAAAAATACTTTTCTCTAAGCCTCCCTTCTCCCACATGTGTGTGAGGAACTTCCACGCACTCTTTTATGGTCTTCATCTTCTGTTCCCATTTCGGAGCAGAAAACACCTCTCCCATCAATGTCCTGGGAAGTCCTGAAGCCACCATCTTCCCTGTGCTTTTCTTTGCATTGGTGCTGCCTAGAAGGAAAAGGAAAGACGCTGTTACTGTGACAAACACATGCAAAGTAAGTTCTAATTACTGCCTCACAAAGTCAAATATTTGTTGCAAGCAGAGGACTAATTGTGGGGGGAGGGAGCGGAAGTCGAGGCTCTTGAAGTGTAAGTGGAACAGATGCCCGGACGCCTTGGGGAAACCAGCTTTCCTCTACAAATCAGAGCTTTAAATTACAAGGCTTTTACCAACGAGAACAGTTGTGGGAAGTCGTCTGCTCTCATTTGCGTAATGGCTTCTGTCACTGGTGATTAGACACAGGATGAAGGAAAAGAAATTTGACAATTAGGAATGAGTGATCATTAATCAGAATCTTTGTTAGAAGGAGGAAAAGGGGGGAGAATATCCCACAAACAATGGAGCAGTCATTAGAGCCACCGTGAAGTCCACAAGGTGCATAACTGAGTGCTCCACCTAGGTACAGAGCAGCAGCAAGGGTCTTTGGCTGGGTTGGAAAGCTGGTGGAGAAAGGCAGCTAGGCACAATTCTTCCAGTCAGTGATTCTTAGCTATCTGCTTAATAAGGGAGAGAGGATATCTGGGAATTCTGTTGTTGTCCCGTTGACACCTTGCACTCCCGTCTCCGTGTCTGCCCACAAACTGCCAGCAAAAGCTACAGAAACTTCTTAAATTTTCATTCTCCTTTCTTCACACCTTGCATGCAGCCTTGTGGTTTCTGGTGTGGAAGAGAGCAGGCAGGGGCCTTGTCCAGCATGCAGAAAGCTTAGGATGAGCAAAGTGAAGGCAGTTCTATGCTTTTTTCCTGATATCATTTCCTCCAAGAGCAAGAAGGAACCTGATGGACTGCATGACAGGTAAAGAAGAAAAGAAGGCAATGGTGACTTCTCTGTGTCTCTCATTTGCTGGCTTAGCTCATCATCCATCATGCACAATCCAGTATATGCATTTGGGTTTTAATCAAATTATTGGTACACATGAAATCTATGTTGCCTGTTTTTCCTACAGCCATCATTCAAAGTCTTGTCAAGTTAAACATTTTGGTATAGTTTACTTGAAGAGGTATTGCCTCTGATTAAATCAACAGCTATAATTTGGGAGGGGTCATGACTATTTGTTGGGCATATAATGTTGGTTTGTTCATCTAAAGATTTAAGCTTACTGAATTAATTGATTTCAGTGGCAATTCCTATCTTTGCAAGGCTGGGTCATTCACTTGAGGTGAAGGTCTTCATCAGGGTGATTATTCTTTCTGTGACTGGAAATCAAAGCAGATACTTGCAAAGGGGAGAGCTGAAGCCATGTTGCCTCATTTCCCAGCTGGCTCTGAGCTCAGACAAATCATAGCAGCTTGGATTTTCAGCCTCTTTCTATGGCAAATGTTCGCCACAGGAATTCAAAATGAAATAAAAAATAGTGGATCTCAGGACAGGATCTAACAGCTTTTCATCCAGATCCTGTAATGACAGAATTTAGAAGAATCACTGGTCACGTTACTTGAGTTGGGGAGATGTGTCAAGTAGTGACTTCTATCCCCTCTTAAGCAGGTGAGAGAAAGGCTGCTCCTCAATCCCAGCAACATGTTAAATGTGTGTTTACATTAGGAGGTATGCACCTCATGCTTTTTGTGAATGGTAAGGTAGATTGTGAAGTAGTGAGGTTGCTGTCAGAATTCGTCTCACAGACTTGCAGTAAACCTTGAGACATCCTAGACTTTGACACAACAGGGCATTGCCCTTGCTGTAGGAAATGTCACTGTGCTGGATGGCAGGAGTACAAGTGTGACTTTCATCTCAAAGTTTCATTTGGGGAGGGGGGCTTTCCTAAATAGTCAGGATTTGCTGTTGAACACCTTGACAGGGAGGACCTTTGAATGTGACTTGAAATCTCTTGGGAAGCCAGGAAGGGAGGAGAGTATATGCTATCCTGTGTGTAGGTAATCTGTGTTACAAGATCTGCTGCATGCTCTGCGCTCCCTGAGCTCCTTAAGCACCACTGACCTCATGCAGTGAGCTGTGTGAGGGCTTGAGCTGAGCTGAAAGCAGCTAAAGATATGAGGTCAGATCATTTGTTTCTGTAAAAGGACAGTTCTGTACCCACAGAGAGGGGTTATAATAGCATCCAAGAGGGTAGTTTCTGTGGAAGAGATTAGTACCAGAAGCAATGGGCTGATTCTGCTCCAAGTTCCCCTGCCAGGACCTCTTGATATTATGAAGCTGCTCCTAACCATCTGTTTCATTGGGGTAAAATCCTCTTGACAGCAAAGAATTACTGATGCTGGTGGGTAGCTGAGTCAAATGCCAGCCACTACAGGCCATGGAAATGGAGGCAAGGCTTTGCTTGGCATTTGAGGTAATAAGCTTCTGGACTGTCAGTGCATGGGAACTGCAGAGATTTGTAGATCTGAGGAGTCACAGGGCCATGTTACTTGGGCTGCCAGGTCTAATACCACTCTGGTGGGGCAGACCTTAGTGCTCTTTGAGCCTGTGTTTGGGAGTGGTGCAGACCTGGAGTGTGAATCTCCATGAGGAGTTTGATGCTCTGAAGGACCCATTCATCTGCCACCAGTTCACTCTAAGCATAGCCTGCGGTCTCTTGCTTCCAGTCCTCCCTATCACAGAGGCAATTCTGTGTCTCCTGCTTTTGCTGTTTGTTTATAGCTCTCCCCATCCCATCTGTCTTTCTCTGCTCCTTCCTCCCCTTCCTTTTCCCTCCCACTCCCTCCTCCCCCTCATTCCCTGTAAGCGATTAATCATTTTGACAGGCTCGACGATGGCCTTTATTTCCTTGAGGCAGCCAAGAAATGTCTGTGAGCACCTTCTCTGACACCCCTCATGTTCTCTCTCCAATCAGATCAGCNGGGGGGGGGGGGGGGGGGGCGAAACTCCAGCAGAGTCAGCTGGGAAATGGGCAGCAGGGCAGGATCCAGTTGGGGTGCCATGTGGGTCCCCATTAGCTGTGATGAATATGACATTTCCCTATAGCCTGAGTGTGTCATACTTTGCTCCTTCCCTCTCTCCAGGCTCGCTTTCATATCTTGGTTTCAGTGCAAAGGCAGTTGAGAAGAAATCTGGCTGCTCAGGAAAATATCAGCCTCCAACAGAGTGGCTGGAGGGAAAAGCTGTCAGAAGAAAGAAGAGCAGGCTGGGATCATCAAGGGAAAAAGAATGGAGATGATTTTGCAGATAGATATGGAAGTCTTCCTCGGAAAATCCCTTTTGTCTTATGCAGGAAGAAAGTTGCTTCTGAGTTTCTGTCATGGTTCACCTGGCATTGTCATGTTGTCACAAGGATGCCTTCCATTCACCTGCAGCCTGGGAAGCTCTCAGGCCACAGTACATGCTATTGCAAATGCACCACCACCTAACCAGAATGAAAGGGGGAAAGGATCAGGGTGCATGATGTTCCCAAAAGGATTTTATCATTTTCTGTAATCTTTACAGTACCCACTCTCTCCTCATCGTGGAACCAAGGAATCCTGTACTTCTAGAGTTATATTTTTCCCCCTTATGCCTGAAAGCCAATATTGTCCACAGTGGGAAGGAAGGGTTCAGGAATAACCATTCTGCTTAGGGGCTCTGGGAATGACTAGAGACCCTTTGTGCAGAGCAGTGGATTGTAACTAACATTTACAGAAGTGGGAGAGAAAGAAGCTGTAGGAGATGCACTAGAAGTAAGATGAAATGTGATGTAAAAATCTTGGGTAAGGTAGTCAGGTAAGTCAGGGGACTGGAAATAGTGACCTTAGGTATCCTCTCTGGTTTGGTGTATTAAACAAGCTAATAAGCCCTGAGCTGAGCCCAGAAGAGAGTGAATAGGCTCATCCTGGCTGAAAGCCCCTAGAGTGAGACTGCTCCAACTCTTTATGTAGACCAAAGAACATGGCAGATGGAATGAGCTGTGCTTTGAAGTTGCCATCTCTTGAGATGGGACAAAGTAGCAACACAAAGCCAAACACCAAAGCTCAATGCAGCTTCACCTCTGGGAGGAGCAGTGAACCAGGTGATAGTTCCCAATTGACTCTAGGAAGCCTCTTATGAAACATCGCTGCTCACTATTGGCCATATGAGCCTGAGTTCTTGCCCTACATGAAAGGCAGAGGGTTTTAGCAGCAGGCTGAATGGTTTCAGTGAAGGTGCTAAGAAAAAACCACAGTCTCAGTCCTACACCTCCCTGTTCTTTGTTTTCTCCTCATAAAAGTTGCCCTTCAGGTACAGACCTAAAAGCCGATACAGCCTAAGTCCCAAGAAAGGGTAATGAAGTCATCTGGAATAAACACCTTTGCCACTTGGCTGACTGCATCAGATATCTGGAATTTAGGAAGTCTCAAACAAAAGAGGAGTTAACAGGCACTTCCCTGCAGGCAGTGTGTGCTCCCTCTGACAGACATACTGCCCCATGTCTTGGGAGTGACCTCTGCCAAGGTCATTGCTGGGTTTTTCTCAACCAGCATTTCTCTCAGGAAATATTGATTTTGTGCTGGTGGTGCTAATCAGTGTTGTTGAACGAGAGGCTATAAGTGCTTGGCAGAACAGTGGTGGCCCTTCTTGGCAGCTAGGCTTGCTGATCTGGCTTGTTTTCTGCAGACTTGCGCTCACAGGTCCAGCATGAGGAACACTGGCTTTGGGCTTCCTGACTAGGGACCACTAATTGCTTTAGTGTCTCTTCTCCAGTGTGGGGTAGTTATGTTTGCTCCCATGTGTTTGATCAAGGATGAAGATGTTCATTAGCAGCAGAAAATGGCCTGTCCCTGGACAGTTTACATCCAGTGAGAGGTAGTAACATTTATTTCTTGGATATAACATAAGAAACAAACATGGCAGAGGTCTTAAACAGCTTATCTCAGGGCTGGCAGTTTTCAGAGAGAATGTATGAAGGTAAGTCCAACCAATGCAATTAATGCTGGCTATCCTAAAAGCCTGTTTTAAATCATCAACAGATAGTGAAATTTAGGTTTTTGAGGGTTCCTGCCTGTTGTGAGCACTCAAGGCTTTGAATCATGTAGCACTGCATTGGCAAAATTTGTGTCTTTGCCCTCCCAAGCCAAGAGCAGCAAGCCAAACTCAGTGCTGTCTGCTCTCCTTTTCTCTTTAAGAGGCCAAACCATGGAAAGAGGAGCCTGAAGGTGAGCAGCAGTGGGTTCTAACTGTTGGTTTCATCTGTTAAATTCAACTTTGCTTGAAAATATTAACTTGACTGGCCAAGGATGTGAGCAACATGATCTAATTTTATTTAAGCAAGAGTTTGAACTAGATGATCTCCTGAGGCCTCTTCCAACCTAGGTTATTCTATGTTCCTATGGGTTTGCCCAAGAGAACTCATCAGCTGAGATGCTGTATTTCATAAAGTGATCATAGAGCCCAAATAACCCAGGATGTAAGGGAAGTATCAGCTTATTCCATTTCTCTAAGTAGAATCATTTGTGGCAGGATATTGTAGGCTACTTTCTTTGGTCTCCAGGGTTATAAAGAGCTTCCTCACCAAACCAGCACCATGTCTGTCTGTAGAGCCATTGGTAATGTGTGCTCAGGTAGGTGGCAATGGATTGAGAGCTCCTGATTATTATGCAACAGATGCTTGTCATTTCCCCACAGGGAGTGTCCATACCAGGCAGCAGAGAGGGTGGACATCACAGGGCAAGGACAGCTGAACCAAAGCAGCATTGCCACAATAGCATAGTGTTGAGGTTTGGCTAACTGCTGCAGCTGAGCTGGTGTTCTCTGCTCAGTGCTGTGCTGAACTGGTGAAAAAGATGACCTTCCATGGAGATGACAGTGTTGCTGTGTAGATTATGCTGCTTGACCTCTCCTGAAAGGCTGTGGCCTGGTTTCACCAGCACTGTTGTGGCCCTGAGCCATCTGGGGCTAAGGGCACCTCTGTCCCCAGACAGAGGCTGACCTGGCCATATGCTGTGATGAGGTGACAAGGTGACTTGCCCAGTTGCAAATGGGAAAGTGCTGCAATCCCCCACAATGGATGACCTGGACTATGTCCAGTTAGTTGAAGGCTGAATAAGAACTCGCCTCCACTTTGGGGGTTCAGGATCTAATTTCAGAATTGGTCTGTCCTGCGTGCTCTGCTGTTGCTGTCCCCATGGACTTTTTCAGGTTCAGGTGCTAGGCATCCTTACGGTGGCCTGGGTCATCCCCTGTCTCCTGGAAAATCTGGTATCTTCTTGGCTATTGGCAAGCATCTCCATGTTGTGTAGATGTTCTAGACATATGAGCAGCACCCAGTGCTTAATGGGAAAGCTGGAGCATGGAGTTAACTCTGCACATTCCTTTAGGTGACTGAGGTGTTTGTGCTCTTGGAGACTTCAGAATTGGAGTCAGGGTCAGCTGATTTTAGGAATCTCACATTTTGAAGTGCCCATCCAATGGAGACATTTGTGTCTGGGCTCTGTCTGTCTGGGCTGCTCTGAACATTATGGATGTGTTGCTGCTGTCTTTGCAGAGTGGATGAAAGTGTTTGTGGTAAAATGTAATCAAGTGGAAAATTGCAGTGCATATAAACACATATGGCACTCAATGACTGGGCATTAGGCACAGTGACTGCAGGCAAAAAAAAATTATCTGTAAACGTTTCGCAGCAAGTTTCGAAATCTTAAAGAACAATAAGATATTAGCAATTTAATGGGGTGATTCAGCAAGGCAGCGATCCTTGGGTTGGGAGAACAAGGATGCATGTGGCTGCAGTGACAGGAGTGGCTAGGATTACTCAGCCAAGCTCAACAAGCTCTGTCTTCCAGCACAAGACAGCTGCCAAACGTTTCCTCCACATGGCAACGTGGCTGTGCTTGGAGAGGAGAGAGCCAGGAAGTGGCTCATGAACCTTACCAGTGCCACCTTCCAGCCTTCTCCAAGAGCCTGCTGTTTACAGCAGCATTTGGAAGAGGTTGCATGCGGTCAATGAGGCAGAACTGATGGGCTAGGTGGATCAGGCCTGGCTCAAGTTGAGGACTGTGAAAGCACTGCAGGTCAATGGCTGGCTTGGCCTCCCAGAAAGAAAGAGCTGGGTCTTGTTCATCTCCTGTGCCTTCTGGCTCCATCTGCTTATGCTGTCCAGGATAGCACCTTTCCAGATACTGCAGAGCACACAGCAGTCCAAATCCTTCCTCAGGGCAACTATTTTATACCTTGCCAAGGAGCTTTGTCATCTGCTGGAACTGCACTTAGATCTTTCACATCCGACACCATGGGACTCTGCCTCAGCTAGTTGTCTGTCTCCAAACCTCTCGCTTTAATGTTGCTGCTTACAGGGGACATGCCAGCATGTGAAAGTGCTTTTTATTGAGTGGCAGAAGTACCAGAAAGGTATTTTTCTTCTCTTGCCACATGCTGAGTATCCTTTTTCGGACAAGGAAGAAGGTTACCTTTGAGTGGGGGGAGGAAAGCTCCTTGCTAGTGCCATCTGGCTGTAACTTTCCCAAGGAACACAAGAAAGCAGGTTGAGTACTGGAACAAATATAGCTTTGGTGACTACTGACTACCCTGAGGTCCTGGTCTGGTAGACAAACTTGCTCAGCAGTTACTGGGGGAACAGCTTCTGAAGTAAAGAGGGTACCAAATGAGAAAACCAAGGATACTGGCAGCTTGGTGCAGCAAACCCTGACTGATTCCAATCCTTTCTGGGGAGAAAGTTTCTCAAACTAACCTGTGACTAAGATCTGCCCAAATGAAATACAAATAGACAAAATGGGTGTTTCAGGGCTGTAAGTGACAGCTTTCCAGGAAGGTAAGGAACACAGTGCGGATGTGAGTAGAACAATAGGTTGTCTTCAGTTCTCTGCACAGAATCTGTAATTTTCATGCTGTCATACACAACAATGAGAATATGCCTTTTCTTGGGTCTGATCCTGAAAACTGAGATCCAAGTACCTGGATCATTAACAAAGTGTAACTTCGGTGAGATAACAGGCAGGCATGTGATGATGTTTTTAGCTTCACCTGGCAAATTGACTAGTGCTGGACTTTGACAAGACAACATACCTGCCACACTTGCACATTCAACTCTAAGTGAAATTGTTGAGAATAGTGTTGGGAGAAGCTTTTAATGAGTTGTTATTAAATAATGTTTATTTTCAGTACCTGTTTTTGTCCATTTAAGAAATTTCTACTTTTAATCTTATCTCCTTAAACATGGTATATTAGAAAGGAAGATTGTATTTCTTGTCTTGTGTCACCTGCTGGTTTATGCACTCATGCTGTTTACATCTATAAGCATTCCTGCTCTTTCTGATACATGAGTACCATAGGGAAGTCATAATCCAACTAGCCAATCAGGCTGATGAGGCGTGCCTAACGCTACTGAGTACAAATGCCTTTACCTACAGAATTTCCCTATCCTTTTAACGATCAGATGAAATCAGCCCTCCAAGGATTGTTCAGAAAACTTGCAAAGTGTTTTTCTGTGGTCAATTTCAAATCTGAATTTCTTCTCAAGCCTTGTCCCTTTTAAAGGGCTCTGCATTTCCTTGAACTAGCTTTGTGCCTGTTCCACTCTCTTCTTTACTGGCTATGGACTGTATCTTGCCAGCTTCATATTTTCTCTGGGTATTATCATGCTGCTGCAGAACTAAACTCTGTGGGTTTGAGCCTCCCTTCCTCAGATGAAAAAAGGTGTTGCTAATGCCTGTCCTTTCCCTCCTTGATCTCATCAGTATGCACACAGATCTGGAGGCAGAGGTCTCCTAGACCATGTATATATGGTGACCAGAGCAAGCTACCTGTCTACCTCAGCTTTCTGTGGAGAATACCAACTCCTACCTCCTGCCAGCTGAGAGAGAGGATCATGTCTATTGGGTTTTTGGGTGGTGATGTAATGCTCAATTTCCACAGGAAAGTACAGGACTACGGAACAGTATGGCTTTCTGTTTCTGGGTACCCTCGTATCATCAGTCCCTGCTACTATCTGCCCTCTTCTCTGTCTATCCATAAAACCCTCTTGTGAGCCTTGCACGCATGGTTCATTCCCAGGACCTATGAACTCCTCAAAGCTCTCCACTGTGATTTATGTTTACTTGAAGTTCCCTGGATTTCAAATGTATCAGAGGTAATTTCATCTATCCTGCCCTAAAGCTGGAGTCAGATCAGGCAGGAAGCCTCCGGGTGAAGGAAGCAGAGCTTTGGTCCAGAGTTGAAGGGATTCAAGTGCAAATGGAAGCAAATATGTGGTGGCTGGATTTTCTTGGAAGTATTTAATGTCATGTGTTCTCCTGAGGCATGCGTTGGCCCAGCTAGAGGTCTGGAGTGGCTGGCATCAGAAGAGACTTCCATATGAGCTCTCAGTCATGGCATTGCCCTTCAGCATGACCAAGTGAATAAAACGCTTAGGCAGGACCCTGTACTCTTGAGCTTATATGTGCCAGTTTCCTCAGGGATTTGCTGGGAAGATGCAAGCTTTGCTGAGCTGCTTACAAGGGTAAGGTACTTCTGAGGAAGACTAATAGAGAGGATGCTTTGTAACTCCCAGTGGACAACTGGTATCCACTCCTGGGCCTGAAGTGCAACTAGGTCCTACCTGCATTGGCAGCTGCTTCTGGGCCCAGGGATGACAGTATGGTTGTTGTCACCCTAGTGAAGGTCCTTTGGAGGATGACACATGGGTCTTCCTTCTGGCTTAAAACCAGAGTAGGGGAGAAAGTCCATGAGCAATTATGTGAAAGACTTTGTAATTAGCTGGTGAACTAGAAGACTGTTCTCTTTGAGTAGGTAGTCACCTCCACTGCTCCCTCAAGCACTCTTCTGAGACAGGCAACCAATGGTGGTGCTCTTTAGGGAGGTCAAGAACAGAAAAATGCTTCTATTGCTTGCTGTAGCAGGTAGTTTGATGTCCAGATAGGCAAACTAGAAATGGTAGGATTGATAGAGTGCATGTGCTGGCTGTTGCTTTCACAGATTATGAAGCCACCTGAGCCATTGTCCCATTGTCCCCACCCACATGGAGGTCTGCCTGTCACACCTGAAAGAGCTGTACAGCTCAAGTACAGCCAGGGAGAGAATTTAAGTCAAGAAGCAGCTGTTCAGTCACTTGGTGTAAGCTTGTGTGTAACTGAGGAAATTCTCCTGGTGTCTTTTGTCTGAACCTCTCCTTCCCAAAGGGCCTCCTGTCAGAGTTTGAAGGCACTGGGACAGAAAATCTACTGCTGCTCTGAAGAATTTGCTCCAGAGGTGAAAGGCTCCCATCACTTCATATAAAACCCACTAGTGAATCTCATTTTTGACTGAAATTTGTCTGGGTTTACTGTAGGTTCTTTTCTTTCCCTGTCAGCATTAGGAACCTATATGGAAAGGGACACATTCCCCTGGCCCCCAATATTCAGGTTGTCTTCAACTTCTGGATGCTACTCCAGCTGCTGATTTTTGCTTTATTTGGCCTGTAGTTGCCCTTATTGAACAGCAGCCAGATCTTGCTGGTTGGCCTGGCCCATTGTGCAGGAGGATTTGCCATCAGGCCTCTTTCTGCCTTTATCCATGCCTGCAACCTCTGGTGATACAATGACAGCCTGCCTTTCCCAAAGTGCCTTTCCAGCTCTGTGCAGGTCACTCCACTCCTCAGATGCAGCTGTGATGAGCTCTCTCTTGGTGCAGTGGCCAAGGCTTTGCTGTCACCTCTGGCAGTTGCTGTACAGCTGTCAGACTCTCTTGCTCCTTCCCCAGCAGGAGTGAGCTGCTGTGAGTGCCTGCTAATGCTGAGATTGCCTCTTGCATCCAAGAGACTGGAGTGTTGTTGCTGGTTTATTAGATGTTGCCCAGGAAAGGATTTGTCAAATACTGGTCTTGCATCCAAGGCACAACCAGACAATCACTGTCCAGCAGTTTCCAGGCACTGGACAAGCATATCTACCTGATGCTAAATGTGTCTGCAAGTGCTCACACACACTGGGACAATGAAAGAGCAGAGGTGGGTGGGAGAATCCCCATGTTATGGCCCTGCATGAGGGTTACAGTGAAAGCTGATGGCTATGGTGGTATATGAAAGCCCCAAGATCTGACAGTGCCACTGCTTTCCAAATGCTTAAAGGCAGCTGAATAATCAGTTAGTGAGCAAATAGGAACCCATCCTGTGGGTCTGAGAGACAAGAGCTCAAAGGGACCGAGTTTTGAAGTGTCTGGATTGTGCTCCAGTTTGGGGACAATGGTGGTGATGAAGGTGTCTGAGGTAAGTGGAGGGGGAGAGCAATGAAAAAGCCCTAATAGGAGGGCAGACGGACAAAACCACCCCTCTCTCTTGTAAAGACAGACGGCGAGGGAAGGGATTGGGACTGGAAGCTCTAGGGTGTGTGGCAATGACATGGGGCGCTGTAAACGTGGGCACAGACGCAGCCCACCCACGGGGAGAGTGCTGGCAGTCTCTTCCCGGAGCTGCCGTGTGCTTTTGCGGGATGGCCACAGCGTGGAGCCCGCGCTCCGTGCGGGGCTCCGCGGGGCTGCCACGGGGGACCGGGTGCTGCGAACCCCTCGGGGTGATGCTCTTGGCCTGCGGAGGGGCACAAGCCACTGCAGGGCTTTCAAGCTGAGCTATCAGGAGGATCAAAATCCTAATTTTAAACTGTGGTCCCTTAGGAGCATCTTTCCTATGAAAATCCTCTCCTCTGGCACAGAGCCCTGATGTGTCAGATACACCAAGCAAGAATCTGAATGCAGTTTCGGCCTCAGTTTGGAACCCATCTGCTAGACATGTATTGGGTTTGCATCTTCGAGACCATACACAGAGGTGCTGGGGATGTATGTGAGACCAGGTATCAACACCTGAACATTGGCATTGCAGGAAGGATGCTGTCTGCTGTGCTAGTAGCTATACAATTACAAGCATATGGTGCAAGTCATATTTTCATTGTGCCACATATGTTATCATATACCAACACAAACCTGCTGAGGTCTGTGTGTACTCTAGTCACACTGCTGGGAGATCTTGTATGTGTGAATGCTAATGTTGGTCACTTATGTTTTCCTTACTGTTATTTCCCACCACTACCACAAAACAAAAGAAAAATTCTCCCGTTGAATCTGCTTCTCTAGCAGGTAAATCAAGTCTAGGCCTGTTTTCCATTGCTTTGATTCTTTGCATCAGTGGCTTCTATTCTATCTTTCCCTGTGCCAGAGGTAACACTGGGGTGTACCTCACCTCAGCTTAGAAGGAACTTCCAGGACCTCACTGTACTCACAGCTGTCCATCAAACAGCCCCAGAACCCCATGGATACATTGGGTTCAGCTGTGATGTCTGCTTGTCCAGAGGAAAGGAGGAGGGACAGATGACCTGTGATGCTCTGACTCCTGTGAGCACCCTCTCCAGTGCAGGGGTTTCTTGTCTTGCATCCTCTTTTACAGCACCAGAAGGGTCCTGGTGCCCTTCTGAGTGCTCCACTTGCCCCGGTCCAGACCCAAAGCAGCGAGCTGCCTGCCTTTTTCGCCTTGCTCTTCCTCCCGGCAGAAGAGGGAAGAACCTCTGCCTTGGCCCTCCTAGAAGGGTGCGGGCGCGGGAGCTGCGGGGCCGGTGCGGGGTGCGGGGCTGCAATGTGCGCGCTGGACCCACGAGGGCAGCAGAACACTGCGGGAGGAGAGGGCTCGGCCCGAGGTGGCCGCGGGCTGGTGACAAAGGAGACCCCGACTGGAGGGTCTTCACAGGCTGAGTGGGTCCGGGGCTGCTCCCCGGGAGGCTCAGAAGATGCTGCAGGAGAGGTCAGGCACACTGCCCGCCTGGGGATCGAAGGGGCCATCTCTGTCCCCTCTTGGGACCACGGCTCGCCCCAGGCTTGCCTAGGGGCTATTTTGGGCATCTGAAACTTCAGGTGGCAGGAATGGGGCTATGCCCCCGGCCCAGGTATCAAGGGGATGGACCTAGAAAACTGGCACGACAGTGCTGTGCCCTTGCCGTAGCTCCTATAGAAGCATTTCTGGGTCTGTCCAATGCTTGGCCATCAGCCCCCTCGCAGAGCAGGTCCATCCTGGGCAACACATTGGAAGGGAGTCTGTTTTGGTGGTTTTTCTCTGCATCTGCCTGCCAGGGCTCTGTATACAGCCTTCACAACATTCACCAAGCATCACCTATGTTTCTCATGGCTCAAAGAGGCTTGAATGCCCTTTTCAGTGCTTTCAAGGTAGAAAGCATGCTGACCCTGACCAGGTGGTGCAGTAGGTGGCTGAGCTTATGCTTTCGTCCTGTCCCAGCAGAGGCAAAGCCCCTCAGGTGGAAACGAGGGAATCAAGAATCTGTTGAACTCACCAGTGGAGCCACACAGCTTTGGTTCTCCAATGCTCCTGAGATTTGGGGATGCCAGCAGCTAAGGGAAGGTCTAACCTGGGCTGAAAATGGAAAGCCCCAAATAAAGCAAAGGAGTGCTGTGAAGAGCTCATACCTTTCTTCCTGCTAGTTATGTACCTACCACTGCAACCAAGCCATACAGTGGCTGCAATGAGCAACTGAGAGACCCAGACAGCGCACCCAGCCACTGCCATCCCAGACCTCTGCTAATCAGGTCTGTGCTCCTAGCCCTTCTCTACAGCCCCCTCCCTTTCCCTCCGTTCCAATCCTCTTGTACTGTTTTCTTGGCAAGGGTGCTGGCTCTCAGCCCCTGCACCTCATGTGCCCTATTGATAGCTGGTAATTTATGTAAATCTCCTAATATATGGATTCTGGGATCAGGACAGAAGGTTTGTGTGTGAGATGAGATTAATATGTTTGCAGATTCTCTCTGCAAAGAGAATGAGGGAGGCAGGCAGGGCTGGAACATTTGCCCTAGGTCTCTATTAGTACCTCTGTGTGCACCCACCATGCCGGGTCTCTGCCTTCCCATGGCCAGTGGTGCAGAGGACTCTCCCTTGTTTAGCCACCCCAGTAACCCACAGCCAGCCTTGTGGGCTGGCAGCCCCAGAGAGAGCCCATTTCTGGGAGCCCACAACAAGCTTGGTAGTGTTTTCCATCTCTGTCTGCTCTACCAAAATTTCAGCATCTCCAGAAGGTGGCCAGGCTGAGCTGTGACAGAGGTTGCTGCTGCTGCAGAATTGTGTGGCCCCCTGAAAATGCTGGAAAACTGTGGCTCAGCTTTATTCTCCCTGTGAAAATTCAGGACAGGGGAGGCTGCTTGTTGCCACTGGCCCCGTGGTGTAGCTGGGGCTCAGCCTCTCCTGGTCCAAGTTGAAATCAGGGATGGGGTGGTGTAAGGAGCAGGGTATGGGCTGGGGGGGATCAGCATGCCAGAGGAGGACAGGGCACAAGGCCCTGGGCAGGGGGAAGATGCTGAGACCAGGGCCTGGTTTGACGCCCACACACTGGACTGGCATGGTGGGCTGAGGTTGAAGGATGGACAGGGGCTTGCCACGTGCCCCTGTGCTGTCACTCCTGAGGATTGCAGTCTCTTGGGTGAGAGGTGCTACATCCACACCCAACCCTGTTCAGGGCTGTCTGCTTGGTCTGTGCACATCTCCCAGCCTGGCAACAATGCTTGGCTGCCTGGGCTGGGGGTGGTGCCGTGCCCATGGGACAGATGGGGAGACAGAGCACACTGAGGCATAGTGGGGGCTGACAGAAGTTGGTGACCTGGGGAGCAGGTGCTTCCCCAGGATGGAAGGAATCCACCCTCTGATTCAGATGTGCCTGAGGAGTTCCCATTCTACACCTGACATTTAGAAACCAGGAATCCTGCTGATGGATAGGATTTGATGTGGTGGAGTATATTTCACACAGTGTCATTTATCCTGGTGCTGCCTCATGTGAAATGTCAGCTGTCCAGGAGCTTTTCTGATCGCTCTTTGAAGTACTGGTTTCTGATAAACTTAGGCAAAGGATGCTTTTATTCATCCAGATCAGGAACCAGAAGTGGCAACAACTTTTCTCCTCTCTGTGCATGGGCCCTTGGTAGGACTTGCCAGCTTAACGTGATATACTGAAGAACACAGTGGGGGTCCTGTTGCCCTTCCTGCCCCTGGAGTACCCCTGCTCCTTTTTGAGGCATACAAACCTCTTTTTCCTATCCCATCTCTCTCTGACAGCACCATCTCACAGCACCATCCCTCCCCGCCTGTGTCTGGATTTGCTCCCCATGCTCTTTTTAGCCTTTGGAGGAATATTTTTAACTCTCCTGGGGTTGCTGCTGTTGACAATAGAAATCTATTGTGTTTTATGTGCCTGGAAAATGAATTTCCATGTCAGAAGAGGAGAGCAATTACCACAAGCAAGAGAGATCAAATTGGGTCTTTAAAAAGAAAATAAAGTTCAGATCTTATCTGATTAATGAGATTTCTTCCAAACCTTAACAAATCTTAATTACAGTGACTCTGCTGGAAGGGATGAGGTAAAGCTAGGATTGGGGGCTATCTAAACAGAACCGCTCTCTTCCGAGCTAGAGTACATCCCTGCATGAAAGCAGCAGGGATGGCCATTGAGTGCGCAAAGCTGCTCAGCTGGAAATCAGCAAGGCAGGATTCTCCATGGAGCCTGAGCAGCTCCTTCCCCAAAGGCTCACAGTGCTGGGGGAGAGCCTCACCAGCCCCGACTCACAGTGAGCCTGCTGCCTCACTCTGTCCTGGATCCTGGTATCCTTTTTGCTTCAGATCCCTCTTTGCTTCTACAAATTTTTCACTTTTTTTTTCTTTTTCTGTATTAAGGATAATTATTCAATTGTCAAGGATTTTTGTTATCACTTTCCTGATTTTTTAAAATAAACCTCCTGCTTAAAAATAAGCAGAAGGGTGCTAAGTTGTTTATTCAGTTTAAGTTCACAAAATATTTTCTGATGATTTGACTGTATTGCCTGCGTACCACAGGCCAGAGATTGTCCCCCTGTTACCCCTTTATTGAACACAGTAACTTTCTTCCCAAAAGAATATGAGCTTTGAGCCGAAGATTTTCAGAAAGGGAAACTCCAGTGTTTCCCGTAACAGCCTGCTCTGATGGTTAATGACGCTGACTTCCTCGGACAAAATAAAACAAAATTTAAAAAGGTCCAGTACTTTAATTTTAATTGGGACTTGTCTGGCTTCAGCATTTATCCATTGTCTCTTGTTACGGCTTTATCTGGCAAATTAAAGAGTTTTTTAGTACCTGGTATTTCTTCTCTAGGAAGAGATTTATATGTGGGAAGCAAGTCACCTCTTGATCTTTTTAATAATCTAAATATTCCTTTTCCCTTTAAATCCTTGGTGTAGCATATTTCCCCCCCAGTTTTGGCTAATGTTTGGGGGTCTTCAGTCCTGTCACCAGGAAACAAGCCGAAACAGAAAGAGAAGAATACAGAAATATGTCCAAACCACTGAAAAATCAGACACCTAAACCCTCTCTCCTCTTCATCTGTATGAGTATATTGCTTCCCTTCCTGTTACACGTGGAACAAATTTGGGAAAATATCACTCATCTCAAAGATGTCTTCCCAATTTCTATAACTTTGGACTAATTATTAACAGCTATCGCCAGAGATGGAACCAGCTGTCAGCATTTGAGTGGGGGGTAAAATGACAACAGATCTGTGTACTTAAGCACACGTAGATTTTCAGGTTGTTGGTGGGAATCACAGAATGGGTTGTGGAGTGCCTGAGCATCCCCTCTCTGCGCTCCACCACAGAGCCTGGCTGAGGCAGGGAGCGAACGAGCCCCGGTGGGAGTTTGCTCTCCGGTCGGCTCTGGGAATGAGGCAGCCTGTTGTGCGAGAGAGACAGGCACAGCAGGATCTGAAAAGAAGGAAAGTAAGGCAGGTGTCAGTGATGCAGATGCATCCTCTAAAAACTTTCTGCTGTTGGACTCCTAGGATCTGTTCCCAGTGTGTTTCCAGCCTAAACTGCTAGGCACAAATTTTGCTTGTGTCCCTGATCTGTTTGCCAAGAATTCACCCTCTCTTCTCAGTCCTGCAAAGTTTCAAAATGTGTGAATAATTCAAATTATTTTTGCCTCATTTCCACTGTCTGATAAGATTCTCATCTGCCTGTCTTGTTTGCCTGATTTATGAAGGTTTCATTTTTTAGGCATTGCCTCCATTTTTACTAAGGGAGAGATTTTTTTTCTCATGATAAATTTTGGGTTTACTGCCAGCTTTCACCTCAAGACCCTGATTTCCTAAAGTTCCTCCACAGTTGCTCCACTTCAGGCATGTGCTTAAATCTTCTCAGAAGAAATGGTCTTGGACATGGAATTAAAACTAAATTCTTTTCTTAAATTGAGTCAAATCTTCAGCACATACCCAGGTTTGCTCTGCTCCGAGCTGTGATTACATTTGAAACCTTTAATTTCTTTCAGCGGGAAAGGAACAACCAGAAATACAGTTAGAGAGAACTGTTGTTTCCCTTGTTTCTTTACACTTTGCAACGAAAACTGCTTTTTGCATTTAAAAAAAGGTCATCTCTCCCTGAATATTAACAACTTTAACTGTTCAAAAATCAGAGAGTAAACTCTCAAACCAGCAAGATTGTAAAAATAACATAGTTGGGATTCTTGTACTGATTTTCTGGTTTAAGAGGATGTGTGTGTCATATTTTCAAGCCATACTTTGCATTGTCCAAGGTTAGAAAGTTACTTTTTAATTGAAGGCTGAATTCCTGATCCTAACACATGCTCCTTTTCTCCTCATGCCTCCCTCTTCCCCAAACACTGCACATTATTTTAGCTGGAAGGATCTAATTTCTGCCTGTGAGACAGCTCTCCCAAGGCAGTGCCAAGCAGGCGACTGGACACTGAGGCTCAGCAAGCCAGTGTGAATCTACAAGCAGAGCCTGGCTTGACCATGCTGACTCTTAAAAAATCATGGTCTTGATCCCCATTGACCTTTCACAGTTGCAAAACTGGCTTAAAAATCACCATGTTAAAAAAAAAAAAAGGAATTAGCAAGTGGCTTCTTTTCTGATGCCATTGTGTTGTGGAACAGCAGGCCAGCTTTCAAGCTTTTTACTGCATCCACAACAAATAGTTATTTCTTAAGAAAAAGGATTAAAAAAGTCTGCTCAGAGCTTTGCATATAATCCTATGACTCCAGGACCCAAGGCTTTGAGTAATATCAAAATCGAAATAAATTCTCCCTGTGAGAATCATAAGAATCTGCCAAATTAGTTCACAGGGGTAAACAAACAGCCAAATATTAGTATTCCACACTAAGAGCTAAATCCTATAAGTGGGGCCAGGGTTGCACATGGATTATCCTTTTATAGTTCAGGCATGGATTTACCAAGGGGATTATAAGCCTTCCACTCCCCACCCTCCCTTCCTCCCTTCCATCCTTGGTGTTGCCCAGTGCTGCACACTCCCACTGCACTGAGCACTTCCTCCCTCTGCCCCAACACCCTTCCCTGGGTACAGGGATGCATCTGCACCTTTCCTCTTCCACCCCAAGCACTCTAGGAGCAGGAGCAAATAAGTCACCCCCCACTCAAGATGACAAAAGCAGGACCAGGAGTGATGCAGAAGTCAGCCGGTTCCAGGTCCTGAATGGGTGCAGCATCCCTGGGGGATGGGGGATTAGTCCCCAGATGTCCCAACCTCCTTTCTTCCTGCCACTACTTTGCCTTGCCCGATGCCATTTCATGAATGCGGATAATGACAATTCAAGCTGACACCCTATTTCAGTTTTGCTTCCCTACTGGTCTGGTAGTGCAGTCCTGATGGCTTGTCACTCTTAATATCTTGCACACTTCCACTGAGTCCCTCGGAGCATTGGAGGGCTTTGATTGCACCCAGGGTAGTTTGCATGATGCTGAAGTGCCACATACTTATAGATTTGATGAACTTATTCCCTCCTTCACTCTCTTTCCCTACTGCCTGCATATATATATATATATATATGTGCATACACCATCACCCATATACATTTTATTATTAAGGTAAACAGATATTTTTAGCTGGAATTTTGCTGTTCTTTTTAGGTGGAAACAATTTGGCAACATCACTTGCTTGGTCTGATAATTTTATTCGTGTATTTTATAAATTATTACTGTTATATAAAAGTGCCCAGTGTTTTACAAGACACAAAATACAGATAATCTCTGTCATGAAGAGTGCACAATCTAAACAAAACAGACAAAGTAGACAGGCTTCCTGAGAAGCACAGAGGAGTAAAGATTAGTCTCATTTCATTTTTATAAATAATCACTAACATTATTGGACAAGAAATAGACATGTTTTCTTCTTCTTCCCCTTCCATCCTCCCATTTATTAATGCTTCCCTCTCATTCAAACAATAGAATTATGATGCAACATGAAATAAAGCCTGGTTTAGGCTGCTGGCCCTGATTCAACAACCCTGAATCCCATTCTTGCTCCTCGGTGCTCACGTGCTTAAGATTTCTCTGGATTGGTGCCTTAGATCATGCAGTCTATTGACAGCTGCCCTTTCGCTTACAAATGAAACCAACCCTAAATCAATAAGAAAAAAGCGTTATTCTCCTCACCTGTTTAATGCCACGGCTGTGGGTTGCTGTAAGATTTGTAAACAAGCTGATGTCTACAGGGAAAGCTGTAAGACAAAGAACACCTTCTCTATCAAAGGGAGTGGGTGTTTTGTGTTAACATACAATTCACTTTGCAGGGATTTTGTTGGTGGGCTCCAGAAATTTGCTGGGTGGAGTGACAAGCAGGGGTTATTGTCTGGTGTACTTCTGCCTGATGCACAGCCCCAGCTCTTTAAATGGGCACTTGCAGCTTGACCACACTTTTCATCAAGGCACATTTTGGAAAGAATCTGCATTTGGGTAGCGAACACTTCTTAAATCACTTTTACTATTTTTTCCTTTTTCTTTTTGTTTTTTTTCTTTTGCCTCCTTCCTCCATACCCATACTTGCCTCTCCTCCTAATGACTTCAAGGATTTGAGGGTTGTAAGCGCTATAGAATTTTGTGATTCAGAGGAAATCATGTGCAAAGTCCTGTGCAAAGGCAGTGGAATAGGGGTTAAAGTTTGTGCCCAACAAAATCAGCTGCAGGTCCCCTGGACTGGAAGAACTGTCTGGCTCCCCTGGCTCTTGGCTGACAGATTTAATCACCTTTTCTTGCTATGTGACCCAGGCCCAAGTCACTGGATGTGTTCTATGGCTCAGATTCCTAGCTGGAAGATAGAGATGCCTTATGAGGTTGGGGAAGTTCATGTGCACAGAAGAAAAGCAACTAGCAGTTGAGATGCTTTGCATATGTTTCTTATCTAGGCATCCTTAATTGCTCAGACTTCACTGTCTTCATCTTTCTGGATATAGTGTCTGGAGGGACCTCTCCCCTGGGCATCAGTTTGAAGGTCTGGAGAAGAGGCCTGGCTAGGGAAGTAGTAGGAGAGCTCCCATGTATCCCTAAGTGGTAGAAGGACACTTCAACAAGGTACACTGGAAAATGCAGACATGAAGCCAGGATGTTCCCATTTGAACTCGCCTGGCATGACACAAGGAGGCTTCGGTGCTGACTGGGGAAGTGTGAACACTGGCCATAAAAGTGGCTTTGCAGTGGCCTTGGACCAGTCACTTACCCCTCTCTGTGCCCTCTTTTCCTTTTGTTGTCCGCCCTGTTGGTAAGCATTTTGGGGAAGGCAAGTCTCCTTTGGCCATCCACAGTGCTCAGTTGCGACTGAAACAACCAGAGGCACATTTGTGGCCCAGGGTCCCCTCCCTCCTCCTCCAGCCTGAGCAGCAGTGGGTCACATTGCTGGCATGCCATGGCCATGATTCAAACCCTACTGATGACCCACATTTGCTTCTGCACCCAAGTTGTGTCCTGCATCAGACCAGTCATTTTGTCAGGGGACTTTGGTGACTGCCCCAGTGAATTAGATCTCAGACACTGTTGGGTCTGATGCTGAAACTGGGACATTCTCCTTTGGGGTACCTACACTGCCATCGCTGACCTGGCTGGCCGCCTGTTGTTTTTGTCCATGCACAATTTCATTCCCAGCACATTCTTCTTCTGAAACTGATACATCAGTTTTAATTAGTTAGGTTTTCTCTTTCTGTCTAGAGGAGCCTCCTGCCTTCAAAGACCAACTTTCAAACATTAACTCTTCTAAATGTTTCCCCCCACATGTGAACCCCTCCCTATCCTGCCTTGTAAATTATGTCCAGTCCTTCACTTATAGCAGGCAGGTACTTAGTGTGATAAATTCAGGTTAGTGTCTCCTTAAGTGCATGTATGTGTGTATGTATCTCTGTCTATGTGTGTAAAGAAGGAACAAAATAAAGTTGTATCAAGACATAAATTACTGCTCCAGCAACATAAATTGCCAAGGAAAAGCTCCATTTTTGGACTTTTCTTTCAACTAAATGAGATAATTAATGTTAGAGGAAAAAAAATGGGGGAGACCTTATCCCTCCCTGGAGCCCTTTGCCTTGATGTTTGGCTATGAAACTCCAAGGTTGCAATGTGGTGGAGATCTCAGTTCTGAAATGGGGGGAAACAGCAAAGGAGATGGAGATCTGAGAGGGTGGGGGTCATGGGGATGGGCGAGTGTTTTCATTTTGCCAGAGCCGTGGGAGGGACTCTAATGCAGGCTGTGACCCTATTTAATAAAATGCCTAGAAAGGCAAGGGGCCAGGAGGGGGGGCGAGAGGGAGACACAGTGGCTGGGGCTGGCAGGAGACTGTCATGAGATGAAAGTGTCCCTTCGTCCATTCCTTTCCTTCCTCTCTGCTGTCAGCACTTTTTAATGTCAAACAGTGTGAGTGGTCGATGGGGCTAGCTTCTGTCTCCTCATATGTAGTTTTTTTTCACTTTCCCCAGAACTTCAGCCAGATGAATTCACTGCTTGGGAGCAACTAGAGAGCGGTGCGGGTGGCCCCACAGGCGTCCTTTTCACTAGGACCTTGAGCTGAACTTTTTTCAAGTCTTTCTCTGAGGCAAAAGCTTGTCAGGGAATGTCTCCTTTCTGCTCTGCCACCCTCAAGTCCTAGACCACCCTGCGTGTAAAGCTGGTCTTACAAAGCTTCCACTGAGACCAGTGTGGCCATCACACAGTGAATACTGTGGACAGGATAATCCGGTCCCTCCACACTGCGCTGAAAGTTAGGGAACTTGGGTGTCTCTGTGGTCCCTGCCACCAGTCTGTTGGGAGACATTGGGTCATCCATCATGCAGTGTCTCAGTTTCCCTGTCTTTAAAATGGGGGTAGTCATGATTACTTCATTTGTGATGAACTTGAAGATGTATGAAAGATGCAAGGTAGGAAGCTGTTGCTTTTCTCAGGTGTGGTGATCTGTAGGTGACCTAATACCATACAGCTCAAAAATGCCCTGAAATGAGGTGGTTGGCCTTGCTGGGACTATGGCCACAGGGCTGGGTGACCCTGGTAGAGCAGATGGTCATAAGCATTGCCACAGCGACTGCACATGTGACATTGAGCTCTGCACATCTCTGCTGTGGCGGTGGGCCTCGCTTGGCAAGGTGATCGACTGTGGGAGCGGGTTCAGTTTTGATTGCCCCATGGTATTTCAGAAGGCCCAGGGGTACCAGCCCTCATGGGTAAAGAAAATTTGTCTTTCCATTGGAGCTGGGTCACAAGATACCCAAGAAAAGTGATTTCTGTAGTTTTGCTGATGGGAGCTACCTGATTAAAGTGTGACAAACTGATTGCTTATGTTCATGAGCCTGAGCTGTGCTATGTTCTGCAGCTGCAGGTGAGGGCACATTTTGGCACTGATGAAATGAAACCATCACCTTTTTGTCAGTTTAAGCTCAGGTAACCCAGCACAGACAATTGCACTGTCTGTCATTTGTCCCCTTTCTTGCCATAATGTTTAACCTACCTGTCAATGTCAACAATACTTGACACAAGGACAGAGCCCACCAAAGTATTCTGTGTCTGCAAAGTGTGTTTAAATTAATGATGGGGTAAAGAAGAGAGAGTTTTCCATTGGTGCCAGCAACAGGACTACTGTGTCTTCTCTGACAGTCAGCTACCCCTCCATGCCCAATGGCCAAACAGCACATGGTTTGGAGCCAGTGACAGCACATAAGCTGAGTGTCCTTCTGGGGCAATGGGAGACACTGGAGGAGAAGCTGTCCACTGCGGTTATTGTAGTGGTGATGGAGGAAGGTCACAGGAATCAGGACACAAAGCCATCAGAAAACAGGTTTCAGTCCTGTCAGTCCCAAGACTTGCTTTGAATTCTCTTTTATGTATCTATGGAAAATCCTGCATCTCCTCTCTGGCCTGGCCATGGGGTCGCTTGAATGAGTCAACATAAAGCTGTAAAGGTGCAAATGGGAGGGAAGGGGTTTGGCTAAGCACCTCCTTTGGGGTGGTCAGAAGTCCAGGTGAGCATGGGTGGAAGCTCTGACACCTTGGCCATGCTGTGCTGGCGTGGGACAGGGGCTGAGGGGACAGTGCCATTTCATGGGGGTGTGATGTGTGAGGGGCAGGAGGAGCTGGGCTGCCTCTCTGCAGCCGGTGGGCATTGCTGTGCTGTTTCACAGTGGTGTATGTTTGGTGAGGAGCTTTGGCTGTCTTAAGCACCTTTCGAATACATTGAGCACAGCTCATTGAATCCTCTAACAATCCCACTCCTGTCTTCTCTCCCCCCTCTTCTCAAGAGCCAGCGTTTTTTTCAAGAAACAGCAACAATGCGTGTTCCCCACGCTCCCGTGGACTCTGTCCCTATGCCTCCCATCTAGGGACTGTGTCTCCCCTTGCTGCCCCATCTCACAAAGCCCCCTCTGAAAAGAGGATTTTGTTGCTGGCAAAAGGTTCCTGGCTGGTGAGGATTTTCCAGAACTCAGCAATTCCCAGGCCTTACTCCTGCATGGAGAGAGCTAGTTAATGAGCCATTAACCAGAGGAACGGGAACTCTCTGGTGGCTGCAAGCAACAATAACAACAAAACAACCCAAAACCAACACAGCATATGCAAGAAAAATGCACCAAACATCAGGAGGAGTTTCAGGGAAAGGAGAAGGAAAAAACAAAAGCAAATTCAGAGATGTGATTGTAAAATCTTGGTTAAAAACCAAAGCCTTGGTAAAGTAATTGCCTTCTCTGGTGAAGAGGAGTGGGATTAGACTTGCCTCATACAGTCCTAACAGCTACTCTTCCCTGTGCTCTCTCCAGCCCTGCCCCAAAATTCTCACTTCAGACGGGACACAGCAGGAGGACAGTGAAGGATGGTGCCTTGGGACCTCAGCATGCCTATCCAGGGTAGTGGACTGGCTCTAGGAAAAGGTAAGAGGCTATGTAGGAAGGTGAGGGAAGGAGTGGATACAGACCCAGGAATAGGGGTAGTCAGGAAGAAAGTCCTCTCTGGAGAATGCACGGATATGTTAGAGGCTGGGAAGTGAGAAGCTGGGGAACAGGGGAGCTGAGTGTGTGCAGATGGCAGCTATGCAGGAAGGTAATGAAGTGCAGGGGTTTGAAAATCAAGCAATGCAGGAGCAGACTTGGTACTTGCAATAGCCACAATGTCCCTGAGGTAGCTCATGTCAATGGCTTGTAAAACTTTAATGGCCTACCCATTGAGTTGAGCTGTGCACCCAATACAATAAAGCCCTTTGGGCAGGGAATGAGCACCCACTTAGCAATTATACCCATGTCGCTGAGGTGAGACACTTGTCTTATTGGTGTGTGTGCTGGGGAGAAGCTCTTTTGTAGTACGACTGCAGATTGCCTTGCCCAGGAGATTCCCAGGGCTCCTGCAACCTCCATCACTGCTGCAACACAAACAATGCAAATCATTCTTTCCAGAACTGCATCCACAGTTTCACTGTTCTCATTGCAAATTTGCTTGCTTTGCTCTCCAACTAAATACTTCGCACCTGCAAACATGCACTTGAATGCCATTTTGCTGGTGCTTGCTAGTTGGAAATCAATATTAATTTACTTGTGCGTGTAAATACAGAAATGTATTTATAAGTTTCAGATCAGTTGCAAACACATGCAAATTCTGTACATAAATTCTCACTCATTTATGTAATCTGTTCAGTGATATCATTAAAGAGAGCACATCTACTGCCTGACTAGAGTTACATTCTCAATGCGCTGAGATCAGCTGTGACTATTCATGTACCACACTCCCTTGCCCATGCAGCTCCCAGCAGTGGGTGATGCTCTGGCTCCAGGTATCTTCTGCTATTTTCCTGTGATGTACTATTACTTTTTTCAAGGGGTTTGTGTGGGGTTTTTTTTCGTTTTGGTGGGTTTCTGCGTTTTTTGTTTGTTTATTTGTTTTGAGGTTGTTTGTTTTTTTGGCTTTTTCTTTGTGTGTGTGTCTCTTGAGCACAAGCAGGTTTGAGTTATTCTGTGGTTTGTGGCATAGGGTGGAAATTGTGGTTTCTTTCAGACTAAACACCTGCTGCAAAGTGATTGCAAATGCACTGGACGTGATTGCATAGCTGGTCTCCCCCAGTCTTGTGTCTCTCCAGCTACAGATCATGAGAAGAGTAGGAATTATTTACAATTCTACAAAAAAGAAACATGGTCAAGCAAGACATCATTAAAATACACTCTTAACAAGACACGGTGTGTGTATTTCTCAGAGTTGTCATTTGAGAACTGCCCACTAAATTACTGCTCAGAAAAGTAACTCTGAGTGAAAGGAAAAATCGTCTGGTTAAACATATTGTATGTCAGTGCTGAGAAAATCATTAACATATATATGCTGTAGAGAAGCGAATGCACCAGCTAAAGTCTATCAATAAAGATATACCACATTTTTATGATGCTGGAATTAAAGAGACCTGATAGAAAAATATCACACTCATTTTGTTAAAAAATATGATCTTGTCAAAGCTGTTTCCTTTCCAGGATAAATGAAACTCAGCCATATCAATATTACTGATTTTAAATTGTCATTTTTAAGCTCAATGCTTTATTACTTGTAATTATTTAATAATTCCAGAAGATGTGAATTGTTCAAACCTGATTTCTTGGTAAGCCATTTTAACTATTGAAAATACTACAAAAGTAATCCTGAAAAAAGGCACTGAATTTTATAGGCACAACAATATATTCCATAATATTGCCACTTTTCACACCAAAATGTTTCTGAAGAAGGCTTTCAGTGCAATGAATAGGCCTACATTGAAAGGTGTAAAATGAAGAACACAGGAATTAAGATTCTTCCCTGTATGTACCTAAGGTGGAAGAAAGTGTGTACTGTATTGAATTATTTGATAGGTATTATATGGTTATAGCAGCTGACAGAGTTTTACCCCATGGCAGAATTAAGGCTAAATATTTACTTTTGGCATTTTTATTTCCTGTTCATAGGAGTCAGCATTGCATGAACATAAATTTTTGCATTTGTTTCCTACACTATTTTAAAAAGCAAAAATTAAACCACAATGGGAGCAAATAAAACTCAAGAGAATGTGTGTGCTAATGGTGGCTGATTGCAAAAAAAAGGGACTAACAGATTCAGTCAGCCTTCAATCGGTCTAGTTACTCAAGTGTATACCTATGGCAAAATATTCTGGATGATTACTTAGCTGAAGGAGAGGTACCAACCCACCCTGCTTACATAAAGCCGGAGTTCTCTCTCTGCTTACCATGGTAGCTTCAAGACCAAGTTCTCAATATACAGGGTATATTGGTATTAAAATAACTGTCTTGCAGATATGTTTCATTGTGCAGTGGATACACAAGATCTTTCTGGCATACATGCTGGCTGAGTTTTTCTGAGCTAAGGATATGAATCATCCTCCAAACTGACATCTGTGATGAGAACTGGGTGGCTACTTGACTTAGATGTCTCAGTTGATGGGAGCAGATCGCACCAGAAAATGTTGTTGCAGAAGCACACATGCATTGCAGGCAGGTGTTGCATGCTGTCCTGTGGCTTTGGTCTGGAGCCAAAGGGAAATCAGCCCATGTCAGGATAGTGGAAAGGTGTGGGAGATCTTTCTTTGCCCACACATCACACTGAGGCTGCAGAGCTCTTGCCCGCAGAAGGGATGTGTGTCGGTTACACTCCATACGCACGCACTTGTTAGTGGGTAATCTGATGGTGCACATTTGCTGTGGCTTGTGCAACTGAATGACTGCACACCGGGGGCTGGGTATTAATTACACGCTTGAGAGACGTGTGTCTCTATGTGTAGCCATGGTCCCGGGAAGACCCTGAGCTTGTCGCGCACTCCTTGTGCTTGTGCAGCAGCGGCACAAGGTGTAGAGCCACGACCCGCTACCTAGGCCTGTGATGGGTTTCACTGACCTCGCCAGGCAGCTTCTGCATGGGGCAGTGCCATGGTGTGTGCAGGTAGGGTAGGTTTGCTGCCCACTGGGTGGGTTTTATAGACTCTGCGTGTACCTTCCTGAGCACAGCTCTGAGACTACAGCCAGCCGCTGAACTCCGTTGGTAACAAACAGCCCCATTAATGCAGTGTCACAGATTTCATTAGGGCGTCAGTCCCAACCAACATGGCCATAAATCAGGGAGATGGTACAAGGGCTTGCAGGCCCTGGTTTCAAGGGCCACATAGCCAGAGACTCATAACGCTCAAGAGGAAATGATCATGAATATTATTTAAAAAAATCAGAAATGTATATTAGAAAATCTCTGAGCTTATCAGATGGAGTGAGGTTGGGTAATAGCTGTTATTTATACTGCTTGTGCAGAGTGATAAAGTGGTGCTTTATGACCTGTGGTTTATCACTTAGAATAAGAGTCATGTGACTCCATTAAGGATCCTTCTGTAGAAATGAAAAAGGGTAAATTAATGTGGTTTTTTTATTGTTAAATATTTGCACTCTCTTAAACCCAGTTTTTATTTTCTCTACTTAAGAAGTAGCATATAAGCACAAATAAGTTTAAGTTTTGATTGATGGAGAGGTGGGGCGAAAACTCCCTTTATGTCAAAGGCTCTCTGGAGTGAGCCAGCCTCCCACCCACTAATGTCTATCAGCAGGGCTGGGTTCAGAGAGGAGGGAAAGGCAACACAAGTCAGCACCGTTACACCCGAAAAGTCGCTGCCCTTCGCCTGTCTGACCCATCATCTGCTGTGGAAACACACTGTAGTCCTGCTGCCGCCTCAGCCTCATTGCTGCTCTGGGAAGGGAGAAGGGGATCTGTGGAGACCAAGGGTGGAAGCAACCCTGGGCAGCCTGAGCAAAGAGATGGCTGAAATGAGTCAATCTCAGGAGAGGATGGGCTCTGCCTGAGCAAAGAGAAATTCATCACTGAGACTCCTCGATACCTTGAAGTGAAAACTAGAAAGTCTCCTTTCAGACATCCATATGGGTCCTGCCATAGCAATGATCTCCATGGGGAGCTATGGACAATCTGCCAGGACAATATAGTCACTGCAACCTGAACGGGAGAGCAAAATCACTCAGGGTTGTTCAAGAGGCTATACAATTGCTGTGGGCATATGCCCCGAAAGACCTGTGAGCTGCACCTGCCAGGAAGGCAGTGGTCACATATAGTGCTGGTGGACAATGACCAGGTGCCACAGGGCACAGGAAAGCAAAAGGCAAAGAGCAAACGCCAAGGAGTTGCTGGGATGTCACAGGAGTAACACCCAAACCTTCTTTAGGGCTCCTGATTTAATCTGAGATGCTCACAGATGGGGTTTTGGGAGAGAACCAAGACTGAGTTGCTCAGGAGGAAAACATGACAGCAGGCAGATGCAGCCGAGGGTTTGCTGAGGAACAGTGATGGACACAGTCCTCTGTCACCTCTGGTGAATCCTGTGTTCACAGCTCTGCACCACCTGCATGGTGCCTCAGGGCAAATGAAAGGTCTGTCAGTTTCCTACAGGATTCCTTTAGCAAGGTGATGACTGCAGGTTAGCAGAGCAATGGAAATAGTGTTGGGTTATTAACAGCACCTTTACAACCCCAGCTGTACAATGAGATCAGAGCACACTGTGTAACTAACTATGGGACTCTGCAGTAAAACAGAAGATGCCCCTGAGAGGCAGGAGCCCAGTGATTGGTTTCACCTGTATGGGACTCAGTTTTCCTGCATGTAAAGTGGGGTTTACCATATTCACCTTCATCAGAACATACGTGGAGAGGATAATTTAAAAAATACCTGTAGAGATAAAAGGACTGTAAGTCTACTACAAATTTTGATATAATTTTCAATAAAATTTTCTTGAATTTTCTTTCACAGAATCTGAATATTTTTCTATTTTGAAGAAGAAAAGTATTTTTGACTTCTCAGAACTGGAGGGAAAAAGTTTCAGTAAGCTAGAAAAGAAACCTGAGAAAATTGTCAGCACTTTTTACACTTTTGCCATCTCTCTTCTCATTGATTTTGAAAGAATGAGGTTGAATTCTTGGTTTTTGTTTTAAAATTCAAGTCTGTAAAAGCATGTGCAGGGAGGGAGCTGCCTGGAAGTGTGAGAGGGATGGGGGACCAACTATCACACGCACACAGAGTAATCTCTGCCATTCTTGGGAAGTACACTGAAGTGGGGTTTTGATTTGGTTGTCTTCAGAAAGGCAACTTCACTCCTCTCTTCTCTGCACACCTCCAGCTGAGGGATTTATCCTTCCAAACTGTGTGCTTGGTTCCATCCTCCATGTTTGTACACTGGCAGGACCTACAGTCCACAGTGGCAGTGTGGTGCCCACAGCACTGTATGAGCCTCCAACAAAGGGAGTCCTTTCCTGGCCAGACCCCAAGGCCCAGTTCATGCCAGGCACTGGCTGGTACTGCAGAAGCCACTGCCACAAAACAAAAGAAGGGGAAAACAATGACAGCTTGAGAAACAAACAGACAAACTCAAAAAAGAAGAGAAAGATTAACAAAATTATTTTCTGGTTTTTTCAATCTCTTGGTTATGTTTTGTCTAATCGTAAAGTCTTCTGAAGCTGGAAATCAAGTCTCTTTAACTGTAAGGACAGTTGCTGTAAATCTTTCTCAGGCTGAGTTACAACTTGGGGTCCTGTTTTAAGAGCAGAGTGTCAGAGTCACAAAACAGTTCAGATTGGAAGAGACCCTAGTAGGTGTCTGGACTCACCTCCACATAAGCAGGGTCAACTCCAAAATCAGACATAGTAAGAAGCCACTCCTCTCTACGAACAGGAGCAGGCTAAACAGGCAGAAGAGGCTTCAAGGGCACACACAAAATCAGTGGTATTGCAGGTAGGAGGCTGAGGTTTCTGCCTTCTTCTGACCAGTAGATGCCAGGTCCCCAGGGTTCTGCTTTAAAACTGCACCCCATGGCCAGATGTGCCTCAGAGCTGTTCAGTTCATTTTATTGTGTGCTCTGCCCAGTGATGGGGGTGGCTTTTCTCTCCAGGCGAAATCATGAATAGTGGCTTTCAGGTGACCTTGTCCCTGTATGCAGAATTCAGCCCAGTGTCTAGCTCTCACAGCATATTGCCTGTGTGTTCCTCATAGTCATTTCCCATCATGACTACATGCTAATTGTCTCTAGGGGAAGTGAGGAGAAGGCTTATTAATCTGTGCATTCAGGAAAGGTTGTAAATCACAGTGTGTTTCCAGCGATAAAATTGGCTAAATAAATTAAAACAAGCACTAATGACCCAAACAACACTCTGATGTGGAGGGAGTGGGCTGGGGCATATAGCTGTGTTTGGGTATAGGGTACACCTCTGTCATATACTTTCTTGTGATATCTCCAGCCTTAGTGTCTTCACCCCATCCAGTGCATTACCAGTTCTGCAGGCTGTTCTCTCCCCTCTGCTGCAGCAATGGCCTTAGCCTTTTAGCCCAGTTGTTCTATTCCCTTTGCTTTTCAGTCCAGTAGAGCTCAGAGTTAATTCATCTTTGTTCTCTGGCACTTCTCAACAAACCCAGTGAATTTTCTTTAATGCAGATATGCTGAACATCTTCAAAGCCAACAGAGGTATATATCGATTAACAACTACAAAGCTGTCTTTTTAGATATTAGTGTAAAAAGTACATTCAGAAAGATTTCATGCAGTAAATAAAAAGGCAGGTTTGCAAACAGCCATTCTGGTGATGAACAATCAGGGTGGAAAAGCCACCCCATTGTTCTGTTCTCCAACAACCTCTTTCATCTGGGAGGCCTGCAAAATCCTTCAGTGACAATTCATCAAGCGCCACTGAAATGTCTGATCTATCTCTTGAGAGAAGACATTAGTACTAGACAGTTCTATGTTTTCTATGCAGTAAATGTCCCTATAAGAAATCTTCTGAGAATATTCTACCACATTTCCTGGGATGATTAAATACTACCCTGTTTTGCCTCACCATCCAGCTTCAGTCTCTGGATATTAACCAGAAATTACTCATTTTATACCCACCAATATAAGAGCTGCTTCTCAAACCAAGAGTAGTCTGCTGTTGTTTAGGACTGCTCACCTGTTTGTGGATGTACCTTGCTGCCTTCCTTGGACAGTATGTTTCTTAAAAGAGATGATAAGGTAAAGACTTTCCTCAATACGATCTTCACAGAGGATGCACTGAATCAGTGTATCCCTCAACTGCTGTAAGGTCACCAACCTTCTGCTTTTTTTCTGGACCTGGATTTCTGGGCTTTCCCTTGCCAGCAAAGGGCTAAAGGAGTGCCTGTACTGCAGTTGGCCACCGCTGCTGGATGTGCACAACTGTGCTAAGGTGGAGGCAATGAGGCACTGCCATCTGAAGTCAGGGTTGTGAACAGAGTCTCTGGCTCGACAGTGCACTCTCTAGGTTCCAGAGTTTTCTGTTCCTAGGATCAGTTCACACAAACCCCTCCTCATTTCCTGCTGACCATATTTGGTCCTTCTAGACGTCACAGATGGAGAGTGAAGACACTGGACCCAAGGGTGGCAGTGCCTGGGCTCCCCTGTCTGCCTGGCCAGAACTACAAATTTTCTCCAGGAGCTGAGTCCAGCAGTTAGGCATCAATTAAAACTGCTTGCAAGGGGCTCACTAACCCATGTGTGTCTCTATGTATCACACACAGGGTGAGAGAACCAGATGCCCACCAGCCTCAAGCTGGACTCAGGCAGCACCTCCAAATTATAGATTATCTCATATCAATTTCCTGAGTCCTGTGGGCCCAAACTCTGGTTTGTATTTGTACCTTCTAAGAACTGCTAAGAAAAGTGTTTTCAAAATGGTCAAAACAATTATGCTTGTCTTTCAGTTAGGCTTTCTGTGAAAAGCATACAAACAGATACCACCAACCCCACCAAGCTCAGAAGTCTGAAAGGCTTTTATTCCACTTGGTATCACCACTGCAACAGTCCATGGCGTACACGAGCTCAGTCTCCTGGGCCTTACTAGAGCTCTTTTCTGTGTTTCCATACAGCAGGTTGGCTCACAATTTGTTCTTGAAAACACAAAACTTTTTGTAAACAGTTGTCCCCTTTGGAAGTTTTTTTTTTCATATCTTTAACTCAAAATACTTTCTTTTTTCATTCAATGTATTTATTTTTCTAATTTGCACCTACTTGACATTCTTAGCCCTTTTCCTAATTTCGATCAAATCCAGTAGTACTGAAGGATGGTAAAGAGAAACAGAAGAGATAATCTCCTAAAAAAAAAAAAAAGGATCCAATCAGAGAGCCAGGAGACAAAATCAACAAGGAGAGCTTTGAGCCTTCTGTTTTGTTCAGAAAATTGTCAATTCCTTTTGCCTCAAGTGCTGGACCTGATTCTTCTCCGGCAGAGTGCAGCCAAGAATTACAAAGCGAGTCAACAGACAGTGGAACTGAGTTCATCTGAAAAGTAGCCAGAAAAAAACTCAGTCTGTGTTCGAGATGTCCATTTTTAGAAGGAAATCTGCTTAGGCAGAGGAATACCAACATATTCAGGGTGAGCGGCTCTGTGTGTCTGTGTGTGTGTGTTTTTGGATCTTAGCACAAGGAAGGGATGCCTTGCCACCCCCAGGGGTCGGGAATAGTGCATGCATGGGGAGGACCTATTATATTATTTTTCTTCCACCTTAATGAACTCCTCTCATGTCCACCTCTGATCAGTGGAGTATGACAGAGGGTGATTGAAGGCCAGTCTCCCAGGAAATGAAGTTTGTTCACACAGCCCAAGTATGCTGGCCCTACTGCTGCCTGCCTCTGATTTATAGGACAAAAAATTCCTTCCTCTGGTAACAATAACGCTCTTAAACTCCAGACCCCTCTCCCTCACAGAACCTCCAGACAGGGCAGCCTGAGCCCAGGAAAGATGGGAGGCACCCAGCAAATATATCCATCAACACAACTCAGGTTTCAAAGGAATATGAGACCCCACAGGGTTAGGCTCACAAAGTCGGGGAGCGGAGGAGTGTGGCCACCACCCTGAAGCACCTCGTCCTGGGAAGGGGCAGCAACAGGAATGACTATGCCATGGACAGGGGCAGGAGCCACAGCAATTCCAATGAGCCAGATGGCTTAAGCCCAGGGTAGTGTTTTCAGGGGAAATTTGGGCCCTTTAGCTGTTGCTTGATTCTGGGACTGGGAACAAGTCTGTTCTGAGGTCTCCTAATACCAGAACTTTCTTCCTGTAATGTCTCCTCTGGGATGTGTCTTCTGGCTAGGGTGCACTCCAAATGCTTCATTTCTCTTTCACATTGGAGTTGGTTTTGAGAGATTTCCTGTGAGTTCCATGTGTTTTGTAACACTTAAAGACAGCAGCGGATGGCTGTGACTGCTGGCTCTGCGGCACCATGGCTCCCACGGGGCACTGGGCTCATGCTGAGTGAGGACATCACAGGAAAATGCCAACCTACATCTCAGGAAGAATCCTCTCCAATTAGAACATGATGGGGCTCTGCAGTGCAGCATGCAACAGTGCCCAAAGGAGCAAGGCATGCTGGATAGTGCGGAAGGTTTCGTCCATACTCTCCAGTGGGGCTGGTTGGTGGCACATGCCCGGCAATGCACTGCCTAAGAGACAGAACCATCTCCCAGCCAGGGAACCTGTAGTTAATTAAACAATAGGAATGATCTGGGAGCACATTGTTTCCTGCTTTGTTTTGTTTAGTAACATGGACAGGGAGATACAGTGGGACTATCAGGGCAGCCTCTAAGCTGGCAAGACGCATGCACACACACAAACACACACACAATTTTTGGAGTTGGGGGTCACATGTTTGAGCTTAACATTACTGTCTGAGTTTTGGGTCAAGGAGATAAAAAGAGCTTGAGCCCTTTTGCAACAAGACAGTTGTGGCTGCCAAATCGCAAGACAAGTCCTGGAAAGAAACAAGTTCATTCTGTAACTCTTTTTCTTATCATTTACTTATTAACAGCTCTCTCTGGCTCTCACCTGAAGCTGCTGACCTGTTCCTCCTAGACAAAGCAATTAACAGGGAGACAATGATCTGCAGAGGGCAAGGAGCAGCCTGGGCTGGGGAGGGGGTGGAGGTGAGGAAGGGCTGTGGGAGGCCGAGGGTCACAGAGGAAAGAACTATTTATGGCCCTAAGAGGGAGGATTCGGTAAAGGGCCATCTAGCTTGACTTGACTTCCTCTTGACCTATCACTTCTGGGAGATACTGGTGCAACTCCCTGCCCCCAAGGGCTTCCAGTGTCCCCAGTGTCTGGGCACCAGGATAGAATGGTGAAGGTCATAGTGGGCAGATGAGAGCGTGTTGGACCATGTGTCAGATCCATTAAACTCGTGAGGTGGTATTTTAAGTGTGAAGGAAGAGATCTTACTGATGTCTTGTAGTCTTCTCCACCACTAGCCCCTGTAACTGCTTCTGGGAAGAGAGATGGGAAAGCTCTTCACTCTGCCTGTTGGAAAGGCTCAGTGTCCCCTCCCAGTCTGTGCTGTAGTTATTTTGACAGAAGGTCTGTGGGACAGTAACTCTGCGTTCATGCTGGTAGCTAGCACAGAGGGCTCTGATCTCTATCTCACTGTCTCTGTGCTAAACACAGTGCAAGTAATTGCTTCTCAAACAGAGAGAGCAAGTCTGGCTCACACACATGTATCTGACCTCCACATCTGGGCCAGTCCCTTGACATCCTGCTACAAACACTCTTTTGGAACACACCCCTTGTAAATCACCAGTCTTTGCATATTTGTGTCCCTCAGACCACCTTCCCTTGTTTGCTGGAGGGTGGTGAGACTGGTCACAACTGACAGGGCGATTCCCAGGTGACACCATGGCAAGAAATTAGCTTTGTGTTGCAACAGAGTGACAAGATACAAGAACCCTTCCTCTAAAATAAATGCGTCCAGAGTGAAGGGCTAAATGTGTGATATTATGTTAGATAACCATGTTAAATTGCATCTAAAAAGGAAGTTGGTTATTCCTAATATACTTTTATGAAACATGACCTTTTTTTTTAAATGAAGAGCATTTTTATGGAGCAATCCTGTGAAATGCCAAATGTTTTGGCCCTGATCTAGCTAGATATTTAACCACACACTTCATTTCTTAAGCTGCTTGTGTGCATAAATATTTTGTTGGATCAAGTCCAGAGCTCTCAGCATTCTGTGTGATGTCAAAGGATCAGGTCTGCATTTTCAACAGCATTGCTGAATTCAGGCTATAATAATTTCAATCATCACATGGAAAGTATTTTCAGTTAGTGTACTACACAACAAAAAACTTAAATTTCCTTGAGATTTCTCTTAGATTGAGTTTTCTGATTGGTGTTCTAGCAGACAGGTTTGCTAGTCAGTGCTTGTGGAACAAGGCACTTACAAGTAAAATTTAGTGGGAGCTAATGGAATATTATTTTGTCCTAAAAATTCCAGGTTTGTCACCTAAGACATGATTTTACAAGTGACTGAAGACCCACAGGGAAAGAAATGGAGTGTGTGACCACTCCATCCAGTCAAAACTGACCAAGACAGTTGGGATCATTCACATAAATGATTTAGAAAATAATTTCAAACAACAGATGGGAAGGAATTATCACCTGATGGCAGACAACCAGTGAGCAGAGACCAAGTTCTTGAGCAAAGCAGTTCTCTGCAGATGGCTGGGTTCAACAAGAAAGACTAAAAAATGAACCTGGCCATTAACAAAAAGTGAAGTGAATGAGTGAGTTTCCCTGGTCCTACTGAAGGCAGTACAAAGAACAAGAAACAAACAACTGTAGGTGGGAAAAGGTGAGTCTGATTTCTAATCTTGTGTGTTGTAATTATGGTGTTAAATGTGCAAGTGCAAAGTGAATGGATGAGATGGTATAACTAGAAAGAATTTGTGGAAGAGAGCGGAGCAGAAACAGCCTCTGTCAAAGCCAAAAAGGATGCATGCCAACGTTGTTTCTCTTGGCATAGGTCAAAAAGCAGACTGTGTGACAAGAGAGAAATTGGAGAAGACTGAGATAATGCCCAATTAGATCATGCAGTTCACCTCCCTGGGGCCTGTGACAGACTGGTAAGGAATTTTTTTTTTTTTTTTTTTTTTTTTTTTTGCTGAGGAGGGAAAGAAGTTGTCAGAAATTTGAGTGGTTTTTAATTTCCTTCTCCTAAAAACTTAAAACAAAACCTCACTGAAAAATGTTATTTCAAGCTTAATATGTTCACTCCCCTCTTGCTGTCGTATAAGAAAAAAATTTCAGATACCTACTGTGAAAATGCTCAGTAAGTCCGTGCTCCAATTTCCTTCTACAACAGAATTTTGGGAAGACCTAATAATGCCTTTTGTTATCACTGAAATCCTTCTCAGTCACCTCTAATCCTGAGCCCCATTGCATCACAGCATCACAGGTTTGTTGTTAGAGATGTTCCTGAAAACGCATAGCCAGAGCAGAGCCTGACTCACCAGTGCCTGGGTTAGCCCAAACTGGGATGGGCCATTTGCCCCACAAAAGTTAGTTGCTTCATTCTTGTGGCTCCTTTTCATACATGTTACGACTGCCAGGAACTCTTGTAGCTTTGGAAGGAGGCTAACCACCTCCATAGTAGTTTTCAATTTTGAGAAGACTTTGGGGAATTATTAACATTCTCCTCGGCGCAGAAATTGTGACACTTAGGTTACCTTTAACTCAGAGCCTGACTGGCTGTCCTAAATTTGGCAAGAGACTTCTGTATGTTGGCATTTGGAGGGATGGGAGCAGTATCTGAGCATGTGCCAAATTTAATCTGTGGTGAAGCTATACTGTGAACTGGTACCAGGACCAAGAACAAACCCATGATCTCCCAAGCTCTGTATTGTACCACAGTATCTTCTCAGATGGCACCTCTGTAGCCTTTTTCCTCAATGCAAATTTCTACAGCTTTAAATAGTGGAGATTCCTAGAGAGTTTTGTTGCCCGGAAGTTTCCCCCTTAATTTTATTTTGCTTCATTTTTATCTCCTTATCTTTGGAGATAGGTTCCTGCTATTATCCTACCACGCTACCTACCTCTGGTTTTGTTATTATCTTCCACCTAAACTTAGCAGGTTTGCCTCCATCTGTAGCAATGTTTTTAACACTCCTGGGACTGAAGTTCTGCACTGTGATGTGCTGGTGGGGATGTAAATCCAGCTTACCAGACAGTAGAAGTCAAAATTATCATTTATTTTGTAAAACATGGCTATGAAGTATTTTCTTGACATTACCATACTTCCTTATTGCCATGTGTAATAGGCTGAGTTGAAGACACCTGCTTCAGGGAGTGAGTGACTGGCTTGTATATACGTGGATCTTCCCTCAGAAGAGGAGTGTCCTGCTCTTCATTACACTCTGTCGATGGGCTAATGAGTACTGGTACCAGTAGCAATATCTACAGTAAGACTGGCGAATTTGAACCTGAGCTGGTCAGACTTTAGATAGCATGTGCAGCTGGAGGGAAAATGCTGGGCTTTGTGACTGCATTTCACATAGAAGGAAGCAGGAGAGGAGCAAAATCACAGCAGCATTACACATTTGTTAGGAGGTGGTTGCAGCTGACTGATCTGTGGCTCATCCCTTCCAGTAAATGGTGAGCAGGACTCCCAGGTGTGGGAACAGCCACCCTTTGGGATGGAGATCTCAGTCCCTCCTGCATGTGTGGTACCAGAGGGGTGGATGCAGAGGGGGCTGCTCTGACATTTCCTCTCCTCCCTCTCTGAGGAGGGAACCCTGTCCTTGCAAGGCTGTCAATAGCCAGCTCAGCCCTGTGTGACCAACTACAACTGCCGCTCCTGTGTCCTTTCCCCCCCGGGTGCTGTGTTCATTAGCTGTGAGGCCTTAGTTTTATGGGAACCCTCCCACCCAGCTTCCTCCTGGCTTAATGACAGGCCCATTAAAGAGAAGCCAATAAAGCCACAGTGCAAGAACAGTGCGAGGGATGGCTTCCTGCCCGTCTTCTGCATGTGCAAGCCAGGTCTGAGGGCAGGAGGAGGCAAAGATACTCCTGAGCTAGGCAGAGGTGACCCCTGAGAGCAGGCAAAGGCCACAGCTTGCAGTCCAGCTTTCACACTCCACTTTGGGGCTCTCTTGCATAAACTTTACCCAGTGTGAGGTTGAGGGTTTTTTGTGTTTTTTTTTTTTTCATCTCTGAGGAGGGACGAATAAGGTCTTTTAATGAGGGGAGGATTAACAGGCCATAAGACTGCCCTGAAAGAGCCAGTCTGTCTGTGGGGCCGCTCAGCAGGATATAGGGTAATTGGATTGGATCCCGAAGAGCACCTTGAATCGGTTCTGAGGCGGCCACAGCGGGTTGCTCTGAAGGGGGCTGGGGGCCAGGGAGGAGGGGAGCGTGTGGCTCTTTAGAGAAGCCAGAGCCAAGATGGGGGATCAGCCAGCTCATTAAGGGATTATAGTGTTTGTTCTTCTCAAGACTTTTGTTGCTAAAACACTTTGTGCAGCATTTTCTGGAGCCTGGGGAGCTTAAAGAGCTTGTCAGAGCCCTTCTCCTGTCCCCACACAGGAGCAGAGACACTCTTTCCTCTAGCCTTCCTGCCAATGCCTACGGCAACTATTGCTAGTGACAGCTCCGCTCTCTCAGCCCTTCCCATCTCTGGCCATAGTACTTCTGTCTCCTCTGAGTTTTGAGGCAAATGGAGAGGATAATTAAGAGTATGAAGCAAAAGAAGTACATCAGGAGGGAGTCCTTTGACAGTGAGGGACACTCTAACTCGAGCTTTCTCCTTAGCATTTGTTGCATGGACAATGAAGGACTTTGCCTATTCTGTGGCGCTCTTTGCAACTTTCTACCTCCCCATAGGCTATGTTCTTAGTCTCCAGCACTTGAGGTAGCAAGTTTGGGACACAAACTACTTCAATTTGTGTATCTGGCCCTCATATGAATGTTATGGCTAGAAATTTTTGCAAAGACTAATGTGCCTAACAGCATCACCTGAAATGTGAGATGCAGTGCCATAAGAGGCTGGACAGGGAAGGAATGGTGCAGTGAGATGTTGCTTGAGAACACAGCTGGCCAGGAAACTTGGTTCTCCTCTGGATCTGGGACAGAAACTAAAAGCTCTAAAATCCAAATCAAGAAGTGCTCAGATAGCAGTATGGGTTACTAGGAGAACATGTCAATGGGATATGTGGATAAAGCTCAGTTGCCATCAGTTCATCCATCCTCAAGGCCCATGCAGAGACTTCTCATCCAACTGTCCTTTACCTGAGCTGCCCTGAGGCACGTGGCTCTGGGCACGAATGAACTTTGTCCTGGCTGGCCAGAGGTGAAAATCCCAATTCACTGGCAGAGCAAATGCCAGTGGTTAGAGGGACTATGCATTATTCAGGGTTTTAGTTTTGGAGTGAATTTTGCCTTCACCTTCAAAGAAATCTGGGGGCTGGCTAGGCAAGTGGGGTTTCGTCTGTTGTGTAGAGCAGCAAATGGAAGGGAGTTCAACAGGACTTATTCAGCTCCCAGTCTAAGTTGCACTCCCACCTCCTGTCCCTACTCAGCATGAATTTCATCTGGGGAAGGAGGGAGGGAGGAAGAAGGAGACAGACAGGCAGGCAGGGGAGGGGGAAGAGAGTTACAGGGAAAATAAATGAGACTCCCCTATAATTAATTGTTTGAAGGGAGTGCCCCACTCGGCTGTGAATTCTGAAATGATTATTGGATTTGCAGGCAGACGGGGAACAGAACGGGTCGGGTGCACGATTAATATCTTATTGATAGCGGATTAAGAGAGCGAGATCAAATCTTTAACTGAGTGGAGATGCAGTTTATCAATTTGTCACAAAAAATGTAGCAATCAGAAGCGGAGAACATCGGGGCGGCTTATGGATCGATTCATGTCAGCCTCACAGTGTGGCTCCACAAGGAGACTGACTTCCCCCCAGGTGCCCAGAGAGCTGGAGGACTCCTGCTGGCACCAAGCTTGGTGGGATACAAACTTGGTGCCAGCCATGCTGGGAAAGATGGGCCCAGGGACAGGCAGGCCTGCAGGTGCAGGGGCACCACCAGAAGAGCTGCAGGCAGGTGATGTCATGCTCCATGGATGCTGCACAGCAGTGCTCTGGTATGGCATGCAAGGAAAGCAGTGGTGCCTGGGGAGCACGGGCTTCCTGTAACTGGGAGATGTGAGGGCTCAGCCCTTAGTATGGCAGTAGATGGGCTTGCAACCAGCCAGAGCTCTCTGGGCTTCAGGGCAAGGTGTGGAACCTTCTAAATCAACTTTTTGAACTACTTCAGGTGTAGCTGAATGGTACTAGTATTAGTATTAGCTCATGTGCTATTGGGCCATATGATGCAAAGTGGTGAGTGTTGCCTGGTTTACTTGCTGTGGGTTTCCCACTCCTGTTGGAGACCTAATGTGTTGTGAACATTGAGATGTTGGTACTTCTAAATTCTGTTCACAGCTCTGCTGTCTCAATTCTGGTGATCAGTGCTTTCCTCTAAGCAGCATAGCATTGATGTGTGTTCTGCGTTTCATTAGTCCAATTTGTTGATCAGCTCCTCTGCCTTGGTCTGCCAGTATTCACGGCTTATGCATGGAAGGTATATGCAGCTATGGAAAGCATCTCCGTAGCTGGGCAAAAAGGCAGGAATGCCACCAAAAATACCTAGCTTAGGAAAGACTTTTCTGCATTGTGAGGCAGTTCTGTGATATGAAACACCTTTTCCCTGACTCTAAAAAGTGTATTGGTTACTTGGGCTCTTTTCAAAAAGCCTGATCACTTAGTTGAAAATCTAGGATTCTCAGTTAATTAGAAAATAAAAATCACTTCTAGTCCACGTGGCCTTAAGCTTTTCAAAAATAACACCTAAACGCAAAGGAAGAAGAGGTCAGAGTTAGTTGGATGGTAGTACTTGTTTTTATTAAATCAAACTTCTGATTTGCAGTCCTGCCTTTCAGATTTTTGTTGTGAATGTTTGCTTTTAGCAAATCGGGAAAACAAACCCAAGGCAAATGTTTAATGAGTACCTCTTTCAGAGCAGGCACTGCAAGCAGCTGTGATGTCTCTGCAGCAGAGCCTGGCACCAGACTTCAGTCACCAGTTGGACTCCAGCATTTTTTATTTTTTATTGCTAACGTAAAACTTCCTGCTATTCCAACAGATGGGGGATGGCCTGTAGAAGCCAGCAGCCTCCTTGGTGGGCTTGTGGAGTCGACAGGAGTTTCTGATAGCAATTTTCCTTCTCTTAAGGCCTTGCAGAGCTGTTTCAGTCCCTTGGGTCTTTGCAAAAGATGTTGTGCACCTGGGTGATCCGTGTGATTGTGGAATGGCGGTACTGGAAGGCAGCCTCTCACACCAGCACTGCTAGCTTTGATAGGGTTGTTGGGCTTTCCCGTGAGGTCCCTGGCTCTTTGCAGTCGTTCTCAGAGTCCTGGGGTGGGATGCAGGCCTCTGGGGCTTGGGGGATAGAGGAGAGAAAGCAGTCCCAGGTGGAAGCCCTTGCCCTAGGAAGCTGGATAGAGGTGTGAGGCAGAAGAAAACGAAAGTTGAGTTGGTTAAGCCCTGGCCTTGGTTTACTGCCTGCTGTTTACTCCCCTATGCTATGCTGCTTTTTCCTTACCAGCAAGCCAGAGCCTATGAAGGGCTTTGATTTCTGCCAGGATTTTTAAATGCTTGGAGAGCCAGGGAGGGACACCACGCTGCTATGAGGGCTGTGAGCACCATGAAGGAGGGTTTGGAAGCTGATGAATCATTGAGCTATCTTGATAACACATCCAGGTAAATCAAATGGTGTGTTTAGTTCTGTGTTGACATCAGGACAAAAGGTTGTATGTCAGTCTGGTATGTGTTGGCTTAGTAAGACCAGTGTGTGCTCACTGTAAGGATGTAAGGTCTTGGGGTCTGCTAGAGTGAGGGTCCCAAAGTGAAACAAAAGACAAAGTATAACACATAGGTGCAGGTGTGCACTGAGATGCCCTCTGTCCAAGCTGGTTCCTGATGGAGAGCATGAGGTGGAGGCAGCTGTTGGCCATCACCTCTGTGTTTGTGGGGGGAGTCAAGTGGGAAGGGTTGGGGAGGAATTAATGACCCAGCCACCTGCCTTGGTCTTCATATCTGACCTTCCCTGCCTCTGACCAATCCCACCACTGTCCCTTAGGTCTCATATAGCTCCCTTTACCTCTCTGTCCCTTTGCTAGGCAAGCAAAGTCTGGTGCATCTCAGCTGTCTCGCTCTTTAGGTGGAGAAGACCACGGGGGCCCTGGTGCAGTCACTGGTTTAACCTGGGGATTCCTCTGTGACCTGAAGGAATTGGTGGTCCTTCTTCCCTCTTTTTACAGAACATGCTTTTGTACATGTAATAGGGTGTCCTCTGCTAAGGCTTGAGTGTGATGTTATTCAGGTCCAGGGGAAAGAGGGCAGAACTAAGGTGGACTCTGCCCTTCGCCAGTAGTAGCTTCCTAAAGTCTGGCTGCTGTACTAGGACTCCTGTAGCCATGAGCTTCCCTGTGCTGAGTATCCCCAAGTGGGCGCATGTGGGGCATCACAGCCATACATGTCTCACAGTGGAGCCTTGGGAATTCCATAGAAAGCAAAGCACGTGTACCACGGTTAAAAGAAAAAAAAAAAAGTGAATTCATAGGAAGAAAGGGTCTGAAGGGGTGGAAACAGTGCTGAAAATGTGCTGAATGTGTGTGGAGGAAAGGCAAAGACCAGACAAGGAGAGGGCCCTTGAGATGACACTTCGGCTGCTCTCTCTGTCTACTGTTGTGTAAACATGTTGAAAGCCATAGAGAGCCTTTGTTTTCGAAAGAGTCCTGAATTAATTGTGGTGTACAGGCTGCCCTTCAACAAGCTCCGGGCCTCTTGCTCATTTCTGCCCCCAGCCTTTCACACCCCGCCCTGACAGCCCGTCCACCGGCAGGGCCGGCTCCTTCCCGAGCCGCGGCCCACCCGAGACCGGCCCTCGTGGCTGTCATATGAGCGCTGTGGCCTTTCCCAGCACCGGCTCGGGGGGCTAATTAGCGCATTCAGGGACGCTGCTCGAGTGGAAAGGCGCTGGGCCGGCAGGTGGCCGGCGCTGCCTGGGCCGTGCGGGCGCGGAGNGCCGGCGGGCCAGGGGCGCCGCGGGGCCTTCCGAAGTGCTGTTCTGCTCTGCTCGGCTCTGCTTTCAGCGCCGACCGGTTCTGCTCCACAGACCCTCCCTTTGTCAGCCCTCTGAATGGCGCCCTGCCTGCCCGCGGCCCCGCTTCTAATGAGGGCTCCCCTCGCCCCCCGCGCCGCGGGCACACCCCGCGCTCCCCGCGCCGGCACCGCCGCACCCCGCGGCACGGCAGGGCACGGCACGGCACGGCACGGCCCCTCCTGGGAGCGCTCGGCAGCCTCTCCCGGCAGGACCTGGCTTTCACATCTGTGAGGTTTCACAATCTGTGGGGCAAACGCAAGGAAGCCCTGTGTGTTGTTATGGTCCCTGCCTTTGGTTTGGACTGCGTGATGGTACTTGATGGCGGTTCAGGAGTTGATGGGCATCCAGGAGTTTCGCAATTACAGCCTCCAGACTTTTCTAGACCTCCGGCATGTTTGTACCCAAGGCAAAGATTTGCATCTTTTTCTGCACAAAACACATCTTTATGTCCCACAAAGATGCATCTTTGAGAGACTTGAACGTGTATAAACAGTCTCTTATGGGGAACAGTGATTCTTTGTTTATGCAGATAAACTCGGGGAAGGAAAACAGCTCTAGGCAGGATTTACAGATTCTTTTCTGAGTGGATCACATCTTGTTGGCTCTTCCTTGGGATGCTTGATCCAGAAGCCTCCCCTTGGCTTTTGCTTGTCACTTTTAACATTCAAGCTCTTAGGTCCTTCAGGGGTGACCTTTCATTTGGATGAAATGCGGTTGTCCCTTCAGAAGCAGCAGCTCATGCCTCAGTAACAAGGAGCCCTGTTGCACCTTGTCCCTGTGCTGTCCCTGTGCAAGGGGCCACTGAGCCTCAGAGCTCTGAAGTGTGATGGCCTGCATGAACCCTTTGGTCCACATCCCCTGCCATGGGTGGGCAGAGAGGAGCTTGGATGTGATGGAGTCCTCACACCAACTGCTGACCCATCTGCTGCTGGACGGGTTTCTGGGTGACTCTGAAGAGTCTGCAGGGAAGAAAGTTCTCCAGAGTGAGAGAGGGTTAGGGCGTGGAGAGAAGTTCCTCATTGTGTCACAATTCCCCCTCTCCGTTCATTGTTAACAGCTCTTGGTAGGTGGGAGTCACTGCTCACCATCCACCACGAGCGCTGGGTCTGTGGCTCCAGCTGCAGGAGCCTCCCAGCCGTCTCTCCCCCAGTATGCGGCAGCCCAAGACCACTATGGTGCCAGCAGCACTTGGTCAGAAAAGCATGGCTGCTTCCCAGGCCACTAATACCTGTGCAGCCGAGCCCTGCTGCGGCCAGCCCTGCGCCAGCTGGGCCTGCGCCATGGCAGTGGGGCCCAGCAGGCGTGAGCTGAGCAGATGCTGAGGTGCGGGCCAGGATGGGTGGTACGGTTTGGATGTTTCTACCTCATCTGATACAATCAGCATTGCTGTGCACATGTGAGGAAAGTTGTTCGATAGGAATGACCCATGATGCTGGGTTAATTCTGTTTACAAAAGAATAAATATTATAGCGGTGTCTTATAAAAGAGAATCAATAGCTTCCCTTTGCTGGGTGATCCCTTCATGTCTTCGAAAATCGATTCCCCCCCCATTCCCCTCCTCCTTGCTGCACGGCTATCTGTTTTTCGGGGTGACGGGGGGGTCAGGCGATTATTGAAGTATATGTGAATTTACAATATTAACGACTCACGACGGTGTGTCCGCAGGTTCACGGTGAATTAATTATCTGTTTAAGAAGCCATGAAGAAATCAATCAATGAAAATTTCTCACTCTTTTGAGAGTGAGGGAGCTTGTCAATTTATTTTTTTAACATGTACCACATTTAAAGGAGCAGTATACCTTTATTTTTTATCAGAGGAAGGTCAGGAGGAAGCTGGTTTGGGGCTGTGGGAGGCTTGTTGTTTTGTGCAGCACTGGCAGACTCCTTTGCTGGTCTCATCAGAGGGCAGAAGGCACTAAGGATACATCCCAGTATAGTTTTGTCCTAGAGTTAAGCCAGTGTTGGCCTTCTCTGGGGGAAAGGCATGGTGTTACATACTGTGTGCTAGCAGACACAATTTTGGTGGGTAGAGAGGTCTGTCACTGATCTCTCACCTCCCAGCTCACCAGCCCAGCTGCCCCTCTCCTGGAGACCCATATGCCATCACTGGGCTGGCAGAGGGTGACTCGTGGCTGGTCCTCATCTGCTCCAGCCTGAGGGGAGAAGAACATACTCCCATGAGACAGGGAGTAGCAAACAAAGACAGCCATGCCTAAATTTCAGACAGGCACTGGTGAGAGTGCAGCCATGAGGCACAGACTTTGCAGCAAATAGCCCAAGACTGCTTGTTTCTCCACCTGGTGCTGAAGCTGTAGCCAGGGAGAAGGACCCTTTATTTCATACAGACCTGATCACTAGTTGCACCACATCGCCAGGGGTCTTGGAATCATCCAAGGCATTCCGGAGGACAACATCCTATGCTGGGTGATGGCAGTGTGTACCATTAGCAGTGTCTGGTGGAGGTCCTTATGTCACCTTCATGATGTTTCTCTGTTTGGATGGGATTTGATGACATTTGAATACTGGATGTGATCATTTTCCCTGAATTTCAGGCTTTGGCAGGCAAAACCACATAGACTTTGATGCTGGTCAAAAAGCTGGCAGGAGAAGATGGCTCCTAGAACTGCTCAGAAGATGAAGGGGTTCATCTGTAATTCCTTATGCCTCTCCTGACCCTCCTAAAGTCTGTCCCATCTCACCTCTCTTGTGTCCATGAAGGATGTAATGCATTGGCACTTGTGCAGTGACTGATATTTCATTTAGAAGGGGAACAATTGAGGCCGAGGGAGGTAAGAGGAAACTAAAAGGAGGATGGGGCATGAGGGAGGCAGAGCCTTTGACAGAAGCAAGTTGGACACTGCCTCTTTCTCTCATCCCTAATCCCCCGACAGGCAGAAAGGCAGGGATGGCATGGTGAAAAAGCTACAGTATTTGGGTAGGGGGGAACAGAGGGAAAAGTGTGGTGGTTGTAGGCAGCTGAAGATCCTGACAAAAAGAGTGGAGGAGAGGAGTGAGCAGGGACAATCTCTGAGTCTGCTTCTGCCCTCACAAGCCCAGGCAGACATGGCCTCTTCCCAACCCCATAATCCTACTGGCCTGTGCCTAGAGGAGTCCCCGCCAGACACACCCATTGCTGTAACCAGAACGGAGAGAAGAGCCCATATTGACACAGGAGCATCTGTGTCAGTAATTGTCATGCAGCCTTGCAAATTGCTTCAATGTGCCATCCCCTTCAGCTTCACATCTCGGCTGTGGCAACAGACCTGGGGGGAGGCTGTGTTGCTGCCAGAGAGACAGGGAGAGTCCTGGACCTGGTGGAAGGGGTCAGGACCCACAGGGACCTGCTGGGTCCTAGCCCAGGTCCCTGTGTCTTGACATAGTATCACCTGATGGCCACTTGGCAGCTTCTCTGGCTGCAGTGCTGTTGTACTCAGCTCCATCAACCTCTGCGCAATATTCCCGATTCAGACCGCAATGAGAGAGGGGGAAAATTCTTGTCAGCCTTCAGGCTGGCATTTACAACAGCCAAAGGAAGTTTGAGAGAGGGTCATGCTGTCCCTCCCTCCCAGCTCTTACTTGGCTGTTGGGAACAGCCATTTACTCCAGATAAATGCCCAGCTTTTCTTCTATCCATGTATGTAAGCTGCTTTCTGAGTCTAGACAAAGTCAAAACAAAACCAAAAGGTGAGGTTTCCCTAAAAAATTGGGTACCCAGTTTGAGGCTGCACAAACCACAGTTTTCAAGATGATGTCGCAAATTGAAGACTTTCAGTGTGCTTTGAAGTCTCCAGATTGGCCAGAGGTGAATGTTTTAATTTCCATCTGTTCTTTTTCAATAATCTCTAGTTCTATATTCCTGTGCTTTTTAATGGCTGTGAAATTCCAGCAGAGAACACTGAATTTGTCTACTTGGATCTAGGCATACAGTTTTGACAAAAGACTGCAGGCCTAATTCTGAGATGAGCAAGGCCTCTAGAATTTGGTTTAGTGAAGGACACCCTTTAAAAGATGCAATTATTTGTAAAAGGTCATGATTAAAGCCAGCCTCCTGATCTGTTGCCACTGGATACGTGCTTTTTCACCAAATAGTTGTCCTGTCCCTCTTATGCCCTAGCCTCTTCAGTGATGAGAGAACTAGCCAACAATGTAAAAAGCAAAGCAAACAATGAAACATCCTCAAGTCCAAGCACAGTAATTCAATTTAATACTAATGATTTTACCAGCACTCCTTTAATGGCTATGGATTTTACCTATGTATGGGAAAATATCTCGGAGGTGAAGAGCCCATAGTCTCTCTTCCAGAGAAGAAGGTAGTATTGGTTGGAGTTGATATCATGCCATCCCAAGGCATGATATAATGTAGGAAGGTCTTCTGGGCTTTCCTAATACAGTCTAGTTTGGGGTGTAATTAGTGTTGTGATAGAAGAAGTGGATATAGCCATCCATTGTGGAGCCTGCAGAGAGTTAAGATGCAGGATGCTAATGTCTTGCTTTCCTCTTTGAGTCAGCACTGGTCCACTGTTTTCATTTTGTGCAGGTGTGTCTCTAGCCCTGGCACAGTCAGCATGGTGAGTTCAAAGTGTTTGGGTTTCTCCACTGCTCACAGTTAGATATTATGTCCTAAATGCCAAATGGATGCAAGTGAAAGGATCCATGGATGTCAGCTTGGTTGGGTACTAACATACTTAATTTCTCTGCAGACCTCACAAGGAACCATATAATAGCTTGCTAGTGGAGCAGTTGTGTTTCATGTTAGTGGTACTGGCATTAGAGAAGTAGATGAAATGACTTCTTAAATATAGGTAATTCCTGGTGTTTTCCAGGAATAACCTACACATGCAAATCAATGTGTAAGATAGCCCTGCTGGACTCTTGGAGGATGACTGATTCTGATGGTGCTGTGCTATGAAAAGCAAATGGATATCATGTGCACAAGAGGTGGCACCCCTGTGAGAGGTAGGCAATGTGTCAAATGAACCACACTTTGCCCTGTGTTTACTTGGAAGGAAAGCTCCAGATGCCCTTTAGCCACATTCCTATCAGATCAGGAATGCCACAGGAGCAGTCAATGGAAAAGCCATGATTCAAAACAGGTCTTCTGTGTTTCATATTACTGGACAATAATATTATGAAAAAGAGATGAAGAAGCTAAGAGGAATAGATGCTAATACGCTGCTAGGAAATATAAGCCACTGTTCTCATGGAATATATTTATGGCCCTCACATTGCAACTGCTGCCAGAGTGAGGACCTAACAGGGTACCTGGAGGGTTCATAAACTTGTCCAGTGTGTGAGTATCTGATACAGAGCAGATGTGCATTTTGAGGCCTACAATGGGCTTGTGTTACAAAAAGGAGGTTTTCCTGCAAATGTTTCAGAGCCTAAAGACTTTCCAAATGGAACATCTCTTCTTGAGGTCTGATTTCTGCCACTTCCTTTCCTGCTAAAGACAAACTTCCACATGTTCAACTCCTAGAGTCCTAGAGGTAATAGCTGAGAGGTTCCAATCAAAATAACATCCATCATTTAGTCCATTCAGATACAAGCCCATGTTGGGGGCATGTAGAAGAGCCCAACTAGAGGTTTGCAAGGAGAGAAGTTCAGCCTGCACCAGCTTTTTATGTGTGGGTGTATTCTTCTGGAGCTATGCATGAAAAAATAAGCCATGCCTCTTGCATCCAGCTCTGACCTCTTCTGCATACTGCCATGCTTCAGAGCTCGGTTCTGAGTGTACCTGCCAGCACAAACACACCCAGAGAGAGACAGTGCCTTCTGTCAAATGCTGATGCTCAGTGGAGAGTTGGCCAAGGACACAGAGGAAAGGAGCAGAGAAGTGAGGGCTTGAACCTGGATCCCAACCAAGCACACTCTGCTTATGACTGAAAGCTTGAACAACAACAATCAAAAGGTTGTTTGGGCTTTTTGTTTGGGTTTTTTTGTTGGTTTTTGTTTATATTTTTTGTTTTGTTTTGTTTGGGGGGTTTTGTTGGTTTTTGTTTTGTTTTCATTGGTTTTTGTTGGTGTGTGGTTTTTTCGTTTTTGTTTTGATTTTTTTTACCAGGGAAAGTTCTGTCTCTGCACACTTGCCATGGCCTCCCTGGCCGGTTGGAAGAGGATGTTCTGCCAGGGAGCCAGCCTGACTCCTTCAGTTCTGCATCAGGCACGGAAGGAAAGTCCACTTTGGCCTCTGTGCTGGTGCTCTGCAGCAGATGCAGTGTCAGCTATATTGGCTGTTTTTTTTCCTGGGAACTCTTCCAGACCCATACCTAGAGGAGGAGTTTCCAGAACAGAACTTCCAACTGTTCAGCTGGTGGTAAGAACTTGGCCTCTGCTATGAACCAAGGCATCAGGGGAGGGGCGGGCTACATATCCCCCATGGATTACTTAAACTCTGTATGTTTTGATCTTAAATTGCTCCTACAACAGCTGGTATTTCTACCAGCAAGAATCTATATTTTTGTCTCTTCTATTCCTTTTCAATGCTTAAATTCCAAGGGCTGGGTTCTTCTCTGGGCTATACCAGTCATAGTGAAAATGAACTGCAAGAAATATCTTACAAAATCACATAAGAGTGATGAAGATCAAGATTGTTAAGCCAGAGTAGGTTAATTTATAGCTTTCAAGTTACCTAATGTGGCTTAAGGAAACCAGCTAAAGCTCCAGGCTTCCTCCTGGATAATCTGCATTTTGAATCCACTGTGTCCATGACCAAGTGTCACCTGACTGCATGTCCCCTTTCCCACACCTCCCAGTGATAATATGACAGGAAATCTTCAAGGTGTCTACTGCACAGACTTTACCACTATTCAGCTTTTCAAATGTTTTCTTTCTCAAGGCAATGATGTAATGGTGGCAGGAGAGGCATCAGCTACTGTGTCTTGGGATGAGAGGGGCTGTGATGCTGAAAAGGATGCGGTGTGGATGTCTGTGTGGAGCAGAGATGTCCTTGTATGCCTTTTGCCCTGCTACAGAATGCCCCAGCCCCCTTTTCTTCACTGCTTGTGAATCTCTCTGCAGCTTAGAGACATGTCTGAGCGGCCGCACAAGGGCCAAGTGGGTTGTGCAAAATTCAGGCCCAGCTGCTGTGAGATGCAAGGAAGGCAACACCTTTAGGGGTGGCCTGCTAGGCATGTGAGATGCCATGGACTGTGGTGTCTTTGCAAAGAGAAGTTGCGTCTTTTTAATAAACCAAGTGCTATCACTGGGAAAAAATTGAGTAGGTTTGGCTTCCTCAGGGTGGCTGCAGGAGCAACCTCAGTGGGAGAACTACCATGTCCATGGAAAGTGTTGACCATTTTCTCTCCCCCCACCCACCTCAGGTTTCCCATCATCTTTGCTCCTCGATCCATCAGTAGTGCTTGGCAGAGAAGGCTTTGCAACTTCCTGCTGCCCAAGTGTTCAGAGCTGGAGAACTGGGCTGACAGTCCCACACTGTCACTCCCTGTGGGGCTTTGGGAAACCTGGGTGAATATATGAGTGAGGCACACGTGTCCCAGGAAGGGTTGTTGTGTACACACTTCTTCATTCATAGTGGCTTAGCTCAAGTGCCCCCCTCCCTCTCCAAAGCATCCCTGACACTCTAGGTGAATATTTGAAAGACAGGATCGGGGTTTTGGTTCGAGAGCCTCTTTGTACAGTGCTAACTGGTTTCAGGGCTGTAATTATCTCTCCAAGAGAAGCTGTAAATTGGATTAAGGCACTGAGTTGCAGCTGAGTGAGCTCTCTCCATTGCCCCACCTGGTGGGCTGCTGAGCGATAACAAAAAATGCCGAGAAATCGGATTTGGATTCTGCTTCACACTCATGGCTTCCTTCTGGAAAAATGAAATTTTTCCGGCAGAAAGGGCTGGCATGGGTTTGCTGGCAGTATCAGTCCTGGGTTCGTATCATCTGCTGGCATTCTTCCGGAAACGCGATCCCCGTCGTTATCAGAGAGAAATAAATAAATAAACAGCAGGAGATGTTTTGGCAAGGAAGGAGGAATCGCACCAAGAGGCATGCACATCCACGCGCGCGCACACACACACACACACACTCTCACCTCAGCACCATGTCTTCACAGCCCGAGCTGTTTGTTGCAAGCAGAGGTGGCAGTACAAGCACAGGGAGATGTTTTTAACAATGTTTTAAGCTCATGTCCTCTGGGATGAAAGAAGAGTCCATTTTCAGCAGCTTATGTTGAAGGCATAGAGTACCTGGGCCTTGTATTGCTCACAGTACAAATCACCACCACCAATCTCTCACAGGGGCTTCTACAGGATCTCTCCCATGCCCTTGAATAAAGAGCTGTTCCTTCCCTGTGGGTGCTTTCAGCCCTATATATGAGAGACCAAAACTTATTGAAGAGGCAATACCAGTTCCATGGCTGATTTGAGAATCTTGTCCATGACAGACTAACATCAAGCTCATGGGACTTGATTCTCCCCTTTTGAGGTAGCAGAAGCTTCATGCCTGGGTTCCTTTTTAGACACAGAGGTGTGTATTTCCCTTTGGAGACACAGGAGCACTGCAGTGCAGGTACCTTTGAGACAGGGGTCAGTAGGCAACCCAGCAGGAATGGGCAGTAGCAATGAAGGCCCTTGAGTGAAACCATCAGGTTGCACTCTGAGCTTGTGGGACCCATGCAAACTAACATGTCTGATGACTCAATTTCCAGACAAAGTTTATGATGAAGCACTTCCATCCACAGAAGAGCCAGATTAACTTGCATTTGGACACAGTCTAAGGCACTGCCTTGTCTACTCAAGTGGAGATTCCAGGACCATCTTTTCAGATGAGGCCAATCAGTAATTTGTCCATTATCAGATTTATTCTGGCTCTTAGATGTATCAAATGGAGCTTATGTCTGCCTGCAGTCTTTTGCACTCTGTCGTCTCCAAGGTCTCCTCTGGCTGCTGTGCAGCTTCAACCAACAAGCAGCTTCCCATCTCTCCTGGCCATGGGGGACACTGGGGAAGGCCTCCATTTTTGTCTGTGGCACTGTCACCTGCCACCCATTGCATCTCAGGAGTGAGGCAGCTGCCTCTGCCCACTGACTGCTCCTGCCAGGTGGCAAGGAAGCACCACTGGCAGGGACTGCATGGGCTGTCACAGGCTGCATGGCTGCTGAGGGAGGAGGGGTGCCTCCAACAGGAGACCTGCTCCAAAAGACCTAAAGAGGAGTGACAAGCCAGGGGAAGGGAGGACCCAGTCAACTGGCGCCTCTCATGAACGAGTAATCCCCTGTACGGCTCTGCTGTGTCAGCCAAACTATTCAAATGCAGTGATGTTCTCCAAACTGCCTCCTAATGTAGCTTCTAACCCACTGTGTCCCCAGACATCCAGATCTCAGTTGAGTCCCTGTAATTCCTCTTGTCCTGCAGTGTGAGGGGGCTGCTGTGCCATATCCACAAGGGTTGATGCTGCCTGGGTGATGCAGCCCTGGCCCCGAGGCCAAAGGGTGTTCTACCAAGCAAAGGTACCCTGGACCTGCACAGATGAGGCTTCCTGCAGCCTTGCTCCTCATCACAGCTGGTTCTTGCCTTATGTTCCTTTCCTCTGGTCCTGATCTCACACTACAGTGCTGCACCACGCCTAGAACAGCCTGGTGGTCTCTCTTCTCTCTCCTCAACCACCAATAAACCTATTCCTCTTCTGAGTTCTTAGAAAGAGAAAGAAATGTACAAAGGCTCAGCACTTGCAACTAAGTTCAACTCAGATGTATGCCCTGAAAATAGAAGGGCCACATCCCTCATCAGGACCCACATCTCCCCAGGATATATATTGCCACACTTCCAAAATGTCCCAGCAACTGCCATATATCCTACAAATTGCCCCCAAATCACGGTGGGGTAGCAAGCAATTTCCTACTGGAAATTCTACCTTCCTTTGGGTGCCATCTAATGCTGATCTTTATGTTTCTGTCAGCTTAACTTATTATTTGGTATTCAATGTGGCAATAAAATTTTTATATACCAGGCACTGTGTATTACAGATACACAGAGAGATACGTGTTTATGTGTGTGTGTTCCTGTAAATTATAAGAATTTTGTTATTTTGTTCATCAGGCTTAGCTCCATTTTTCACAACTATAAAGCTTTTGTAGAGCCTAACATGGAGACAACAAATACATCTTTAGTGATAATGTTGTAGTTTCTTTTGCATCTAAATATTGAAAGAGACTGGTAGGCGAGCTGCATGTTTAACTCCAACCTTCCAAAGAAGGACTGAACATTTGTAAATTACCTTTTTTGTTTCATTAGTCATAGACTCAACCATTCCTAAACACAGAAGGATTTAAGCATGTCCTAGAAGTTCAGCACATACTTAAGTGCTGGGTACTTAATGAGGAATTTTAATTCGTGAGTGTCACTAGTAAGTAAGATGTTGATTTTTTCCCCAGGAGCGACTGTAGTTCAGTGAGGAGGTTTAGGTGGTCCTGATTGCATTTTGCCAACCTATACTACAGTCTCATGTAGTTTCATGAAGTTTGCATGGTTGTACTTATGACCCCTTTCTGACAACTCTTCCTAGGAGACTATTACATGTCCTATATATAGGTTTGGAAATTTTCTTGATTTTAAACCTGGAACATTGTCTTTGCAAACATTTTCCCTCACACCTCTGTGTGTCTTTCATACCTTTTACTGTGTGTTTTATTGTCCTTGCCATTTTAAAAGCAGGAACGAGATTTATAGATGAAATTAATGAGCAAATCATATGATGGAGAACTGATCCTGGATGTCGCAGTACTTTATACCTGATGCTGGTGCAAACAGAGCACAGACATCTGGACTGTTCCAGATTCCCAGTCCTCCAAGCTATATGGCCTTGAGCTTAGGGCAGCTAAGGCTCTTGCTCCTGCACATTTCCTTTCTGTAACATAGAGGACTGCATGGCTCTGATAACATCTTATTTTCTGCTCATCAGGCTGAGCTGGGTTTTTGACTACAATTAAAAGCATCAGGCCAAATCCCTCTGCAGTTTAACAACCCTGAAGTCAAGGGAGTTGCTCCAGTGATGAATTTGGCCTGAAAGCTGCTGGTCTGGTTTTAGTTGGCTGCCCGTAAGCCCAGACCTAAGGTATGCCTTGTGTGGATTTGTATTTATTTTTAAGAAAGAGGAGACAGCCAAAGAGTTACACGCCTTCCACATCCAGTGTAAGTTATTCAGGGCTGCAGAGTCTTCTGCATGGAAACAGGTATTTTTACTTCTGTCATTCTAGCAGGTTGTTTTTGTCTCTCCATGACACTCTTACTTCACATACAGGATATAGGACATGGCAGGTAGGATGCCTCAATTGTATCGGTGCCTACCAGGATGACTTTGGCAGAACCTTTAATCTGTCCTTGAGTTCAGCTGGTACTTCTCTGACCTGTGTTGTATGTTGTTAAAGCACAGCTTCTTTTTTATCCCCCAAACAGCTGTAAAGAGCCAAGTGAAAACCTCCCAGGATTTCGGACAGGGATGTACAGGTAGTCTCTCCACGCAAAAGTTTGTAAGTTAAATAGCCAGGAGGGACAAGTTGGGGAGTGAATGAGCCAGCAATCCAGCTTTTAGAGGGAGGATTACTGATTTCCCAGAGTAGGTTCTGTCTACCTGCATTTTCAGCCCTCCTGGTTCTTCTCACCCACATAGTAAACCTACTCTTCTCTTTGCTCAAGTTGAATGTCCATTTTTCCCTCCCTAACAAAATCCAGTCTTATTCCTGATCCTAAAGCAAGCAGGCAGGAAAAGATGAATTTTAGAGCTGAAAGGAAAAAGAGTCCTATCACTACTCAGAGATGTGCACCATTCTCCCCTTGTCCCTGCTTGGCATTGCAGAGCTGGAGATTGGGCTCAGGACTCATCCATCCTCAGGGTTCTGCAGGGAGACAGGACTCTCCTTTAGTGAGAGATGTGGGCATGGATTCCTAGATGCGGTCATCCCGCAAGTGTGAGTGCCAGGAATTTCTAGAGAGGAGGAAAGGCTGACACAAATATGGGGGTTGAGGAGATGCGGAAAGGAAGGGAGAGAAACGCTGGATGGGCAAGATTCCCATTTCAGCTTTATCTGTATAAGAAATTTTAACTGTAGCAACAGGGTAAACACACATTTCCCTCCAGCATTTACAGTGGTGTGATGCTTTCTACCAGTTTAACTTTATTCTCTTGTAGGCATGAAATTGAGCTACACAGGTATTAGGTACACATATACCAGTATAACTGTGCTTACAGTTGAAAGGGTTTATACTGATTTAGCCACAGGGGTTTTTAAGCAGATTAAAGAAGTTAAAAGATGGTATTTAAACCATCACTAGTAATGTACATCGATTTTTAGCTGCAATCTTTTTTTATCCATGTACGCATTTTCTGTACTGATGTTCATACAAGCACATGAGCTTTTTCATTCAAACCATGCTAATTGCCCTCTTCCTTTTTCCCATTTTAACAAACAATTGAAAAGTGTGTGCAGCCTGGAGTTTAATTTTGTTCTTCCCTTCTTTATAATTTGAAGTTGCTTTTCTAGTTTCAGAGAAGTATTTGGATGACAGGAGGAAGGAAAATAAAGATATGGTACTGCTCTGCTTTTTCAAACTCCCTCAATTTCAGACTAATTGCCATGTAACTGAAAAAAAATAAGAAAAGTTGAAAAGTAAGCAACCAATTCAAAAGAGATAGCATTTGCTGCAACAAAGTGTGAGTCAGGGAAAAAAATCTACTGCCTTCTTATCAGCCCCACTTTGGGAATTAATTTTTTTCAATATTTCTATTTCCATAATTTGTGAAAAAATATATATATTAAAGAGAAAGGAAAATTGTGGAGAACAAGGAAATGAGGATGGATGGATAAATGCATAGTTTGAGAGCAAGAGGGAAAAAGAAGGCAAGAACATAGTAAATGTGGAATGAAGGAGTCAGAAGTGGAAAAGTAAGGTTTTGTGTGAAAATACAATCGAGGTGGAAGGGAGAAGCCTGTGTAGCCCATTTCCAACTGCATCCCAAGCACACTGTTTTAAAAAAGATTTAGTGCAGCTCATGACAATTTGTGCTTCTGTGCATGCTGGACTGGCTACTGGCTAAAACACTCTCCTTCAGCCAATGGCTTAATTCTGGCGGAGTCTGAAGCATCAAGTATACACCATTGGTTGGAGCCAGTAAAGTCCTATCAGCCATAATGACTAGGAAAAACTAGACATGGTCATGAAAAATATGATATAAACCTTACTAACTTGTGACAGTGCAGTTGAAACTGTCTCCCTGTTAAAGTCCCACTGCCATCCCCACCCACCTTCCTCACAGAAATAAAAAACAAACATGAAACTAAAACAATAAAATTTTGAGGGACTGGTGATTCACAGGTGAAAGCCTCCCACAATTTAAATCTGGTTTCCTCTGCAATTCTCATTAAATGCAGAATGGATGAAGCAATATAAAAAGGTTGAGAGCTGGATGTTCAAAGACTGGGAGGCAGACTTGAGTAGAGCACAAATGTATGGGGCAGATGGATGGATAGGTGTGTGATACGTGTGTGGAAGGGTGGCCGAATATAGAGGTGACAGAAATCTGCACTTGTGTGACTGGGCTGACAGGTAGGAAGGATGCTTTAGAAGTTCAGAAAACCTCTGGTACAACTCTCTTCTGCCATCACCTCTCAGGTGGCCCTGGGTAAATCTCTCACTCTTTCATACTTGGCAGACAGTCCCAGTGGAAACCATGGGGAGGTAATCCTTCAGAGACTAAGAGATGTTCATATTCTGCAGTAATAGGGCTCAGACAAGCACCTCAGAGAGAATACAGACATGGTCTGTGGCCCATCACTCTTGAAAATCTTTGTGGTGACATGAGTTCCCCTCCTAGTCTGCTACCTTACACCTGGTGATCCCTGTCAGAGCCAAGTTTCAAAACAGCTCTTCCAGTGTGCTGGAAAGTTGCCATGCCTTATAAGCTTTGGACCTGCTATGGCCCTTATTGCTTCAGTAAAAATGGTTTAAAACACTATATAGGACAGTTGGTCAAATGCTGATAATCAGACTGAGCAAGAGTTCAAAGACAGAACATCTCTGAACTGCTTTATCTGGATGAAGTCCCTCGACAAGCTTCCCACACCCATCTCAGAGTGAACATGTCTCTGCAGAGAACCAGTAGGACAAATAGGAAACCATCTGCACCTTCACTGACTAATGGCTGAAAAGTTGTTAGGAGAATTCAGCATGTCTTTCAGTCTACAGAGATTGATAAACGTTTTCAATTTCAGTCTACTGACAAAATGCAGGTTTAGCTTTATCTCTCAGTGGCATCTGGACTATGAGGAGAGCCATAAAAACAGGGCATTTGAATGATCTTGCAAGAACATCCTGCTGGTTCAGCAAAGCTCCAAGGATTTTTCTCAAGTGACACCACTCCCAGTTGGAGCATATTTATGTTATTGTGGCAAAGACTTCTGCTCCTGATAATTGCCATATATGATTCTTAGGCAAGGTTGCACTAAGCTTTTTAGATAATGCTGCAGGAAGTGTATCACAAACACATGAAGACAGATTAGATCAAAACCTACTGGTGGTAGTCATGACCCAGGACCCTCTAAATTTAGTGTAACAATTCTCACTGAGGTTTTTTTGTCTGGTAAATTTGTTTGGCTCCACTTGTCTTGGCTTTTTGGTAGCTAAATGGGAAATGGGGAACCTCTTGTCACCAGGGACTTCCATCTGAAATGTCCAATGTGTCCAGTGGTCATCTGTGGAGCATGAGAGGATGGAGTTTCCACACAGGAGAGATGTTCATCCAAAGCCTCCAGTTATGTCCTGTTCATATGTACTCTGACTGGCTCTTTCTGGCTCTGTCAGCCTACATGAAGGCACTGACTCCCAGGCCCAATCTGAACATGTGGGCCCCCATTTGGATCTGATTTCCTTCCCCTTTCTTTTCTCCATGGGTTCTACCGAACTCCCTCCCCAGTCCTGGATCCAAAAGCATAATGGCTTTATGTAGCTTGTAAAATTCTATTATCTCTGTATTCAAAACTCAACAACTGGGAAATGGCTGTAATAAGCGTGTTATTAAGCGTGTAAATACACTTTAACTTCAGACCTCCAAAGGAAGTCTCTTGCTGTCTTCCTCGCTGTATCCCCTCCATGTTTTTGTCACGTGTTTGGATTTCATGGATATACCTATTATCCCCCCTCTATCTGACTGGTGTGCTGTCCCATTTGACTGTGCTGAGGATGATACTCCTCTCTGCTGAGAATGCCATGGAGTCTTCTGGAGAACTCAAGGTCTTTGAGGGAAAACTGGTACTTGGTTGGGGATGGGGGTCTTGGAGAANAGGAAAACATTAAAAAAAAAGAAAGAAGCCAAGTGCATTCTTTCTGCAACACTCAGGAAAAAGAATGTTGCACAGGGGATTGGAAAGGCGAAATTTTTTCACATCCAAATGGATTGCAATTTCCCTCCATTTAGCACCTGAAGGTAATTAGCTCGAAGAGACTGTCGGCTGAGAAACACGTTCATGGAACATTAACTCTCATACATTCTCCAGTTGCAGGGAATTAATAGGAAAGATTAAAGTTTAAAGAGAGCAAAATGCCATTACCTCGCAAGCCACCTCTCTCAGCGGCAGTAACTAGCCCTCACTAACCTAAAAGCACCATTGGAGTCCCTGGCTCCTGCTTCAGGCAACGACAGATGAGATGGGCCCCCTCACTGCCCCGAGCTGCCCGTCCATGGGCTCCAGTGACCTGCCTGCAGGCAGTGATGGCAACAGGGCTCGTGGCTCTGGCAAGGATGTGTTTGCCGGCTGCTGTATGAGTGCACATGTGCACGTCACCTTGGGACCAACATGCGTGTACAAGCGTGTCCCCACAGGTACCTCTCCATAGGCACGAGATAGTGTCTTTTCAGCAAGACATGAGCTATGAGTGCCTGGCAATGAAGTGCCCAGCAATGATCCCCTGTGTGCTCTCACCAGTGCCTCAGGCTGGCATGTGGGGCAGGCGGGAGTGATCCCCCATGCACTCCTGGGCAGCCCTGCATAATCTCCTTCCCTCTCCGGTTCCCTTCTGGCACACCAGCACCCGTGCAGGGATGCTGGCAGCCTGCTGGGCTCATGCAAAGTCGAAACCACAACACTGCAACACCAAAAGGCCTCACAGCTGAACTGTCTCTGTGAATGGTATGAAACCTCTCCTCATGAGGGATTATGCCGTCTTCTCAGATGGAAGACAAAAAAAAGCATTAAAAGATGGGGGCCCTATTTTGGGAGTTGGGGGGTAAAGTTTATATAAGCTCCTGCACTTTAAAGATTTCCATGTTGCTTTAGCATTTCAGGGAGAGAGCATGAGAGAGAGAGGGAGAGAGAGAGAGAGGGAGAGAGAGCGAGAGCGAGATGAAATTGAGACATGGAAGAATTTATTGCCCAGAAAATTCCATTCTGCTATCTGATTCGAAAAGTCCAGTCCCCCCAGCTTCGGAAAATCTATTTTCCACATTTTAATACCCTGCAGAACAGTCCTCATAACTCATCCGAGTGTGTTAAGCACAGTTTTATTAGATCTGAAACAAATTTTGGTGGGGAGATACTATAGGTCATTAACCATGGAGTAATTTTATCCTTGTTTCCCTAATGATGCCATAATGGCGAGCGAATTTCTTAACTAAAGACCAAAGAACATTTTGAAGGTCAGTTTCATCTGTGAGCTCCTTCAAGCGCTTCTCGGAGAAGATTGGAAAACTCGCCGATTTTTTGAAGAGTCATTAATAATGTGAAAGCTGAAAGAGCTCTCTCCCATTTGCGTTCCTGCTTTTTACCTTTTAATTTTATATCGCTTTAGTCCCTTTCTTTTTCTCTCTCACTCTCTCTCTTTTTAACTCTCTTCTGGAGTGGCCCCTGACGCAGCTGAAAAATGAAATGGGCCATTCCTGAGGGCATCCTGAACTGAGCCGAGACAGGGCAAGGATCCAGGAGGTGGAAAGGGCAGCCCTGGCACTGGGTGCCCACTGCTGCAGCGCAGCACCTGCTGCCATAAATGTGCCCCCAGCAGCCCTGGGTGCCAGCCTGGCCGAGGAGCATCCTGCTTCCGCATGCCGGTGTAAATTAGGAGTGGGGTTGTTTGAGCCTACAGCACTGCATCTGTGCAAAAGGAGGGAGAGGGACCAGGCTGTCCCCTCCCTGCCTAACAGGGCACGTGTATTTTCACTCTGTATCAATGAACTAACGTGTGGACCACTGAGGGTTGTTCTGGCAGAGTGACCTGTGCACTGAGAGTGTGTGTGCATGCATGTGTGAGCATGTGTGTGCATGTAAGCTCCATGTGTTGGTGACCATGAGACCATTAAAGAGGGGATGTGAAATATTGAGGTAGATATATATATTTGATATACACACCTGTGTGTGAATTGCTGTTATATATATATATAGTAAATGAATGATGTAAAAAAAATAGCAAGAAGCTGTATAAGGATTATATGTAGCCTGTCTACATGTGTGTTCTCGGACTGCAGGTGCTTGCGGGGCACATGGAGTAGGAATTAGCACGTGCAATATTCAGTTTGTATGAATTGCTGTGCTCATGTTTAGAGTGTATATGTATGTTTCATGCATGTTTGGGGGAACATCTGGGGAGCTCTGACTGTATGTTGGTTTATAACCCCTGTGTCTGTGTCTGTGTAGTGAAGAGATAACAAGCTCACAGTCTGTGTTTGTGGGTGTGGGGATGGGTTTTTTTTTGCCTGTACCACAGGCATCAGTGGGCAGGAGAAATCTTCTGGTATGTGTGCAGTGCACTGGAGCCTTGGCACTGAGTGTATGTGTGTGTTTGTGTGTACATGTGAGCAGGGGAGTTATGCCCTAGAGAAGAGTTTGTCTGTGTGTTCATTAGAGAGCGCCTGGCAGTGAGCAGGCCTCTGTGCTTATGTGTTTTCCTCTCCCTGGGTGTGTATGCTTCAGGCGCCTGCATGTGTTGCATTTGCAGATGATACGGGCCACATCCTCAGCTGATGTAAAATAGCACCAAAGTCTGTGGGGCAATTTACACCCACTACAACTCCAGCACAGCCCCAGGCTGGAGGCAGTGGGTCCAGGAGGTGTGGGCTGAGATACCATTCCATACCATGGAAATGGATGGCTTCCAACCTGTAACAAGACCTTCTCCCATCCCCTCCATCCCCTCTCCCTCAGCCCATCACTCAGATTTAAGGCAAGAACTGTGGGGGGATGTGCATGTGTCTATTTGGGGAGGGAGCGCTCCAAGGGGAGGGGGGCAGTGTGGTGACACACTCTGCTCCCAGATGTGATACCAGCGATAATTTCAATTTTATGCCTTTGTTATGGCTTTAATCACTTTCTTTATGCGTTTTGTTCCAGCGATCAGGGAGAGACACCTGATAGGCAAAAAGGATATCAGGGGAACAATTTTTATTTGGAATGTGGTGAGAAGTCTAATTAGAATTTGAATTCTGCTGAGCCTTGAAATGGTCGGTACTTTATCCTGATCGCCTTAGATATTGTTTCGAGTCAATCATCTGTCATAGTGCGGCACGCTGGAGAGAAAGGCTCTCCATCCAGACTGGTCTCTCTGTTGGGCTGGGGGCTGCTGGTGAGGAAAGGGAGGGTGACAAGAGGGAGGGCAGTGGACTTTGCTCTGCCAGATAGACTCCCCAGGAGCAAGCACAAAGGGAGAAAACCCTTGGCACAGAGGTTTACCTTGCTGTGTACTCCTAGCCCTGCTCTGAGGTACTCTCTGCTGGCCCCTCTCTCATCATTGCAGGGCTGTCCCCTTCACATAGGGGATAAGGAGGACTGTGGGTCAACATAAGTGTTCCCCCAGCTGCTGCCTGGGAGACAAGCAACCCTCTCAGAGCTAATCCACATGACTCGAGGATTTTGCTGCTGTCTTTGCTGTGCTCTGGAAGGTCAGTTCTCACAGGCAGACAGACAGCTAGCTAGGCTAGGATGAATACATGCATGGACAAGTGTCAGTGGGAATGGCCCTTCAGACGGATTTGTATGGAACAGAGGCAGAGATGACTGAACCCAGTGAGACACAGGGTTGGATGGGGTGCATAAGAAAGATGAGAGTGAAGATGAATGTGCCTCATCAGACTGAGGGTAGTAAGCACAGTCATGATAGTTTTTTTCTTTTCAGACTCAAGCTGATCTTATTTCATTGGTGCTACCAGAACACAAGGGAATGAGGGAACCTGAGAACATGACAAGACACTCAGCAACTTTTGCAATCCTTCCAGTTTTAAACTCTGTTCTTAGTAGTTAAAAAAACCAAACAACTAAACAAAACACACTGCCCCTGCCTCCATTATGTCCTAGCATGTCAGAGCTAAAAGCCACTCCAAAGCTCACCAGAACATCTCCAGTAACATCCTCCCTCCTTGTCCCCAGTCTGCAGTGCCTCCCCTTGGTGAAACCACAGCTTTCAGTCCTGGTCAAACTGCTGCAGTACTGAGTTTGAGATGAGCTGCGCGGTGGTGTGATCCCTGCTGCTAAGGAAAAGGAGGCACATAGGCGAGACTGCATCATGATCTATATACCAGGAGAGATGAACTGAGGAGAATAAAGAACAATAGAATCATTCCAAGATTCCTAAACTTATTGAAATTGATGGTAAAGTCTTTATTCTGCGCTGTTCCTACACTTTGAGATGGTGCCTCATTCTGAATGCAACATAAATGTCTGTAACATGAAAGATACGGATTGGTTTGGCTGTTGAAGAAAAGACAGTTGAGTGTTTTGCCTTCTTGAGAGAAGCAGAAAATGACCTGGGACTGGGGGCTAATTAAAAGAGTTGCAGGCATCTGCAAAAATTTGCAGATAGGAAAGCCATTTGAGTAGTTCTTTCTAAAGTGTCAGCATTAGGTTTCAGAACTGACATACTGAGATGGGTGTAGGCAGCTCATGCCTTTCTAAGCTACAGTCCAGGCTGTCTGCAGACTCAGACAGACATTGCTGTATGTTTTTATGTTCAATCCCCCTCTCTAACAATTCACCAGGGCAATAATTTTTTTCATTGTTCTTTCTGCCCCACCCTTTTTTCTTTTTTTTTTTACATTGAGAGAATTGATACTATCAAAGCTTAATTCTAAGGACTCATGTACAAATCCTTCGATAGTCACGTTAACAACCATGAAAGGTCTGACACAAAAATCAGCCTTTCATTTACACCTCAAAAATGCATCTGGAGTTGCAAAGAGAGAATAGCAGACATTAAATATGCTAGTGTATTTGTAATTAGAACATGGTTTAGTGGTGAACTGGACAGTGTTAGGTTTACCATTGGACTCAATGATATTAAAAGTCTTTTCCCATATAAATTATTCTATGATTCTTCCACATGTATTCAAATTTTGATCCTAAAACTGCAATTCTGGTAAAGCAGGAATGTACTAAGTAAATATCCCATGCTATCACAAAAGCTGTACAGTCCAGTCATTAAGCCAACAAATTCATGTTAGAGAGAGAATTACTGAGTCCCCAAGTCTCTTTGCTCTGATTACACCTGGTCCCATGAGCTGGGTCATACGGAACATCACATGGCAGGCGAAGTGCCACTGTTCCAGAATGTAGTGGGAGGTTGTGCCTGTGATGGGGCTGGTTTGACTGCAGGGCCTTGCTGATGTAGCAGACTCCCACCTTGGCATCTCCTCTGCCTGAATCTGCAAGTCACTTCTGCAGTAAGTCCCTAATTTTGTCCTGTTTATGGATCTTATCTCAGATCAGGAGGATCTGCATACAGGGTGCTGAAGCCCACTTCCACTGCCCTGTTCCTGGCTCTACAAACATATACCACTATTTGCCTCCCTCCCAGGGATGTGCATGTTTTTGTGTATGTGTGAAATAACAGGTGAGCTGTGTGCCTTGCCCAGCTCAAGCTTAAGGTGAATCAAGAAGAAAACAGTATTTTGTATTCTGATGGACCTACCTAAAACAAAAGAATCCCCCCAAATCCTTGTGAACACTGAGGTCCAGATCTGGGCTGGATCCTCCTTATCTCCACTGAAGCCATGTGGAGATTAGGGCTGTGCAAATCTCTTTGGATTTGGGAGGTCTGGAGGGAAGAATGGATGGAGGGCAGCTTGAAAGGACCTGGACTTTTGTACCATGCTGGAAGGCAGAAAACTATTTCTAAGCCTGGATTATCATTGAACTCTGGCTTCATGGAATATTGTTTACTGTGCCAAATGGATCTTTATGCATCATATGCCTTGTTCATGCTCAAATGTCAACTGATGGATGTTCAATAGTTCTTGATGGCCCTGTGGTTTCTGCAGCCTGCTTTACAGCCCACACAGCAACAGGAAAAGGCCAGGAACTGAAACCAGTGAAGGTTGAGTGAGGAGGGATGCAGTAAGCACTGCCAGCACTGGCTGGGAAAGGGCTTAGGTGTGCAGAAGGAGAGGAACAAAACCCAGTAAGCAGGTGTCACTAATTTAAGTCTCAGTTGACCCTACTTGTTCCTATGTTGTGATACTCTGAATGACTACTTTATTTTTCTTCCCAGGCACTGGGTGTAGAAGTGCTTAGAAGAATAATCCTGAACAGCTAAGCCCATATTATCACTACTGTTGTCACTATTATTATTATTATTATTACCATATGGCTCCCAGCACCACTCAGAACAAAGACCCTTGTTGTGCTGAGCACTGTACAAATGCACTGGGAGAAAATAAACAAAGGCATGTTGACTTGCCTGAGTTTCCATACTGTGACAATGTCAGAGCCAGGAATATAAACTAAACCTCCAAGTTCCTCTTGTTAAACCAGGGATGGCCACTGTGTGCCTTCAAGCACTTTGAGCAGAACTTTTGAGTCATGACTATACCATGCAGCTGTCTGTGAGCATGGGACTGCTGGCTAGTGCCATACCACCAGCAATGGTAATGAAGATGCCAGCAGGAGCCCATTTAACTGTATCTTCTTGGGCCCCTGCTGCAATTTCAGTCAGCTCCAGCTGGGGCATCCCTGTGAAATGCTTCCAGAGCTCCCATCCTTTCAGGTCTCCTGGGGCTCTTGGCCAAACAGATTTTGATGTACTTCTTGCTGTCTCGGGAAGGTTGAATAACCCTGCAAAGTCTGCCCACAGTAGCTGGAGCCAGGGGGTTGGCTTTAGACTGTATTTCTGTGACCTTCTACTGTTTCCTTCCCTATTCTCTCATGTCTTTAGCCTTATTTAAGTGAAGTGTTGACTTTTTTCCCCCCTTACTGTTCCTGAACACTCAAATCCATGTACATTTCCACCTAGCTTACCAACTCTGACTGGAGTAAATTCTGGCAAAATGACCTTACCCTTTGCAGAAGGCAAAGTTGAGGTGGAGAATTATATCCAACTCCCTGCAAAAGCAGAGCATGAAGTCTGCCATTCCCCAGGACCAGCCTCAGCCCGAGCAACGCAATAAGGGGACCTGATTTCTGGGTTCAAGCAAGAGAGCTTCTCAAAAAGGTTATTGAAGAAGTGCTTTCTGAGAGAGAAGCAAAGACAGGAGTGTCTGGACTACACCCTTGGTGGGTTCTTTGGAGTCTGTTACATGAACCCACACTCCAGTGAAGTGCCTGTTCTGGGGACAGTGGGACTCAGAGAAACTGTCACACGCTTCCCTTCCCCACCAGCAGCAGCCCTGTGGTTGTGGCTCAGTTCTGTCCTCTCTTCCATCACACAGACACCCTTGGAGCCCTGAAGCCTTTTGTCCGACCAGCCCTTTTACCCCAGCTTGGTCCTGGGAGGATGTGATTCTTGCAGGCTCTGAGGTGTCTCTATCATTGGTTGTCAGGTGAAGCTCTCCTTAAGCACTCCAGCAAGCCCTTCTTTATTTATTTTTAAAATTCCCCTGAGCCTACGAAGGTCATTTGAACAAATTGGAGCTGACAGACATTAACTTGGAAAAAAGCCTATTGCACCACAATAAACTCCATTTAAAGAGAAGCAAAAGTACCAGGGAAGGAAGGAACAAATGATGAGAGATTTGTCACTGTTACCGTAAGCTTAGGAGTTGAGAATGTCAGCTCTGGCCTCACCTTCTCCCATTATGCATTATTACACATTCCAGCACTGCTATTTCCACTGCAGTGACTCCTGACAATGCAGATGGGCTGAACTGGGATGTTGTGCAATGCCACAGGGAGAGGCATTCCCAGTGCCAAGGAGACTATGAAGGCAAATTAAATTGGTGGGCTATACCCCTGGTGAAAAGGAGACAGAACTAAAGCCCAGATATGAGGTGCTTCACCCCATGTCACACAGAGAATCATCATCTGAGGTGCAAACCAACCTCAGACCATAAGTGTCCCCATTCCAGTCCTCAGCTATTGAGCCTGTTTTTCATCTTTGTGTGATCTCAGGTATCCATGCACCAGTGAGGAGATAAGCATGGGTTTACACTTCAGTATGTACCTAGCTGAGGAACACAGCACTGCCACAGCTCTGAGCCTGCCCTCTGCTGAGAACACAGAGCAAGATGTCTCAGCCTGGGCACTGAGGTTTATCCTTTGGAGACTTTGCTGAGGTAACCTCAACAAACCATGGCCATTGCTAGCTCCTCTGTGAGGGATTAGGGATGGTACCTTCCCTTCAGCTGGCAGCCAGAACAGCCACCTAAGGGGCAGAGGGAGATGGGAGAGGGAGAAGTCAGATCTATCAATCTTAGTCCATACGACTGCTGATGAAGCCTCTGCTCTCTCCAAAGATATATCCTAATGCCTCCCATTCAATTTGCACATAGTTTCTTTATGCTTTGCTTAGTGTCCTTGAATCAAAGGCAATTGGTTTCTCTTCTCCTCTGGGCATCATGTGGGATCCAAGTGGCTCCAGCCCCCTGTGGAGCTGCAGCAGCTGCCAATTGTTCTGGCAAGCCAGGATCAAATCTCAGAGAGGAGCAGGCCTGGGACTGTTACACCCACCTGGCCAAGTTCAGGCCAGGGCTCCCTCTACCCAGATGCCCTCTACCACAGCCAGATGAGAAATGAACTTCTCTACCTGCAAAACAGCATGCTCAGAAGTGGCAAGAAGTGACTAATATACCTTGCAGAAACAAACCAGGCCATGTTTTCCTTCACATCTCTTTGGCTTGGATTTCTGCAAAAAATTAGTAGTCTCTGTGCTCACAAGTTGTCCAGGACAATTATGAGGGATCCAGTGCACTGAGCCCCGACTCGGCACTGAAGGCCTTCTGCAACCAACTGTATTCTAGTGTCTGGCTAACCAGGCTGAGAATTTAGAAGTGTCTTGACATGATCGCTACAGCAATGCCACCATCTAGGCAAAACTATCAGCTGCAGACCTGTTCCTAACAAATACCACATGAGAGCAAGAGTTGTCCTGAGTCCTGGGAGGACTGGGTGGTTGGAAGGAAAGCCCTGACCACGTATCCAGCCATGAAGAGCACCAGGATGGTACCTCCTGCTCATACCTGGCCCTGTGCCCAGCGCAGATCCCTGTCAGGAAGATGAAAGGCAGGGCTCTTCACTGGGTTCTTGTATAGGATGAAGCTGTGGCTTAACAAACTCTCCACCAGCTCTGGGTGCACTGTTCCTCCGCAGCACTGGCATAAATGGGATGGCCAATCTACTACGCATGAGAGATTTTCAGTCTCGGTTGGATGTTCCAAATCTACAATGACCTTTGATCCAACAGTGAGTGGTGTTAACCTCAACATTCTGTGTTTGGGCTCCCTGCCCAGCTTTATGGTTAAGCGTTACAGCAATGCCTTTCCTGCTGCCCAGTTTCTCTCTTAGAAAAGATCACATTTCTGCAATGCTGCAGTTAGACCAGTTTGACCTTTCCCTGTCACATGGATGCCTGGACAAGTCAGAGGGGGCTGGGCAAAGATGGGCAGCATCCTTACACCACAGCCAGCCGATTTACCTGCTTGCCTGTACCATTCCACCTACTATTTCCTCAAGGCTTGCTCTCTACCTGTGCCTGAACCCACAGTCAAGGTCAGTTCCATGTTTTCCCTCTAACACACACTGCAAACCCCAATGATCAACTCTGGGTGACCGATTCAGCCAGCCTCTGCTGATCTCTGGCCATGAGACCTGGCTCACCCACACTGACCTTCAGAGCCACCTCCCTCTGCTTTGTTGTGGCTTTAGAAATCACTTGAGCATGAAAACTGGGCACAGGAAGTCCATCAGGGCAACTGTGCCCCAAAATCCCATGTTTCTCATCTCTTACCCTACTGCAGCCCTTTACTTCTGAACCATGCTGTTGGGGTTATGCACCTCAGTCCTGCATAAAATTAAGACATCTAATTCTCCATGTGAATCTATGCCCTGTCTCTCAATTAGGAGGATAAGCCTGGCCCAGTTTGTTTTCAGCTTTTTTGGCTTAATGGCAGTCTTTCACTACATGGAACAGCGTCCTGGGCTAGCTTAGGGTTGATATTTCTGATTTTTAGGTAAAAGCAGCAATAAATGGTGATTTTATTACTGCTTTTAAACCTTAGCTACAAAATAGTCACAGGTGCAAGAACTGGTGAAAGCACTGAGCAAATGTAGAAGGGTTTCAGTTTCAATACCATTTCTGTGTAGTAGGGTTGCAATGGGATTTCCTTCAGAATGTGTGTGGGAATTAAAAGCTCTTTTTCTAACAGATTCCTTCAGTTTTCTAAAGCACTTTTTTATTGGCATTATTTTAGAAGTATTTTTCTCCACCTGTATGAAGACTCTTCAGTCAGCTTTTGTTACAGATAGGAGTTTTAAAACTGGGGTTAAATATGATGGGAAACAGAGTACGTTTCTATTGATGGCAATTCTTCATGTAGATTTGACCTTTGGGGGAAGAGGAAGGTTGTTTTGTAACCAAAAAATTCTCTTGCCAAAAATGTTGCCCTGGTAACTGATGCAATAGAGAGCAGCCTGGATCCTTATGCTATTCATTAAAGGGAATCTGACTCAGGAGAGTAAGAGATGCACCCTAGAGAGCTGACTGGTGGTGATTGAGAGGGCCTGGAAATACCAGAAATGCCTGTGTGGGGAGAAGGAAGGAAACCTGTGAGTTAAAGAAGCCAAGAGCAATGAGTGCAGGATGAGACCTACAGGGACACAGGTGGTCTGAAAGACTGATAGGGGCAGAGAGGATGTTGGAGGCAGGAAAACTGGCTGTAAGGGCTTGGCAGCATCAGTAATGCATGGAGGGCCTCATGTAGTACCTTCCCCAAGATGCAGTGATGTTTTGAGATTCCCTTCCTGCAAGCTCCTTCTGCACCTTGCTGCAGCTAAGATCGTTTTCTGAGCATCCCATTTCCTTACCCCCTAACCACCATCATCCCACTCCAGCCTCAGCCCCACCTTCCTGGCCCCATCAGTCCCCACCTCGCCAGTAACGAGGGGGGATGTGTGGTCTGCCCTTCCTGTGCTTCTGTGCTTACCTCTAGATCCCAGCAACAAGTTTAATTGCAAAAAACCAAGGCTGACTTGGAGGCAAGGCAAGGAGGCAGGGAGAGCCTGTGCCAGCTGACACCATGATCGATTACCTGGAACTCCACCTGACACTGAAATTAGGGTTTTTTAATGATAGGCCGACTCTCCCTGGATGTGAAATTCAAATGATCTCCAAAGCTTCCCTGTGACCATCACTCGCTGCACGCAGTGGTACACGCCACATGCAGGTACTTTGTCTCTGTCACTGCTGAAAGGACATTGTTATTACCAACAACTCTTTGTATTAACCAGTCTCCTACCTAATAGACAACACTTTACGTTCTGCACCGTTACCCAGTCAGGGCTGCTGTGTGCCTGAGAGACATACGCTTCCCCTCGGCTCCCCTGGGGCAATGGAAAGCCAGTGCTTAAAAAGAGACACCAAAATGGAGGATGTACACACACCTTGCTCCCCTGCTGCCTCCCATCTCTCATGCTGGGGGTGCTTTTCCTTTTTATCAGCTGCAGGCTTGTAGCACAAACTGGTGGGGCAGGGGGTGGGCATGCTGGGACATGCCAAGGTACCTGGCAAGAAGCAATAGCCTAAGTTTACTTTGGATGAGAGAGGGGAGTTTTTCCTCACAGACATGTTTCCCTTCCCAGGGCAGAACTGGGGGAGGCAATACTCCAGGCAGTTTTCTCCATCTTTATCCTGCATGGTGAGCCACCAAGGAAGTGCCTGCTGGCCTGGTAGCATCCCGCGCCCAAACAGGATGAAAGAAAAGCCATCCCATCCTATCCATCCTAGAGTGCTGAACCCTGATGTACCTCAAAGCTTTTGCACCTGTGTGGAGGGATTGTCACCGCTGGTAGAGGTTGTCTCCTGAGATATTATGTCCACCTTTCTTCCATCATCTATTGGCCACTTTTGCCTGTCTCTTGGGAAGGCATGGGGGAACATGACTGGTATGAGTGTGAGAGCTATTCTGTGACCATTACCTGAACGTATTGACTGTCTTCTCTCACAGGAGATGCCAAGCAGAAGCATAAGTCCAGTTTTCTCTTCCTGATGGGCAAGGAGGGAAAGAAAGTGATGATAAAAAGAGAGAAAGATAAAACAGAAGTTAAATAATGTAAATAGAGACCAGTAGCCTGTAAGCTACCATGCACTAAGCAGGATTTCCTACATCTTGTTACTTTACTGAATGAAGATTTGGAAAACCACATGGAGAGAAGATCGCCTAGAATAGACAGTGCTGTGGTTATAGTCCTCTAACAGCAGTGGGGAAGGCATCATCACCAAAGGGAGTTTTTGGCTGTCAACAGGAGGGAGAACAGATTCTGAGTAGTGATGATGTTGAAGGGAAAAGAGAAAGGTCCTTTCTCCAAAACTGTTCACTGCAAATCCAGATTTCCCCCGATGAGAGGCATAGTGAGGAGGTTAGGTGGGGACATCAAATGCTTACAGCTCTGGCAGGAATGGTTTTGGGCTGTGTTGAATGAGAAAAGCTGGGCACACATAGGTCTGGATAGGACTGCAGGAACCTGTAATTCAGACCTCCTGGTTTGCCTCACCAAGTGAAACTCTGGGTGATGACACTGACATTTTTCACAGACTGACTGCTGCAGTGCCCATTTCTTCCTTCAAGTAAGTACCAGCACTGGCATGTTTAAGAATATAATCTATGCAGCCTCAGTTTCCTTCTGGTTAAGAGACATTTCTTGTATTTGATAACTTGTGGACATCCTTGATGAGGAAATGTTATATGAGTTGCCATGGAAAAATCACATGTTCTCTCAGTGGTTCAACTCTCCCTCCCCATTCTACCTGTATTGTTGAAGGTTGCTTTCCTTAAGTGAGTGCCTAGCACCAGGCACCCCATGGCTGCAATCTCAGCTGTCCTCTCTGGCATGCATTCAAGCAACTCTGACACCTTCAGTCTGGGAGGGTGGCAGTGGCAGAGCTTTATTTGTTACTCAAGGTCATGAGAGGTGTTGGGAGGGCAGCGCCATGCTTTAGTGGTTCATGGGATTCCTTTGCCCTGTACTATCCCAAACCAGATCAGTACAGCCACTGGTGCCGTCAGTAGCCTGTGCTGATTGTCCTCCAAGCGAGGTCCCTGTGGGAGCTGAGCAGAAAGGGGACACGCGCAGACAATGTTCCCTGCTTTCCTCCATCGCCCGGCAAGCAGCCCCTAATCTGAGGGGCGTGCCAGTATTAATGCCTTTAATAACGACGGATCAGATCGTATGAAGAGTTTTAATTGATGTCTATATCCCTGGAAACATAAAAACAGCCATGCGAATGTCTTACCACTATTATTTTATCAAAGGTTTTGACGTGGCTGCTGCATAGGAGATGTCAGGGAAAAAATTCATGTCTGCAAGGCACAAACAGGCGAAGTAATGGGATATAAATCAAAAACAGTGAAAGGGGAAAGTGGTTAGTCACAAGATCATAGAGTTTTCACTAAAAGGGAGAGCAGTGAGTTCTCAATACAAGCAGCAGAATGCATTCATTCTATAGTGCCATCAGCCCTTTCTCCTTCCTTGTCCCTGGTACCGCACCCCCCCTGCTCTCAGGACACACAGTCCTGGGCAAGGGCTGGCCATCTTGGAGGTGCCTGTCTAGTCAGGTCAGTACAAGGCATTTCTCTTCCTTGTCCCCTTCTACTTGTACAGGAGACATGGAAATGTAGTCCAAAAGCAGGGTTATAAACAGCACCCCCTTTTTCTTGGCTGGTCAAGAGTATAATTAACCTTTTAGCAGGTTTGTTTAGTTTGCATCACTAGGTGGTCCACAAACACACTCGTAGGTATGGTTCCTGTTATGGAGGGTACAAACCAAAGTGTGTGAGACAAAAGGGGCTGGTAGGTTTACCCTAGGCTGGTGCAAAGACGAGGAAGGAAAGCATGAATTCAGTTCACCTTGTTTGCCTTAGAGTAACTTTGGGACATCAACATGCAGCACCAGCAGGAGATCAGTTGCAGATCTGCTGCTTCTCAGTGACTAGCTCTGATGTTCAGGGCTTATGGATGGCTGGGACCCTTTTGATGGCTTATGGCACTGTTAGACCGTAATGTCCCCTTTCCACAGCCAGAGCCCCACAGAGCTGATCCAGTGACCCAAGGCAACAAAGAACCACCCGTGAGACCCTCACACATCGATCCTACATGGATACCTGGCAAACTAGTTGTTTCTCCTAGCCAAAGGATCCCATGGGATGGTGTTCTGTGGTGGGAAGATGTTCAAACTGGGCAATAACTGGGGAGCCACGAGTACAGTGTGAGAAGTAACTGCCTTTTCCAGGGTACTGCTGAGAGGAGGCTTGCAGCATGGCTTCGTTGTCCAATTGCTTGGGTTGAAAATGTAAAAACCTGGAGAGGGGGGTAAAGTGGAATAAGGAGAGGAAGGAAGGAGAGGATGAAAAGGAGGAGAAACTGGGGGATAAAAAGAAATTTGAAAAAAAGTAAGTGAAATATTCAAACTGGAAAGTGATATTATAAAAAACTGCAGGGAACACGCTTGAGTGCATTCAAATTTATTCAAACTCTGCGTCTGACATTGATGAATGCAACAGCTTTTTCCACAATATGTAGAGCGCACAGGGCATTTAGGATTGCAGCATCCCTTTCACTGCAGCTGTCTGGGGGCCTGTTCTAGTGCTGTGGAGACCCCTACTCTGGGCCCTGCCATGCCCCCTTAAAGAAGAGGCCAGGAAGCCATTTGGGAAGAAAGAGAAAAACAAACAGAAAAGAAGGATTTCAGCAAAAGATCATGGAGGAGAAATTTCAAGGCTAATCCAACCTTACTGTGTGTGAGGTCTTTATCTTTGTGGCAAGACCCAGTTGCTCCTCTTACTGTGGTGGAAAGTTCTTTCCTATATGTATGCATCCATAGGAGGGGGGTTGTATTGGGATGCACAGAAAAGTCGTTGCCTTTCTGTAGGTTCTGTAAAAAAATTACCTTCCTGTCTGCCAAAAAAAGGAAAAGGCTCAGTGCAAATATACTTTGCAGCAGGGACTTCAAGATCCTGTTCTCTGGCATCCAGTAGCAAAAGGATCTTGCAGCTCTGGTCCAACATAAGCCCATGAACTAATCATCTTCCTGCAGGGAGCACTCTTGCACCCTCTTTGCATGCTTCAGTGGCAGGCTGGCACCCCAAGCGATGACTGCTACACTTTCCTCCAATTTCTCCTCCCCTTGCCTGGGAAGCATAGCAGCTTTTAGGAATAAGAGGGTACGGAAGAGCTTGAGTCAACAACCACCTGTGACTGTTTATCTAAAGATTTCATGCTTGCAGGGTTTTTTGGGAAGAGGATGGAGGAAGCTATCTTTCCAATGGATGCTTATGGAAAGAGGTGCAAACCCACTGGCATGCCAAGTAGACATTGAACTCCAACTTTCTCTTTCACTGCTGTATCTGGACAGAATGCATCTATGCAGACTGACAGCACAGCAAGAATTTCCATGCTTATGCCTTGTGGTACTGAAGCTGGCAGAAAGCTGGGAGGCAGCCTGGCAGACCCAGCACCCTCATCAGCATGCAGATATTCATGGAGAGGGTAGGATTCCTTCCTTCCTAGTCTTTTTGCCCATGGATACCTGAGACAACCTCTGCTATTTTTTTTCCTGTGTCCAAGGCTTTTATATCTTTATGTTGGAAAGGGACTGATGTCTAGGATTTAGGAGACCTGAGTTCAGCTCCCAGGTACATGGCAAACTCCCTCTGTGGTTCGGGTCAGGTCACATCAACATTGCCGGTTAAATTCCCCACATGTGATGTAGGAACAAGTATAACAGCTTGGTCGTTTTTTTAAACAAGAGATGTTTTTACAGTGCCGTCATTGCAGGCTGTCATGTTTTCCAGTGTCTTTCTGCTACTGTACTATATATAGCACTTATAATTTCTGATTTACACTGTTTTGTCTTTCCTTTCCTTCTCAAATCTCATCTCACGTCTTCTACTGTGACTCCATCTTTTGCTCAGATGGAGACCACTGTGTTTGACACATGAAGAAATTTGGCTGCTGGTCCTCCATGATCTGAGTGGGGAGTTGTGAAACAGGGGTTTTGCTGCCATTTGCTCTTCAGTGCTCTGTACAGCTCCTATCTGAAGGGGCAGCAGATCTGACTCAGCCCTGGCAGTCTACCTGCCAGGGCAGCCACGTGGGAGAGGAGTGAGTGGGTCACTTTGTGGGTCAGCGCCTAATAGTAGGGCCCATCCTGGTGTGCGCTGAGATGCTGTTGTATCCCAGAGCCATGGCTAGACAAACCTGGAGGCAGTGAAAGCAAGGCCAGATCTCCATCAGAGATAAGCACTTGGGATCCTCACCTGAGCCCTGCCATAGAGATAGGCTGGATAGGAAGGGAAATGATGAAGCAATGCTTCAGCAAAATGGGCATGATGGATTTCAAAGTGGGACTTTGATTTGTGCAAGGCAACAAAGAAGTCCAAGTTTGAACCTATTTCCCCCAAGCTCAGCTTTTTTTGTGGCCCATTGCTTCTAGCAAGGACCATTTCTAAGTCTTTAGGAGGACCTTTGGTGGCTGTTCAGGGTGGTCTCAGAAACCCTCCTAGGCCAAGGCTGCACAGTCAAAAAGATCAAGTGAGAAGCAAGAAAGTCTGCTGTATCTCAGGAGTAGGGCATCCTCATAACATCTCTCTCAGGGTGGCCTTGGGAAATGCACGTGGCCTTGCCCCATGTCCTGGAATGGACAGCATCAGAGAGGCCACCTCTCCCCCTCCCACTGTGGAGCTGTTTGCAGATGGGCTGGGAAGGTGCTGGTGGTCTGGCATTCTGCTCGTGAGGTCCAATAAATGGTTTAGGGATGTGTGCTGTGGCCTGACAGGGGAACCGAAAGCTTCTTCCTCTCACTCTCTCTCTTTTTCTCTTTAGATCATCGTCATGGTGTAAACAAACAAGCTAAACTCTATGAGATTTACAGTACCCAGCTTCGGTGGCTTCCAGTGCGGCGCAGTGAGATATTTCTGTACAGGCAGGCTAAGCACTTTCCATTTTATACCTCAGCGGCTTTATAGCATCTTAAGGATTTCTGTGCATGCCTGGCTTCACTCAGAGGGAAAAAAATCAAGCTTGTAAATAAATACTAAATATATATGAACAAAAAGACAGAAGGGAAGAGAGAGGGACACACGAGCACACACGCGCGCACACACTTACCCGCACTGGCAGAGGGAAGCAGAGAGGGGATGCAGAGATAGAGGAGGCTGAATGAGAGATGGAGAGACAAGAGATAAAAAAGAAACAGCCAGCTGAGCAGCAAGCTGAGGACAGGCTCTCCTCCACCACAACCAGATGGAAAGAAAATAAGCCAGAGTGAGCAGCTTTCTGGCAATTTGGGGAATATTAATTTCCCATCGGGTCAGACTAATGGCTGTGCCTGAGGTTAAGCCAAAACAGCAGGGGAAGGCGCTCTGCTCCATTACAGCCCTCAGCCCAAGCTCAGACACCCCCACTGGGCTGTTACCCCTGTCCTCTGCCCTCTTCTTATTCTGCCTCTCTGCCATTTGACAAGTCCTCCCTGCAGCCAGGTCTGTGCCTGACCCCAAACCCGCAGCAAGCTCCCAGGAGCAGAAGCTGTCTCTGGCTCTGCAGGGCTCCTGCACTGGCAGCTCCTGGGCTGAGCCCCCCTCCTGTGCTCAGTTCAGCAGGGACCAGAGTGGCAGTTTTCTTTCCTCCCATTTTTGAAAGGAACTGAGGTTTCCCTCTCCAGTCCCATCACTTCTTTCTTCTTTGACAGGAGGACAGAAATACAGCCTGTAGAGTGAAGCAGGATCCCAGTGAGGGTCTGGGATCCCCAAATTTCCAGGACATTGAAGGTAAAGTATCCCCAGACCCGCTATATCTGTATCTTCACTCTCTCTGGTAAGAGAAGTCTTTTCCTTGGACACTAGCTGCCTAGTGAACTCTTTGAAATGAGCTTCAAAGCAAGCTTTTTGTGGTTTGTTTTGTTTTTATGTTAACAAAATGGTTAATCCCTGGTCAGGAGATTTCACCTGCACCTGTAATATGGAAAACAAGCCTGAGGGCCAGCTGCATATGGCAGCACCCAGCAGAAGGACAGGTTTCCTGTAGGATCCTCCCTCTCTCCCAGTACTTAGCACCAGCACCACAGCCCTGATACATGAATGTAAACCTCCTCTGTGCTTTCCAGTGCCGGACCATATTGTCCCACTGCTAGGGATGGAGCAATGAAAGGAAGAAATTATGTCACAGTGGTGACACAAAGAATTGGTGCCCGGGGTGGGAGCCTGCTAAACTTGTCATCCTGGGGGACCACACCACACGCCAGGTGAAATACAAGTTGACAGCTAGTGGGTGTAATAGAGCTGTTGCAGTTCTGCGTGGCAAATGGCAGCCTGCATCCAAATCTGAATGTGGTCACCCTTACATCCTGGCTGAGCTGAGCTGCAGAAGTCCTGGGAATAAGGACCATGGCCAGGGTTTTTCCATTCAAACAAGGCCAACGAGAAGATAGTATGTGTTTGCCATGACTTCCTTTCACCTGCCTTGTGTAGTTTCCCTTCCTTTCTTCCTGGCACATGCTGACCTTACCTGATGGGGATGGGCCAGCTTATCACAGCAGGAGGTCTGTGTGCTCCAGCTTTTAACTAGGCTGTTGCTAATGTGAACATCCAGCACAGACTGAGTGCATACATCTGGGTAGCAAAAATCTCAGCCCACAATGCACAGTGTACAGTCCCACTGATGCGGAGGAGACACTGATGCCAAGGAGGTGTTAGTCCATATTTCCTCAGGGAAGAGGCTGTATGACATGTAACAAATACAGGCAAATGCCTGCAGCTCCCCACCTTCCCCTTGAATGACCTGTGCCATGAAATGTTTCTTGTGAGGCTACCTGAAGTAGCTGGGCCAAATTTTGGCCTTTGCATGGAGTGAAAATGCTTGTGCAAGATTCTGCTGGTGGAGCAACCACAGGCTTGAGCATGACTGGCTCCACGTCCAGGTGTGAGCCAACCCTGCTCTGCTCCTGACACTGGCTCCTTACTGCTGGCCTCCTTCCCGGAGCAGAATGGCTCCTGGGCCGGGGGAAGGGACTGCCTCCCCTTGGGTCGCTGGCAATTTCTCACCATTCTCTCTGTGCCCGGGACTCACTTCCCCTTCTCAGATATTAAGTATTCAAACCTCATTTACATCCTTATTTTTCAATTTGCTGCCACAGTAGTTTAATTTATTCTATATAATTTCTTTTTCTGAGGGGACATTAATCATTGCCCTGTGCTTTTGGGCGCCTGTGGGATATGTGTGTGGTGTTTTTTTTTTAAATCAATAAAATAAAGCAACCTTCCTTCCTCTACCCACACTCCCCACTCCTTCCCACCCCCAAGATGCCCCTTTGCTGGAGGAGAGAAATACCATTTTTCTCATAATTTTTTTATTCCCATTGTTTCCTTCATTTTCAGCCCAAACAGATTAACTTGTCTTTTTTATTTCTGATGAAATGCTGTGTGAGTAGGGTGTCTGGGAGGGGAGAGCTCCTGGCTGGTGCTGCCCGCCATGTCACTCGAAGGGAGGGTTCAGGATGACGTACCTGCTGAACTGCTGAAGCCCAGAGTCACTGAAAGGGGAAGCTTGGTATTTCTAAAACTGGGCCTTGGAAGAAATGACCCACTTGTGGGGCAGGGATGACTGGGCACCTGGGGAGGATGCAAAAGTAGCCAGCCCAATGAACTGCAAACATGCAGCCTTGAAAATAGGGCAATGCCTGCCATACGACTCTAAAAGAAAAGAAAAAAAAAACATGGGGAAAAAAGAAGGAGAGAGTTTGACGGTGGAAGGGAGAAAGAAAAGCAAAAAGCAAGAAAAAAGAAAGATAAAATAATTTGGGAAAAATCAGAGCCCGGAGCTTAATGGCTTTTCCATTTGACTCTAGCTGATTCAAACACAAGAAAGGGTGGTTTGTTCTCCAGGTTTAGTCCAGTGTGCAACTTATGGGGCACAGGTTGCTTTGCCATGAGGTTCATAGCACAGTGGTCCTGCAGCATTGTGGAGTCTTGGGCTGGGACAGGCACAGGGCTCCAGCAGGGCACAGCATCACAGGCTCCCCTGCCACAGGCTCCAGTTTTTTTGTCCATTATAGCTGTTTTCTTTTGTTGTTATGTAATCTCTGATAATGAAAGTCCAGTTCGGAGAGGATGCTTAATGCGGTATTAGTCAGTTGAAATATAAGTGTAAATTACATGCCTGCAGCTAGAAAAAAAATGGTTACAGCAGAAAACATTCCTCTTTAGTAGCCTACTATAATCAAGAGAGCTGATCAAAATAAGAATTTTGATGAACTAGTATTCCACTGGAAAATGCAGAATCCTCCAAATTGAACCATTTTCTGGAAATGTTAAATGTTGACTGGAATTCTTGGCAGGAGTTTGAACCGACCCAAAATGCAATGGATTATTTAGTTTTGCTTTTCTCATTATATTTATAAGCTATTTTGTGTTTTCAATGCTATCAAAACAGAAACTTTAACATTATTTTCATGCTTCTGCGTTGATTTTCTTCAGAATTAACATTCTGTTCTACCCCATTCTGTCCACTTCTTTTTTCACTTCATGATGAAAATAAATATAGAAATAACAGGATTTCCCGTAGGCTGGAATTTCTATTTTTCCGGCCTTTTTTAGAGATCAGCAATGCTAGAAGGCAATGGAACCTTTTCTCCAATATTATGACAAGGCAGAAGATGTTACTTGGAAAATATTTATCTCTGTCAAAAAGGGTTTAGTTAGGGTAGAATACACAAAGTTCTGAGCCATCTTCAAAAAAATAGGGTTGGACACTGGCGGTCTGTGTTTATTGATGTCCAGAGCCACCCATGCAATGAAGGGAACTGCCATGCAAGTGTATGATCCCAATCACATCATTTGGCAAAATGCAATCAATGATACTGATGGAAGGAATGGAGAGGCTGCAGCCCTCATCCTGCCCCAGCACAGACTTTGCTGACTAACATGTAGAGATTTCTGGGAGTTGTGTCTGTGTTATTGGTTTGTTGCTAGTGTTTTTCTGCTAATGTCTATAAAATATTTGAGAGGGTTTTATGGAGGTACATGGAAGTGTTTTGGACATGTACCAGAGAAAAACCAAATTCATCCTTGTCTTACAAGAAGCATGAAGCTCCATCATGAGCTCCATCACCCAGCCATGAGCAAGCCTGCACTATAACGACCACCACAGCAATTCTAAAACTCACATTTGTTTCACAGCAATTCTAGAACTCCCATCTGTTTCACTGAGATTTACGTTCAGGTTGGCAGTGCAAGACTCTGCTGTGTGGTATCAGAGATGGGCACCCTCTGTCTAAGGTGTGCACCAGCCACTTTGAAACCCTCTAGGCCTGTGGGTGGCCCACACAGACCATGTGAGCCGGTTTCTGCGAGCTGGTTTCTGCGAGCTGGTTTCTGCTCTGTCTGTGATGGCTCCAGTCTGAACTGCAGTTCCTTCCTGGAGTTGATGCTGAAAGAGCAGTGTGTAAATGACAGAGAGCTTGTCCCTAGCTCTGCCGTGTCCCGTGCACCCTGGGAGAGTAATTGCTTCCAGTCCTGGACCATGAACTTGCAAAAACTCACATAGCCCTGTTCCTGCAGTTTGGACTGGGCTGAGCAGTGTCACCCAGAGTTGAAGCAGACCTCTTGCACTGCAGCATGCCTCAGCCAGGGTGGACACACCGTCTGGCCACTTGCTCCTCTGAGGAAGGGACTCTTGGAGTTCAGCACTTGCATCTGTGTTGCAAGCATTTTCTGTGCCTCTGTAGCTGTGCTTATGTTTCTCGCTGGTGCCTCAGGGAGCACTCTGTGTAGCTGAAATAATGTAAGATCTGTTCTGCTCAGGGTGTTTCACTCCCTCGATGGTAGGAATACTACAAGAAGACCAGATCTTGCAGTATTTCAGCCCCATAAGTGGTTCCTTGAGGCAAAAAAAGACCCGTGAAGAAGAAACACAAATACAAATACCAAGATATTTGGTTTCCCAGTGTGATCTTTCCTCCTTTTCTACTGTTCATGTACTCACTGGTACCCATGCAAAAAATAAAATTAAATAAAAAGAGCCACTCCACTCACAAACCAAGTATATGTGAGGTGGATACTGCAGAGTATAGCTTGTAATTCCATAAAATACTTCCACATGCATATACAGTAGAGGTATAGATATAGCAAAAGAAATAGCTGCATTTTAAACAAAATTTGTCTATGATTCTGCCATAAGATATGTGTGGATTGGGACCTGAATGCATGATCTCATAGACAAAAAGCTACTCCATGTATTTTCATACATAGAACCGCCGTGGAACTTCTCCACGTGTATCTTGAACTGCAGCCACATGCATGGCAAAATCAGACTGAAGCAACCCCAACAGCTAGGGAATTACAAAACGTGCTAGGGGCATAATGAAATGTGTGATAATCATGATATACAGAACACACGTGTCAGAAATCATATATTCATGTGTGTACTGCTGAACAGAGGAAAGAGCAGCCAACCAGGGTGCTGGAGGGCAAGATTTGCAAAGCTAGTTAATGCTAACTTCAGAATTTGCAACTTTCATGGGAAAAAAACCCTGCCTTGTTGCCTCCTGTTCTGCTCTGAAGCTGTGACAGCTCAGCTGCATTTGGGACAGCAAAAGCAACAAACCTGGGTAGATATGGACAGGTGTCAGTAGGCCAGTCACTGGATACAAGGTAAACCCAAATCACATGGTTCTCCATACTATGGGTTTTTTTTCTGGAACGTGCTTCCATGTACCAGGCTGGACAGAGCAAAGCACAAGAGGGACTTTGGGGCAGGAAAGATACAACACTGGAGAGTGAAGGTACAAGCCTCTATCTGGCAAATGGTTCTTCCATGGACATTTCTGAGAAAATGAGTGCTTGCTCAGGGACAGGGGGAGACTGGACCTTCAATGAAAAGTAAAGAATGGTGAAAAGTGCTGGAAAAATGGACACCCTTCTTTGGAAACCAACATTTTGCAGCCAAAACTTCTATTCAGAGGGATGGTATGCTTTTTGCTTGCCACTTTGGCATGCAGAACAACTGTGATGACATGTGTGTAAGGTACCATTCTCCATCCAGGTTCATTCCTGGCTGTGCTTCACTTTCATTTGTTCCTTGTCATTTGTTGTCCTCTTCTTTGAAATATTTTAATTGCCTAATCAGTTTGCAGAGTCAGCAGCGTGTGATGTAGCAGTCTCTTCCCTAGGCAGGCCCTCCTCCCCAAGTGTGTGACTGAGGTGAGCAGTGAGCATCTCCACTAAGGCATGGAGGCAATGAGCAGGCTGCACAACAGTCAGAGAAGGCAGTGGTCCCCATTCAGAAATCAGACAAGTTATGGATCTGGCACAGACAAAGAGTGGAGCTGACTCATGTGATGGTGATAGTACATTGAGCAGTGGGGCACATCTGTCCTAAGCTGTGGGGAGCTGCACGTCCTGGGATGGGAGTCAGCCTTCGCCTGAATAGGGCTGAATAAGATGCCTGGCACCTTGGTGCCTCCTTGCAGCTGCAATAGGCAATGTGGATGCATAGATGTCCTTCTGGAAGGAGAAGGAGGGGCTCTCATAGAGAAGCCCCATTCCAGTCTGTGATAGGGATTTGAACTTCACAGGATGACTGTGTTGGCCCTCTATTTGCACAGGGCTGGGTGGTGCAAGTAGTGATGCTTGCTGCTGCTGTCCAGAGACAACTTTGGAAATTTCCTGGAATTCCAGGGCCGGAGCCAGCCCCTGCTCTGGGGAAGGAGGATACTGCGTCTCAGTCCATAAAGTCCCCAGAATGGGAGAAAGGGGCGAGAGACACACAAAGTCAGTAGTAAAAAGAAATGAAAGTCGGCAGCTTGCCACAGCGGAGTGCAGACTCTGCAGAGCTGCCTCTTTTATTGGCGCCCAGACTGGAGGGAGGTTTATGCTCTTAAACAAGCCAAATTGGAAATGGAGTGTGGGCCAGAGTTCTGCAAGCAGGCTGCTGCCCCCGGCGCCAGGCAGGGTGTGAAGCCTGCAATCCCCTCCTTTCCCTTACCTTTCTCTTCTCCATCCTTCCTCCTTTTCACCTCTCCTTCACCACCCGTCTTCACTTCTCAAAGCCTTCCCCTTCCCATGGCTGGGCTTGTCCCCTGGTGCTGACTTCCTCAACAGATCCAGCCATCAGCTAATACTGAAAATCTGTTTGAATGGTGGGAATGGGCCAGTTTGCTCACAGGCAACCAGTCCAGGTGGCCCTGTGAGGGTGGGAGGAGGTATCTGTGGCCCTCTCTACTGCTTTTCTGCTAAGTGTAGAGAAGCAATTTGCTTTAGTCCTAGTATCATGCAGGTCTGTCCTCAAGTTTATGTGATCCTGCTGTTAGGGGAGGAAGTGTGGAAGACATGGAAGAATCAGAGCAAACAGGAGACATGAAAGTGAAGGCATAGAGACAAGACCTATTGCCTAAGGACCTGGCACATAATCTAGCATAGCATGTTCTGGTTAGCAGCTGAATGTCATATGTAATATGAAAATAATTTGCTCATTAATGCAAAGCTCAAAGTCATAAAGATGTGGGGTGGGAAGAATTGGGTGTTCATTCCTTAGCAAGTTCCCCAAGTCTGTTCTGAGCAGGGAATGGAGACCACCGTGATGCTCAAGGATCCAGTTCTTACATACTGATTCTGTTCTGTGACATGCAGGTATGTCAGCAAAAGAGCGCTAGACACTCAAGGTAAGAGGACAGTCATCAACTGCTCTGGGGACCTTAGCTTTCTTCTGCTCTCCAGCTGATTTTTTTCCATGTCATTTGATTTATCAGCCTCAGTTTGCTGCCTGCAAAAAGCCCAAAGGGATTATAACATCTGTTGTCACATTAAAACATAGTCTTGACTATGAAGAGGTCAGGTGCCATGTTGGGAGTTTTACAGTCTGAAACACTGGTCTCATCCCATGTGGTACTCTATGGCATTGCTTCATCTGATGGGAAAAGGTCCTGCTAGAGTCAGCTCGGTGCTCATGGAGTATCTTACAGCCAGCATGCAGGGAAATTGTTTGCTCTCTTTCATTCCTCCAATTTTGGCTGTTGAAGCAAAAACACATAATAAAGTAAAGAGGGTTTTAATGACAATCTGCTGGCATGTTTAATATTCCAGCTTGAGGAATGATCCAGTTATGTACTGGAGCCAAAGGAAAGGATGTTGTTACTTTCAGTGGACATTGAATTGGTGTCTTTGCAAAGAGAAGTAAACATCACAAAGGACGGGGCTGGGTGCTCACCACTGACCCACAAAACAAAGCTCTTGCTCCAACATATGAATATTGAGCTTTAGTTTCAAGATTTGCTCTCTTGTAGTCACTGTGTCATACATGTTCATGATGAAGAGAGCACCTGGGTGCTCCAAGCAGCTGTAATGAGTATTTGTCCCACCTGCATGGCTCATTAAATGTCTCTTCTGCTCAGGGAAAGGTGCAGGAAGTTTTTTGTACTTTGACATTCCCCAATTCAGGTCTGAGAGAGAGATTCAGATGTGTGCTTTTGCTGCACTTCTTTGTATCTGAGGCTCTCACCACATCTGCTGGATTTATGGCCCCAAATTGGCTCTGTCATCCAGTAATCCTTCCTGTGCATACAATTATTTGGACAACTCTCATTGTTTCAGAAGCAGACTAGTCTGTCTGGCTCCACTGACATTACCTACTCTGCCAGGCAGGTGGCTGCAGAGAAAACAGCTTATTTATACTGTGCATTGGAATGCCAGAAGGGGATTCTTGATAGCAAAGATGATGAGAGACCTCTGGATACAAGGACCAGTTGTCCTTTTCAGCCTTGGTTGGCAGTGGAATCTAGTCTGGTCTTGACATCAAATCAACTTCACGTCTGCCTGGGTTGAATCCAGAATACTTGTAGGGGTTCCACTGCTTCCAAATACAGTGGATGTGACAGAAAATTTAGATGAAGGATTAAGAATTTTAATAACATCACAGAGTTCAAGTAGAGCTTCTCAAGCACAGAAGCTGCTGATAGGGCAGACCTCTGGAGACCTCTGGCTGCTGAAAACTTACTGACTGTTGATAGTTTCCCAGCATTTTGAAGGAGCAGGATTTGGGAGACATTGTGCTGTAAGTTAGCAAAATCACAGTAGAAATGCAGTTGATTCATAGTATTGAATCCTCATTCCAGTGGAAACAGGTCTGCAAGACCAGATATTCAGGCTCAAAGTGGTAGCAGGGTTTATAGCTACATAACAGTCAGACTGGAGAAAGCAAAGATCAGCTTGAGGGATGGGCAATATCAAGTGAATATGTGTTGTCTTCATACACGTGGGTCAGAGACAAAAACATCTAAGAAAGGTGGAAAGAAAGGGTCTAGCCCACTATGCCAATGAAGGGGTATTTATAAGTTTCAAGGACTCCTCTCTTCCACTGTAAGACAAAACTGCTAATCTACTTTCCCCCGGTGTTTACATCAGACTCTCTTCTTTGCAGGAGCCAGGTGGTCTGGTGTAAATCAGCATGGCCTTGCTCCCTGTGATAGTTGTGACATCCTGTGCTAAGGAACCAGTCCAGTAGATCTCAGTGCGAAGCAAAGCTCCTTCCTCTCCTAAGCGAGCAGGTGGTGGCAACCTGGTATTTCAGGCATGCTGAAATACCCCATTCCCAGACACAGCTGAACTCCTGATGCAAGGAGACTTTACAAGACCCATGAGAGACACCAACAGCTGACCCTTTCTGTCATTGTGAGGGAGTAACTTTCTGGTTACCTCTAAGCAAAAAGGACAAAGCATTATAAGATATATTTAATAAAACAAAACGCACACACACATGAGGAAAAAAAAAAAGAAAAGAGGCCAATGCACAGGAAGGTAATGTGTTCATTTGAATAATGGGCAAAATCAAATTAATTCTACATTAAATAGTTCTGAATAAAGGGTTTAAGTCAGCAGTTTCAAACTTGTTTTCCTTAATTACTTTCCGTGTTTAATGTCATTAAGAAGATTAAAAATTCATTAACAAGAGTAGTAAAGTGGCAAATCAGTAAAGCTATCACTCCAGGTTAAAAACTACGCTGAGGTTGACACTTTGTACACTTCCACAGGCGTTATGTGGAACGTTCCTGGGGAGCTGGGGTGGCTGGGGGGAGTCCTGCCAGCCCCCTCCTGCTAGGCCAGCCAGGGGGATAGCCAAAGGGCCAGCCTTGGCTGGATGTGGCAAACACTTTAACCATTAACTGAGCAAGACAGAAGGCAGCATTTAGCAGAAGGACAGCATGGGCTATGAACAGTGCAGCAGTATAATCCTCAAATATGGCAGGCATCAGAAACAGACTCAACCATGGAGAATGGTAGGTATTATAGAGCACTAAGGCGTGTTAAGGCAATCCAACTGCTTGATTGGCCTCGTGTCCTGAGTCCTCATAGTGTGAAGACACAGAGGGCACTGAGCACCAGGGAACCACTGTGCTGCACCAGGCTGGTCTGTGGGGATCAGGTAGGATGGGAAGAGATATTTGGGACATTTTTTCCTCCTTTAGCCCTAAAGGATGCAAATATTCCTGGTCCCTAGGGGTATGGGAGCAGAACAAGGCTGGTTGTTTGGGCAATGCAACCAAAGCCCACAGCTCCATCAGCCTCAGGAAACTGCCCGTTGCTGCATTCCCAAAGAGCCTCGAGATGCCAGATGACACATGGATCCCACTGCAACCAATCCCAGGCAAGTGAGAGATCATCCCCAGCCAACAGCTCTGATTTAGATGAGCCAAGCAGGTGAAAAGAAGCCCTTGAAGACATGAGCCACACATAAGTCAGCAGGGCTGTGGCAGGGGCAGAAAGCATGCTCTGATCTCTTCCTAATCCAGTGCAGCAGTCAGCTAGCTGGTGTCACCCCTCAGCAGCACTGCAAAACTGGTGATGCCGGCCTTGCAAAACCAGCTTCTAGGAGTCATGACATCAGCTGTTTTAAAATAGTCTCCTTGTATCACTCTTATTTTCTATTTCTTGAGCTCTTTAAGGGGATTTTATTTATCTTAATAGAGCTCCATTCCAGCAGACAGGAGCTCAGAGCAATGCTTGCTCTGGGTGCAGCCCCACACTTGGATCACAGGGACTCCCAGCACAAGTATTTGGCCGTAAGTCCCATGTCTGTCACATGCAACACACAGTTCAAAGGTTCTGCTCTCTTGGGTTTTGAGGTGCAAAAACTGGGATTGCAGAGCTGTGTCTGGGAATGGAGAGGGAATCAAAAAGCCAGAGAGCTGTTGTGGCATGACAGAGAGCAGCATCTGTGCTGCCCTGGCACCTGGTAAAGCACACAACTGACAAGAGCGCTCTGCATGCTTTCAATGCCTGTCAGCAAAGAGCTGCTTCCTACATGACACTTCCCAGACCCAGAGAGCATATTAGCCTCAGTTATTAGATGAAGAAACTGAGGCACAAGAGAGTGACTGGTATGCATTGCTCAATGCCATGGGAAAAACTGGAAGTAACACCTTTCTGTCCTAGTTTCCACATGCTTGTTGGCAATCCAGGCTTCAGAAGCATCAGGCTCATTTGAAAAATAGCAGAGTATGCTTGGGGAAAACCAGTCTTTGAGTCTGAAGCGGTAAGAAGTAATGAAGGCAATAAATAGAGTAAAAAAAGGACAAATCCTTGGACACAGAAGCATTGTAACGCCAAGGGATATACATGAGGTCCCAAGACATGCAGCAGGGTGCAGGAGGAAAGAGTAGCCTTGGCTGAAGGCAATGGAAATCATGCACCAATCCTTTTTGCCTGCCCCACAAAACTCCAGGGTCCTGCCCCCTCCCAACAGACCCCTTCTGTGACACAAAAGCAAATCCCAAATTGTGCTGGGTTTACGTGGTTTTTTTAACAAGATGTAATCAGCCAAACCAAGGCAGCAAGGGTCTGTGTGTTGCCCAGTGGCTGGTTTTCCTTCTTTATTTTGCTTAGCAGAAAATACAGGGGTTTGATTTCTTTCTGCTCAGTTTTGGAATGGCAATGTTTTTGTCTTCAGTTTCCAAATTTTCCTCAGATCAGGAAGTCAGAGTCCTGCTCTGATGATCAGTGAAACAGAAAAACACATTTCACCCCTATTTTTCCCCAGCTTTGATGAGGAGCTCCCATCTGCAGGGCCACACGTTTCTCCCGCTGCTCCCTCCCAGCCACAGCGGGATCAAGAAAAAGCCCATTCTCACCACATCTCTTTGTTCCCGGGCAAGTCACAGCAGCTCTGTTTTGGAAGCAGGTGGGAGGAGGGAAAGACCTTTTTATTTATTTTTTTGCCCTGCCCTTTTATTCTTTTGCAAGCTTTAATTATTGAAGGACTGAATTTGAGCTGTTCCTGTCTTCTTCCTTCCTTCCCGGACAGCATTTCTAACAAAGGCCTGTGGTTTGAGTTTGAGGGGTTTTTTTCCCCCGTTTTCTTTTCCCCTCCAGAGATCTAAGGGCTGTAATGAGATACCAACACCCTCTCCTTCCTACAGCCCCCAAAACAAACCCTCCAGCCCGCCAGCTCCTCCCTCTGCAAAGCCCCACCATCCCCTCCCCATACTCCCAGGGGAGGGAGGGCACCCGATACCAGAGCAAGGGATGGCTGCTGGCCCTTGTAGTCCATCCTGGGATCTGAACATGATAGAGTTACAAGGGAGACCAGCTTGCAAACTGCCTCTGCTTTGATGAAGCAACATTTCATTATCTCCCTCTCTCCCAAGTCCTCCCCCAGTGAAAAAGATCTTCTATTGTCTAGGCTAATTTGCCTCTTTTGCTTAATTCCCTAACCTGTGTGCAAAACTCTGGTCACCTTGCTCTATCATCCACCTCTCCCACTCTTCTCCCAGTGCCATGAAATACAAGTGCAGGAGTCTCTTGATGTCCTTCTTGCTCCCTGTGCCCCAGGGATAAATCTTGGGATGTGAAGCCAGAGGGACTTGAAGCATGCAGCAATCACAGCCCTCACTGATCAGCCATTGTCAAAGGAGGCAAGATGCCTGGAAACCTCTGAAGATTTGGTTCCCATGACCCCACACCTACCTGAGAGAGCTGCCAGGAGCAGTGCCTGGGCTCCTCACCACCTCAAGTGTGGTTATACAACCTGTGTCAGCTGGGGAGGAGGACAGAGGGGAGCAGGATTTGTCCCTCCTCTCAAAGCCACCTGTCCACAGGTCTCTCTCTACCTGGAGGGGCTGGGTGGTTGCTGAAATCCTGTTTCAGTTTTGAATTGGGAAGAGAGAGAAGGAGCAGAAACCTGTAAGTTGTTTTATTTGGGTATTTCCCTCATAGCAGAGGAGCAGAGTCTGGTGCCTGATGGCTGCATATCCCAGGATACTGAGGAGGAGCTGTGCCCTGTGCCTGGCTGTGGCCTGATGCCTGACCTGTCCAGTCTCCCACTTTCCCTTCACATGCAGAGGCTCAGAATAAACACAGAGTTATGCCAGGATATGGAGGGAGTAAGGCAGGGGAGATGCCTGCTCCGGCTTTGCCTCCACAGCCAACACATCACTGTGTAGTGGAACAGCCACATTTGTTCCCCAGCAGGGTGGATGGCCCCACTGCTGCTACCCTGCCCTGAGCCCAGGGGCTTAGAGTTGCTCAGTATTGAGCACAGTCCAGTGTGCCGTGGAGGTGAGATGGGATTGCGGTGATCTGCAACTGCTCTAGCCATGGATGGGGACTCAGGGATGAAACCACATGGGGAAGACAAACCTTTCCCCTTCACCTTCTTCCACGAGCAGGAGGGCACTGGAAAAAGGCACTGAGCAAGGGGCTGCCATGCAACAAGGAAGGGCTGGGGAGAAAGAGCTGAAGGTGGGGGAAGAGCAGAGCAGTTGCCAGGTTGACTTGACCCAGAGACTTTCATGGAGGGGCAAGGAGCAGGGAACACAGAAGATCAACATTGTCTTCTCCGAAGAGGAAAAGAAAAAAAAGAGAGAATGCAGAAGGAAGACAAAGGGAAACAGGAACTGTTGAGGGGAAAAAGGGGGATGCTCAGGGATTGAAGCAGGCTGGGGTCCAACTTAATAAGAAGCGAACCAAAACAAAACCCAAGCAAAAAGTGACTGGAGTTGGCGGTGGGCACCCCCTCCCCCAGGCAGCCATCCCCAGAAGGCAGTGAAGCTGCCTTTTCAAACAGCCGCCTCACAATAAATTCATGGCAGCCAGGGCCGGGAAACAGGCTGCTGCAATTTAAAGGAAGCGTGGATTTGCATATTGAATTAAAATTAAGAGCTAATTATGCAAATAAATTATGACATTTGGCAGGAGAATTTGCTTCAAGATCATTTATTACGTTCTTTTTATAACAGTGCGAGCGTTTAACGGTCAAAGACAATATTTTAAAGGAAAATTAACGCAAGATTATTAACCTAAAAACAATTCCACATTAATGAGATGTATTTCTCTTCAACTTCTCACACCTGGCTGCCTATTGATGCCCAGCCAGGACTGTCTCTTAATAATTGGCATTTTTTTTGCAGGCAAATATTGAATGAGGTGGTGAATGTTGCTTTGGACAAACTCACTCAGGAAAATTCCTTCAGGGTTTAGCTTCCTGGTCTGTAAAGGAAAGTTGTGAAGGTCAAACATGTCTCATGTCATTCTGTGCACTTGGACTGACCAGGTCCGAATATGCTTGGGAGAGGACACTGTGCTGTCTACTCCATCTGCATGAGAATAAAAGCTCCCCAGCTAAAATGTGCATAATTGCTTTGCAGAAGAGATATAAAGCAAAAGTCTTAGCCATTTGTGGTCATTAAAGATCTCAAGGCTTTTTTTTTCCCCGCAAGATCAGGGTTGTTAACCCTGGTGTCTTGGCTCCCCTCCAGCTCAAGTATTTGCCACCTGCCTGCTGGCTCCGCTCTGGGACTCTCAGGTGGGGCAGGTGCCACCCACCAGTGGCGAGGATCCTCTCACAAGGAGAGGGGCTTCAAGAAGGCCTCACACTGGGGTTTGGATCAGGAAGGCTTGCTTGGACCCTGAGGGTCCAAAAGCTGCCCATGTCGAGCCATCACCTATTAAGAGTGTCTGTCCCAGGTTCATCCCACGCAACTGAGGTGTTCATCTACAGTTAGGTGAGCAGTTGTCTTTCTAGAGGATCGACTCTTGTTCAAATAGAAAAATGCCCAACCATTTGGTTTTTCATATGAAAGTATCTTTAAAAAACTTTTTTTTTAGGAAAGACAGAAAGCACTTGCGTTCTGTCCAACACTCTTGTTTTGCCTCTTTCTGCGCTACAGCCAGGCAGGATGGTAGGGAAAATGGGATGCTACAGTTGCAGCCAGTTTATAGGAGCAGTTGTTGGAACTTACAAGGGAGCTGGAGCCAGCAATGACTGGAGGGGAAACAAATTAAACCCAAGTGGTTTAAGGAATGAAAAAGAGTCTTCCTCAAACGTGGTATTTTGCAGCCTTGCCAAGGAAGAACAGGGTTACATATCACTTGTCCTTCAATCATCTTCACTCCTTCTGCTTTGCCTTCAGCCATGGCTATTGTCCAGTGTGACCTGCACACCTCTAGGGCAGGATGGGACATCAGAACTTGGTTCTGGGATTTCCTTTTCCGGTTCTTTACCCCTGTATCTTAAATGTCCCTTCACAGAGCCATCTGCCTATGTTATATCTAGGGTTTCCAGACTCCACACCCTGCCAAAGCTTGAGGGGACTTCACCCAGAGCTCAAGGGGCAGTTCCCTTCTGAGACAGCTGGAAGTCTGTCTTTCACGACACTTTCACATTGACTCTCAAGGAATATTCCCCCTCTCAGGTTCAAGGTGGAGAGGACATTCCCTGCTAAATCAGTCCTGGCGCACAGCATACAATGGTGTGCAGAGCCAACCACAGGTAACAAATTGTGTTGCAATAAATGAGGGGTTTGGAGCCAGACAAAATGTGTGACATTCAAAGTTCTCAGCTCTCCTCCCTCGGAAAGGCAATCTGTGACTTCTGGACCCTCCTTAATGACCCAGAGCTGGATGGAAAATAATATTAATAATAATAAAAGAAACAAAGAAGGGGCTGGCGCATTTTTTAAATAAAGAAATTTCCCTCATCTTGCGGTTAATTTAAAAGGTTTATTTCTTGAAATGAATCCTCTTCATCAAATCTCCGATCCTTGAAAATCAGTGCAACCTGCCTCTGTGGATAATGAATTGATTTGTAATGTAAATTATATAAAACACCCTCCCCGCCAGCATTTGTGTGTGAGTGTGTTTAATCTAAAGCGTTTAAGTCTGAAAATGAGCTTCTCCATCAAAAGTCTCGATTCCATTTACATTTCTTGCATACGAGTCAATTTGTGCCTGACCCAGTCTATAAATCACTGCCAAGGAGTGCTGTGTCTGTACCTCTCCTCTTCCCCCCCCTCCCCTCCCCTCCTTCTCCCATCCTTGCACATGCAGTGTTCAAAAAGGCATCTTTGGATACCGCCCATAAATGGCTTCCCGTTCTCCAGCCATAGGTTGGCCAGTGGAGAAGGGACCCAGGCTCAGGGATGTGCATGGCATGGGCAGTTAGCAGGCAGGTGAAGGAAGGGGAGTCCTCAGTTTCTACTGGCTGCCCTGGAAGGATCTCCCAAGGAAAGGTGCCCTCCCTCTTGGTGGCTCCTTACCAACATAAGTTTTCTTTGCCATTAAAGGAGTCCATTTCTTAATGGTGCTAGAGGCTGAGGTCTTCTACTGGTACACAGTAACATGGTCCTCTAAAATCCATGATGGGGGAATTACTTACAGCACTGGAAGCTTTAATCCTGTCTTTATCTCCCCAGTTGTTTGACCATGACAAGTTTTATCCTTCATCTCAACCCATTGGTGGTGAGATGACTTGGGTCTTACCTCCCTATCTTGCCTTCTGGATGCTGAAACCAGTGGGACGTGTCTCTGGGGATTAGGGGCTCCCCTTGCAGGTTGGATTTCCATATGACAAGTGCCTGTGGACTTCTGGGAGAGCAAGGAAATGAAAATGGTGGTATCTTCACCAAAAAAGCCTGTTGACCCACCTGGGTACTGGCATTAGAAGGGGCTTCGAAGTGAATGCACTTGAGGACCAGCAGGCCAGGAAGCTAGTCCTTGACTCTGGTCCTCCATGAAACATCAGCAGCACCTGTGAAACATGTAGCTTGTTCCAGAGCACTGTTTAATGGCTAAATACAGAATGTGAATGGGATCATCAGCCCATTATTATCTCTGGCAGGGAATTTTCTGACACACTTTTTTTTATGCTTTACTTTTCCTTCAAAAGGGGCACAATTTAAACTGATTTCTAATGTTGGGGGGAAAATAGAATCAACTTTGGGACCATTCATGAGTCCATGGGTCCTGATGGAGTACATCCATGAGTGCTCAGATTGCTGGCGGACACCATAGCCAAGCCACTCATGATCATCTTTGAAAGGTTGTGGCAATCAGGAGAGGTGTCTGAGGACTGGAAGAAAGTGAATGTCACCTCAGTCTTCAAAAAGGGCAAGAAGGACTCAGGGAACTACCAGCCCATCAACCTCAGCTCAAACCCTGGGAAGGTGATGGAGCACTTAATTCTGGAGGCCTTCTCTACACACGTGGATGACAAAAAGGTGATCAGAAGTAGTCAGCGTGGACTCACTAAAGGTAACTCATGCTTGACCAGCCTGATTACCTTCTACAATTAAACAACTACATGGAGAGATGAGAGGAGAGTAGTGGATATTGTCTACCTCGTGTAAATATTTGAAGAGAGGGTGTCAAGAGGATGGAGTTGGGCTCTTCTTGGCAGTGCCAAGCAATAGGCCAAGAGGCAATGGGCAGAAAATGATGCACGGGAAGTTCCACCTGAAGATGAGGAGAAACTTCTTTACTGTGCTGGTGACAGTGCACTGGAATGGATCGCCCAGAGAGGGTGTGGAATGGCCCTCACTGGAGGGATTTAAGAACTGTCTGGAAACAGTCATATGCCATGTGCTCTAGGATGAACCTGCTTGAGCAGGGAAGTTGGATCAAATGACCCACGATGGTCCCTTCCAACCTCACACATTCTGTGATTTTGTGATTTTATCAGTCCAAAAATGAAAAATTCCCATACACCAGTGGTGAGACAATTTACTGCTCTCTTCAAGTCAGGGACGCAGCAACAAGAAATTAACAGTTATATCAGTGAAAAAAAAAGAACATGACAAATACTAGAAGAGCTGTTCGAGATACATCCACATTTCTCCATGGACAAAGATTTGCAAAACTAGTTTAACCAGTCCTTCTTGGATTCTTTTGTTCTCTCTTTTTCCATAGTAGAAAGATGCCTGAAAGTATTCAGAAATTAGAACACCAAATGTATCCAAAAGAGCATGAGATTAAGAACAAGCCCAGTGGTCACCTATCTTACCCAAGGCCATTTCACATCCTCCCTCCAAGAGCCTTGACTTGCCCTAACACTGCTCTCTCTGAGCATCCCATAAGAAGTGAGCTCCATCCATTGCCATCTAGCTGGTCTGTCACTCACCAAAACAAGAAAGATTCATGTCCAGCAAAGCAAAATGAAAATTCAGCTTGATTTGGGAAGTCAATGTGAGGTAAGTCTTGTGAAAAGACTTTGGCACTTACTACCAGGAAGATACTTCCTCTCTGTGCCTTGGTTGTTGACCTTTAAAATAGGGCTAATGCTTCCTTTCTTGCAGCTTTCCTCAGTTTAAATATCTGTACAAATCTGTACAAATATGGAGCCCTCATCATGATGGGGATTCTGGCATTGGAGAAGTCCTATGAGCTCCTGTAATACAAATAGTAGGAAGAGTTTTTCCTTGAGATTACTCCAGGGGATTGAGGTCAGACTTTCAGTGAAGGAAGACACAAACCTATTACCAGTTTCTGTAGGGACTAATGCAATTTGCACTTTGTTAGAGAAACTCACAGTGATTTGTACACATTAATTACTCCTCGCAGCAACCCAGCTGAATAAATATTATTACCTTCTTTTTACAGAAAGGGTAACTAAGATGTAAAGAAGTTCATTTGTTTGACTACAGCTGTACAGTGTGCTGATGACACAAGATAGGAATAAAACATAAGTAGACTGATTGTCAGTCCTTTCCTGCTCCAAATCTGTGGATCTCAAATACTTTTTTCCCAGAACATCACAAGCAAAGAAAGTAGCTGTGCCTCCTAGCTGGGCTGGGTACCACTGTGATGGGGTTTGGGTACAAGGGATGGCACATACAGCAAAGCCTGGGAAGCTCTGTTTCAAACCCATCTGCACAGTCTCACAACGATAGGAGGAGGAAATGGAAGTGCAATTAGCTGGAAACAAATGAATTTGTGTTGCATATATTTCCCAAGCTGATGGGTTAGTGAATGAACTGCTCGTTATTTCATGGAGCAGCATCTCCAAAGAACTGTAGAACAACTTGGAAAAAAATCCAGCGTTTCTGTTTTGACACTTTTTTGCAATATTTCTGAATTCTGTCTGCCCTAGTTTCAAACATTGCTACTGCTGTGTTTCCATTTTTTTTTCATGAAAAGGAAATTTTGAAGCTTTGTAGCTATTTAGTTGTTTAAACTTCTCACCTTTACTGTTAGAAAGTCTCATCAGTGCTAAGTTGACAGGGTCAGCATATGGTCTACAGAAGTAAAATAATTTGTACCTTAAATATCAAACCCTCTTTATTGCTATTTTTCTTGTACAAGGTCAGTTAAAAGCCAGTGATGTTCTCTTCTCCAGCAAAAATGTACAACTTCAGTCAGAGATGCAAAATGAAACAGAGAACACAAAGCAGCATCAAAAATAGGGCAAAAAAGTGAATAAAAATTTTATTTTGAGTTTGATCAATAATTGCTTCTTAAGTTACCTTTAAAATAAAAATCCTTTTTTTCCACAAGAGCAATCTATGTCCAGAAATTTTCCAGTCGCCTATAATTTGTTGCATTTTTCCTATATGGTGAACAGAGGAACTTGATATTTCTTTGCTGCAGCAGATAAGCCTGCAAGATGGGACCAGAGGGATAAAGATCTGATGTGAGCTCCCTAGAGGTGACAAAACAGATTCTTCAGGTAAGATGGATCCGAGACTATTGCAATAACAATGCAATACTTAATTAAATAATTCCATATTTAATTAGTCATAATTACATTTGAACTGGTATCCTGTAGAATGGTATTTTTCAACCTGTGGTAGAATATGGACTCATTGGAAGGAGGGTGGAAAAAGCAATTTCACCAATGCTCTTCAGCAGTTAGGGCTTGGGAATTTTCTGGGGGGTTGCTGAGCCTTCATGGGAGAATATCTAGCGGCCCACAAATCAAAGCAAGTTGAAAGACACTACAGCAGGATAATGTTATATTGATTGCTTTGTTTTTGCAGAGGATAGATTTTGTTTAATCTTCCCCTTCCTTATATTGCTTGACACCATTAGTTTTATCTTAACTGACATCAAATATAAAAAATCACTAGAGAAGAATGTGTTTTGTACTACTTTTGCGGGGGGGGAGTAACGCAGGGGGTATCTTCTGGGGCACATTAGCTCTTTAGAACAAAATATGATAAAAAAGAAAACAGGTCGGATGGAAAAGCATGGGCTTGAAGTGAGATCTTATTGAGGACAGGTTTTAGAAGAAACTGGGATTCAAAACATACTGAGAACCTAGAAACTATGGGATCTGCCCAGACCTGGACAGAGGGAGACAGACTCCCTCCCTGGTTTGAGAGCCAATACTGGCATGATGGGACAAATGGTGGGTGTTACAGGGGAAACCTTTACTTCATGAGGGTTTTGGTCTGTGGTGAGGTACGGTAGGAAGGAGTATCTTGTCCTACCAGGGACAAGGATGTGACAGAGGGCTGTGGGTTTGGGATGGGGTGGGTGGAATGAGGCAGAATTCCCTGAGAAAATGCCTTCCCCAACACGGCATTGCCCGCTGCCTTGTACGTCTGTGCTGCCAAACCTGGCTGTCCTCAGGCACAGTCCTTCCCAGATGGGGAGCCGTGAGGGAGGTTGGAGCGGGGGACAGAGGGATGCAGCTTTCACTCCACAAACACAAACTTGTTTCTCCTCCTCTTTTATCCTTCACAAATTCCCAGTGTCTGCCACCATGCTGACGGCTCCAAGGGTTTTAATAAAAAGGGAAACCAATACTTGACGTGAGCACAGTAGGGAGAGGAGAGGCAGTGCCGAGAGAGGGGGACAGACACTGTACCCATACGGAGAACAGAAGAATGCCAGGGCAGCCACATCGAGAGCCGGTCCCTCTCTTCTCCCTGCGCCCCACAGCCCCTGCTCCGCCGGACGGGCTCTTAACAAGCGAGCTGAGGGGGCGGCGAGCCCTGCCTGTGCTCGCCGCCCCGGATTCCTCCGCCCTGACCCCTGTCTCCCAGCTACTGATCCCAGGCAGCACTGGGCTCTTCCATGCTTCCTGGGCGGCACTGTTGTCTCCTAGCTGCTGCGGTGGGAAAAGATGCCCTGGGTCCATTCCCGAGAAAGACCAATAAAGCCTGGAGGAGAAAAAGAAAAGAAAAAAGTATGTATATATATTTATATGTATGTATATATGCATATGCAATAAATAAAACAAGTCAGCCAAGCCCTTCAGCTCCATGTATTGTTCAGGTAGAGGGTTTTCCTCTCTCCCCTCCCATCTCCTAATGAAATCCCCCAAGCGCTGCTTGTTTCTCTTCCCCCACCCCTGCCGCCAAAGGGTACTCACACAGGCATGCTCTCATGGATTTTGTTTCCTGTACGTGGAGCAGCATAGGCTGTCAGGATGGGAGAGTCTTTTTTTTTGTCAAGGCTGTTGCTGACAGAGATTTAGCTGTAAACCCCTCCAGAGCCCCTTCAAAGCCCTCGCTGTTCTCTTTGTTTGCTGGCCATTTGATTCACAGCATCCCTTCACCCTGTTTCTCCCAGACCTGCTCCTGCCTTCTCCTACCTCGCTCCTGCAGCTATGCACATGTGTGCCAAGCCTGGCTATGGCTGGAGGGGTGAAGGTGCAAAATTGCTGGATATCCTCACAGGGCCCCAGGTCCTGGCCATGGGACCATCTGCATACATGTGCATACCTGTACAGCCACCTTTATCCTTTGCCTTTTGGTGCTACCTGACAGACAGTTGGCATGGATGGGGCAACCCACCTGTCTCTACCTATCAATGTAGCTGGCCCTAGTTAGGTCCTTTCCCTGTAATGCTTGTGGCACTGTATGGAGGTAGGACAGAAGGCAGAGGCACCTGGCAAATGGCTAGACCATGGTCCTTTGCACAACATCCCTGGCCACTGCCTGTGCACCGCTGCCTTCAGGCTGAGCCTCACACCAGTTCCCTGCTTGCTTTCCCTGAGCAGCACTGAACTGACAGCCCAGGTGCTCCTGTATTCTCCACAAAACAGAAGAAAGGCTGTGGGAGGCATATGGAGCTGCACAGCTCTGAAGGCTACCAGCCCTGGGTGCTCCCCTATGGCAGAAAGCACAGGTGAGAGGCTTAGCCATGCTTGGCTTTGGTCACCCTCCATCCCCTGCTCAAAACTCAATTTCTTTACACAGAGAAAATGAGTTCCCTTCCCCCAGCGTCTGTCTCTTTTTGCCTCCCATTGCACATGAAAATGCTGACGGATTTCCCTGATCACTAGCCATGCTGGCTAGTGGCTAAAGCAGTTCATTTCAGACCCTGTGCAGGTATTTCTTACCATATATTATAGTGAATAATGTATCCCCAGCCATGCAGCACAAGGCTTATAAGGCTATCTCAGTATTCTGGTGACAGCTTTAAACCACTCGACCATTGACCATTCAGGTCTCATGGTTTATAGAGTCACCAGCACACCTTGACAGGGTTATAGCCTACTTATTGGTATAAAGCATGGTTAGGGATACATTATTATAGCACGTTGCTTCTGAAACAGGGCTGTGTGCCACCAGTGGCCTGGAGAGCCCTTGCTGGTGATCTGCAAAGGGCTGGGTGATGTGGACAGCCTGATTAACATTTACCTGCTAAACCACAATAAGCAATTGCTGGAGTCACCTGAGGGACAATGTTCACTCTCAGATCCTGGAGAGCTGGAGGTACAGGCGGCTCTGACAAGAGGGGAGCTGCAAAGAGCTGCTTTCTATAGAAGTGGGCACCCAACTGTGCCTGAAGATCTCTCTTTAACAGCACTGTCCTAAAGGGCAGCGGTCCCCATGGACTGTAACCAGCAGCTATTGTGCAGGTTGCCATCAGGTTGAAAAATGCTTTGAAGACTACTGCTTCCATGCTACGTGGTTTACATCCACCTTTTCTGGGCTGCTTCAGGTTGGATGCAACCTGACCATCTTGCTTCTCTACAAATGCCAATTTGGTCTGGCTCATGCTGAACACTCATTAACAATTACTAGAGTTAACGCAGTTAATCACTACAGCTAAGGTTGAAATATGACTTCTGATTCCAGATTCCAGGTCAACAAGCCTTTCCCATCTCCCACAGAAAGGTTTCTTCCTTGTTTCCATGGTTTTGGTCTTGCTCCCCAGATTAGTCATTTTATTATAAAGTTTCCAAGGATTGTTTGAATTGCCTTTGAATGCAACATACACCTGTTCTTGTTGTTATTGCAGAGCTGGGACAATTTAACAAACAACTCTGGTTAAAAATGTTGACCTCAGGTTGCTTTCTGATTTCACTCAATTTGTTAAATATTGAGCCAAATTTGGAGAAACATTACCTTGGTACTTTGAAAGCCCTCAAAACTAGAACTCAGCAATAATGTTTTAAAAATTTCCCTCCCTGCACTCCCTCTTTAAGTGCTATTAAAGGAAATATTTGTTAAGGATATTTCCACTATAGGGCTGGTTAAATGGAACCATTACAGAATTACTATATGCCAATGTTCAGGATGCCTCTGAAACAAATGGACTCATTTTCCCAAATGTTATGTTTAAGTCTCAGTGAGCTCTCGACCACAGACCCATTTGACATATGCCTCTTCAATGTCTTCTCTTAGTTTCCTTTGCAGCCTTGATCCTACAGAGATTTATGCTTGTGATTAACTTTAAGCATGTAAATAGCCCCTCTGAGTTCCACTGGACAGCTACAGTTAACAGTGTGAGCATCCTCTGATGGGGCTGAGGCTGGCCCCAGCCCCACTCTTGTGGATGCTGTGACAGCTGGGCACAGTTTGGGATCAGCCAGCTGCACAGACCTGGTCTGGGTCAGGCATCCTTGCAGCATCACATCTTACCAAGTTAGCCAGAGCACACACTGCACAGCTTTTGTGCCAGCTTCAATTTTATTCCAGCTTTCTGCAAGCTATGGGGGGATGACAGGTGATATTTTAAAGTATAAAGCCAGAGTCACAGACAAATAATGCCAAATGCACATTGAGTCTGTCAGAAGTTAACCTGTCAGCACTCCCTGAAAGGATCTGCATTAGCAGATCAGCTTCACATCAGATCAGCATTTGTGTCATGTGGCCACAGTCTTTCTGACCCAGTACTTTGGAGCCCTAAAGCCTGACTTTCTCGCCTGTTGAGTCCAGGCTTCAGTAGGTTTAAGACAGCAAGGTGATTGCTTACCTTTGCACAGTAAGTTCTGCTAGTGTGAGGCTTTAGTGGAGTTTTTTAAAAAGGAGACAAAATCTTCTGATGTGTAGATGTGAGGCTATTCGTCTTTCCATAGTCTTTTTCACTGAAGAAGGGGAAGGCAGAAGATACTGAAGATAAATAAGCAGACAAACTTTTGTGGAAGTACACAGTTACTGTCTTTTCATCGCTTGTGCAAGTTGGTATACATGAGAGAGGAGTGTGAGATGGCACTGATATACAGATATACTGAGACTTCGTAGGAACAAATTCGTTGCTTTGCATTCAGCTTCTCAGCTCAGGTTTCCACTTCAAGCACAATAAATCCCCAAGTCCACAATCACATCTCTCCTTCTCTTAACACAAGTCATTTTGCAAGGTCCTGAGCTCCTGCTGCTGGGTCAAGCCACACCAATACTAAGCCAGGAGTGCAAGGGGAGGAACCAGACCCACCTCTGTAAAAGGACAGATAGATCACAGTGCAGATGGAACAACTGAGGGATACACAACTAATTATATGCACAAGTGTGGGGTATTTATTACTGTAAAATGCTCACAAAATTCATAGGCACCTAAGACTTACGATGGCATTATCCACCGCCACTGGAGAATTAATGGGAAGCCTTTTCCCTGTGCTAAAGCAGACAACGGAGGGGGGTACTCTGTCATCCAGAGGTGAGAGCAGGGAATGAATGCACAGACAGTACTCCCCTCTAATGCTAATGGACCCTAGCACTGAGATTAGATTTACACCCTCCCTCTAAATGTACACCAAGGGAAGGCAGCTCCCCCAGGCTGCCTTACCAACAGTGTGGTGCTGCAGGAGCTGCTCTCTGCCCACCCTGCCTCACCCTCACTGGCCTTACACCAGTCAGCACAGGCTGTCCTGCTCCCCACATCTACCATGCCCAGGTTCACAGAGAATGACCATTCACATTTTCCTCTGATCAGTGCCCCATGGCAACAATGAGCAGGGCACCACTCTTCCCCCTGCATGGTCCCATCCGAGCCCCCAGATCACTCCTCTGCATGTACCCAACCACCCCACCATGAATGCTGGGCAGCAGCTGGTGCTTCAGTCCTCAACACCATGGGAACACCACACCATACTACAGAGAGTTAAACAGTTCTTTTATATTCTCAGCTCGCCCAAGAAACAAAAGTATGGAGAAATTATCCTTCCCCTTCCCTCCCAACATCTTTGCATTGGGATGGGAACCGGATTTTGGCATGAGGAATAATAAACCTAACAACAGGGAACGTGTGACTATTGATCTTCAGCTTGCAGAAGAGGTAGGCTAAAGATACTCAGGAAGAGAAAGACAAACCATCAGAAAAGTTCTCATCGGCAGATTTTTCTGTCAGGGCCCCATGTTTGACCTAAGTTTCTTGAGCAGACCCAGCACTAGTACACAGCCCTAGCCCTGGGAGGAGCTGGGGCTCAGAAGGCTCAGCCCTGGAGACTGGGAGGAGCACAGTGGTGCTCACAAACCTCTTGCTAACACGGCCAGGAGTACAGACCCCACAGAACAGGGGAGGAAGAACTCTCAGTGCAGGTCTGAACAGCCCAGCTTTCACCAGCAGCCTTCCCTCGTCCCTGGTGATGGGTTTGCTCCTGAGCAACATCACCTCATGCCGGTGGGAGTGACCACAGGCCTGCTAAAGAACTCCCTGCAAATAATTCACACCAACTTGTTTAAAGGAGCAAATGGGTTTAATTATTAGTTACAATCTTGTCAATAATTATCACCCCATCTGTGGGTAATAAATGGCAGCTTCTCACAGACTGCATCATTAGAGTTTAAGGACACCAATGGGGTGCATTAAAATGCTGAGGAAAGCATTGATCTGGTGTAAAAATGCTCTTTACAAATTACAGACACGGGTCAAGCCCGCCAGGGAGTCTTCCCTCTTCCCATCTGATGCCAGCCTGTCCTCTCCTCTCGCCATGCATCTTCCCAGTACCCCCAGCCCATGGCTGCTGGAAAGACAAAGATCCCAGTCTGGATTGCAGGAGATCTAGATCTTACTTAGGACTCTGGGCTTTATAGAGTGAAGGCTGTGCAGTTACGACAGGGCTGGCATAAAACACCACAGCTCCACCCTGGTCAGCTCTGCTGCTTTATTCCCACAAAGGAGCTGGTCTTGTCATCTTCACAGCAGTTTTTATCCAATGGGCAAGAGAAGTAGGATCATGTATGCAATGTTTCCCAAAATGCAGCTACTTCTAAGATGGAAAATCATCAGTCATCACAGCAGGACTTCTCAGACGAGAAATGATAACTCCTTTTTTGGGGGTCCTTTTTTTTTTTCCTCCTGTTTGAGCTGCAGGCTTGAATATAGGCCGGCAGAATGCAATTATCTAGGCTGGAATTTGTCCAAAATGCTGGGGCTAACAGCCCTACTGTTTTGAAATATGCCACAGTACCCTAAATGATCACATCTTGCAGGATTTTATTTTGCATTTAATCCAAAACAATGTTGGGAAGTTGATGAATAGGATAAGCATAAACTAGTCCCACTTATCTCTGTACCTGCTGAAAGGGCAGCCCAGAATGGCTCCTGAAACTGTTTTAATTTCTGTACAAAACATTGAAAGAAACCAGTGCTTTTATTCCCTTTGCAGATTCTCTGCAACCAGGTTCCATTTTTGTTCAGTGAAAAGTATATCAACTTTCAGGAGATTCTTGAGTAAAACAAGATATTTCAATTTGAAAACAAAAAAAAAAAAAAAAGGGAAGGGTATTTCTTTCCTTTACAACAGTATTTTAGATGGACCTTGGGTTTTGTTTGTTTGTTTGGGGGTTTTGTTTACTTTTTTTTGTTTTGTTTTGTTCTGTGATTCAGCTTGTTAGGACAGACAGAGGATTAAGATAGCTAATGGACAGTCTTTATTGGCAAACAATAATACCTAAATAACTCTTTGCATGTACAAGTGCTAAACTCTTCATTAAAAAGAGAGCTACATTGACAGAGGCAGACTGGGCTACAACTGAGCCACAGTGTAAATAAACCTCTGCCAGGGCCCATACAAACACCATGTCTCCCATGCTTGCAACCTATTCCCTTCGTATTAAATAGCTCCAAATGCTCCCTGTTGTTTTGAATGCTATGCAAATATTGGCAGAAGGACACACACTCTGTTTTAAAGATATCTCAGATACAGCCACACCAACCAAACTTTTTTGGAAAACAACACCAGGACTTGCAGTTTCTCTTTTTACTTCAGCAAGTGAAATTTATCTGCAGAATGAATTGTGCTTTTAGTTGCCTCAGGCTGTGTGCTAGCTCTTGCTGAATTTGGCCAATCATCCCCCACAAGGGAAGAATAGAAAATGAAAAGGTAATTTTGAAAAGTCAAAATATTTCATTTTCTGTTTTGGAAAAAGAATCATTATAATTGATTTTTCATGTCGAAATGTCTTCCCATTCTGAAACATAACTGTTTTTCTAGAAAGAACAGTGGCTGTTTGTAAACAACACATCTCATTCAGGCTGGAAAAATTACAATGTCCTTCTCTATTACTGGAATATCTAGGAAAAAATCCACCTCAGGTTAACCAGGGAAAGCCAAACCTCTCTTAATTTTCAGTTGTAAAATGAAAGAAAATGAATGAAAGGGACATTCAGTAGCAGTTTTAGATGCCACAGTTGCTGAAAGCCCAAAAGGAGAATGTGGATCAGCTCTGCAGCATCACCAGACCACATGGTCTACTACAGTATGTTCATAGTCCCTGCTCTCTGCATGTCATTCCTTGAAAATCCCTAACTCTTGCTTATCTCACACATACCAACCACACTTAGATGAACTGCCCAGTGCTGCCATTGCCCAGCTCACATCTAGTTTCCATCACATCCCTCGCTGGTGCTAAGGGGAAAGTAAAAGGAAAGTAAACTGAGATTCAGGAAACACCATGTTCAGTTCTTAATTTGTAACCATTTGTAACCTACTCCTAAATATCGTAATTCCTTTGATTTTCTGAAAACGCAAGTGAATCCTAAAAAACAGTGTGACTTCTTGGCAGCCTGCACCAGAAACAAATTATTCCCATGTTGTAATGCATAATGCACAGTAAGGTCTGCATGAGAACTGGAGCTGGCCACTGCACAAACACAATTCCACTGGTGAAGCTTCCAGCCTTATTCATAGTACCTGCTCTTCAGTTCTGTTCCTGTTTAAAAAATGCCATGTCACTTAATTGACTGATTCTGTGCCACAAGCGGTTTGCAAACACACTTGTTTGAAGAAGATATGCCCTGGCTGATTTGGAAAATCCCTAAGCAATGCATTCAAAATAATTCAGAACTGATTAATGACAAGTTGAGTAAATAGAGGGAATGGAGGGCCTGGAACAGGCTGTGGTTAGTTAGAATTTGCTGAGTTCACTCCAACTGATTTTGTATACCCTCTTCCATTTCACTTTCTGCAAAATTCCCAGCAAATTGTTTTATGGTGAGGGATGTGTTGCAAACCAGAGTGTCACGAATAGACAGAGGAGAAAACTCACAACAACACATTAAAAAGATTCCCCGGGTAAATATTTGCATTGGAAACTGGACCTCAAGATTCATTGCATGCAGCCGGGGTCAGAAATATGATGGGTCCCCTCCAAACAAAGGCAACTTGAAACTGGGAAGCAGGGTTGCGAGTGAGCTGGTTGGAGCAAGGGCAATCTCACCAGTGTCAGGGAAATGCGTCTTTTATTGTAGATGAAGATCCTAACCCTGCATTTGTGCATGTACATTCATGGGTGTTCACATATTTAATGCAATCACACACAAGTGAGCATGCTCACACATTCTTAAAATGTATGTGCATATATTCCTATATTCACAATGAACTGTTTATGAGCAAGCTATCAAGAAAGAGTTTTCACTGAAATTATTCAGTGAATGACTTCAAACAATGAATACATTGCAGGAAATGGCGATTGGCTCCAGAGCAATCCACAGGCAGAAAAGAAGGCATAAGCAGTTGAATAAATGGGTAGCTATGAATTACTCATTTAGCTGCATTATCTTCTTGTGGTCCCAATTCAGCAAATGTCTAAACACCCACTTCCCATTAAGAGCATGAATAGTCCCATTGATTCAATAGGGTTATTTTCTCTGCCTTCTATGGGGCAACTCAAATACTTAAATTTAAGCAAGTGCTTAAAGTGCTTTGCTGAATCAGGAGGTATGTCCACACTGTATATACCTGTGTTATACAGAAGGTCAGATTAGCTGATCCAAGAATCCTTTATGGTCTCAAGATCTATAAATCTATGAATAAAACCAGCCTTTGCTGGAATTGCTTCTCCATAACCTTCCTGAGCACTGAAATTCATCCACACCCCAAAAATATTAATAAAACACTCTGTACTTAACTCTTTTCATATTATACTAAGTATGCCACTAAATAAACCTCTTAATATTCCAGTATATTTTGCAATGAACATTTTCCCGGTACGCTAGAGCGGTTCCTCCTTTTGTGCCATCCAGAACACAATCCCCATGAAATACTGCAGTAAACATTTCTCTGAGTACTACAGCAAACACTACCAGCATTAGCAGATTAACCATTCCACTGAGCGCCATATTAAGCACACGTTTAAATACTGAGAAAAGACGTATAGCCTCCTCTTTCCACTGCGCCTCGTTACCCTGCTGAGATCCATATTTTTCTGTGCAGAGTCGACCAGCTCTGCATGTACCTGCTCTGTTCCCTCCCTTCACAATGTCTCTCCTTCTCTTTTTTCCCTCCTTGTTTCGTTCATCCTGGACCTAGTCTTCTGGCTTGAGAAATTTGTCAGGGGCCAGGAAGAAGGGGATGAAAGCAGGTCAGAGGATTTGGCATATTGTTCAACCACAATATCAACAACAAATCTATAATGTCTGAACATCTTTGTCTCTCTGTCTCTTTCAGCATTGCTGAAGTCTGTTGATGGAGAAACTCAGGTTAAGTATGAGTCTTCCTTCCGTGGATCAAAAGAATTAAGTAGCAGGTCTTGACTGGTGTAATTTGGAATTATAAAGCATTGTTTGGGTTTTACAGATGTACTTTAATGCCAGCAAAATCACTGTGCTCAGAACCTTCAATGGATTCTTCTTTAGCAAGTGTTTAAGACCCGCTGACTCGTCTCTTGCTGCTGGCAAACTATCTAGATTCAACCCATGGTTCTGTTCAGCTTTTCTCCTTTCCCTCCTCTCTCTCTTTTTCTCTCTTTTTTCCTTTTTTTTTTTTTACTAGCAATTTGATGTTTGATCATTTGAGGCAATGAGGCGGAGGGTAATTTACGTTATCAGGGAGGTATGAGGGGTGCTGGGAACCCAGACGCAAGGCCCATTCGCCTGCTAAAGCGCCATCGTAATGTAATGAGACTCCAGTCAAGTGCAGCTAGTAATGGAGAGGAACATTTCCCATTCATCTGCCTACCTGAGACTCCACCGAATACGACAATAACTTTTGCACGGGAGGAGCAGGGGGGGACACAATGAAGGGGGGTCAGAGTCTCCACGGCATGACTCCCTCTGTCTCGTGGAGAAGCACCACAGCCTCACCCTTTAGACCATTGAGAGAAGAAAATTAACACAACTCAGGAAGTCACAAAACAGGTTGTTGGAAGTGCTTAATCCTTCTTGAATCCTTTCCAGCAGGCACCTGGTCAGCACAGACCCTCATCCTTTATCAGCAGCCTCTGACTGGGTCCTCTCCCCTTAGCTATTGCATCCCCCAGCTCAGAGCCAGACCCTTGTGCAGAGGGAGTTTGGAGAGAATGGGGACACCATTGGGAAGATGCCTGTACCTCAACTAGCAGAAATCAAAAAAAGGAGGAAAACAATTTCCCAGAAGTGCTCCAAGGCTGTTTTCTTCCAAAGAGGTTTCTAAAAAAATCTCTTTTCCCTGATGGCCCCTAGCCAGCTCCATCACTTGCTCAGAAGCATGGTTTCCTATTACAAAACCAGAGTTTTGAGAAACCCCTCCCCTTTTTTTGAAATGTGGCAAACACTTCAAAGTGTGGGACATTGGGATTGCATCAACAGTTTCTTTTAACACCATTTTCTAATATCAGCCAAAACACGAACAAAAACTCAGTCCCACCCCACACTTCTAGCACCATGGATGTTGATCCCCAGGGGAATTTCATTCCCCATGACTTTCTCAGAGAGTTCCCCCCTCTCCCATATAGTCTAGAGAAGCAGGTACTAGCTCCACTCCATGGAGTTCCAGGGGTGGCTGTTCCCACTACAAGGATGAGCATGTTTACATCACCCTGACCATCAGGGAAACTTGGGAGCAAAATGTTGCTCTGTGGCATGCCATAATGAATAGAATCCAAAGGCTTGTGTCTTTTTTTCAGAGAATGAGTTCCCAAGGATGCTGAGAGTCAGTTCTGTCCCCTGTACACTGCACACTCTGCTCCTTGGCCCTTGCCTGTAAAAGCCTCCCTAGCTGCAGATTCACTTTCCACTCTGCCTGCATAACAGAGCGACGGGGCCTCCCTGCAGCACAGTAATAACCACAACAGTAATACCCACCACCAGCAATAACAATGATGCACATATTCAAGTTCTCACTTGCGACCCTGCTACTCTGCACACTTTGTTTGCAAACTGAGGGTAATTATAGCTTGAGGGAACCTCCTGGATGCAAACAGATCTCCCAGTATAAAGACCTCAACGTACGTCAAGGGCTGTAGGTGGCAGGGATGAGATACAGGGGCAGGAGAGATTAATTTCCTTCATCAGCCTGTCCTAAGCTTGGTGTTTGTTTCCAGAACTTGGCCTGAGAAAGGGAGGGAGAGGAAAGGAAGGGGGAGCTGAGGTCTCTCCCTCCCAGCCTTCACCAAATTCCTGCCACATGGACCCTTCCAATTATATCCACGTTTGAAAGGCTGCTGTCAGGATGAAAGGCACAGAGCAGTAATGAACTGACGATTAATTTGCAGTTGGCTCACCCAGTGCGTGAGTGTCTCTCAGGCTCGCTGCATGCGGGTGCTAAATATGACGATGTCAGCAATTGTCAGCAAGAGCCGGGGTTACCCTTAATAAGAGACTCTCTCTCTCCATTGCCTGATTGCCTGCTGCCAGCTTTCAGGGCTCCAGCTTGGCTCCCCATCTTCCCAACAGTGAGGGGAGCTCTATACCAGCCCGGCAGCTGCCAAAGTAACAAGAGGAAGGGAAAAGAAATGACCCTCTCCCCTGGCAAAGCTGCAGGAGCAGCTGCCAGTGCTAACTGCCTCTGCACATGCCAACTTTGACCTGGGAGAGTTACGGCTTATGCTGGCACACAAATAACTCAGGATGCAATTGCCATGCCTGGGCTGGGATCACTTACACCTCCAAAACTGGCGGCAAATTTCATAGCCCCTTAATCCATGTTTAAAACAAACCTCTCATTCTCCACATTCAAGTTAGCATCCCCATATCAGAGGCAGCATGATGGCCAGCAAGTGTGATTGACACTGAGTTTCAAGACAGCTGTTGCAGAGGAACACTCTGCTTGGTACCATGCAAAACTCTGTTGCCAGCAACTGGTTTTCAGACAACACATTAAGGGTCAATGTAGCCTGACAGGGTCTGGGTCAGGACCTGCTCAAACAACTCTTCCAGCCCCAGAAGGGAGGCAAGAGGCAAACACTCTGAGACCATACAGAGGCATTTGAAGCAGAGGTCCAAAGACTAAGGTTTGCAGGCTAACCAGCCCAGATGCACCTGAGTGTGGGAGGGATGCAGTAGAGAGCGCTGGATTGACAGGGCTGGGAATAAAACCTGCATCTTCTGCATTAAGGGGCCTGTCATCAGGCCATGTGGGACTGCTGCTTTTCAGAGGGAAGCACAACACCTGCTTAAAAGACACAAATATTCAAAGTAAAGAGTAATCCCTTGGCATCACACAAAGGCATCTCCTTTATGCTTCCAGGGAATCCAGGGTGTGAACAATGGACCTCATATTCCATCCACCCTTCTGTGTCCATTCACCAAATCTACATACTTCATTTTTCTGTCCTCATTCTCACAACAGAAAGGGGACTCAGGCCTGGGCCATTAGCCACCACAAATGTGCTTAAAAAAGATATTTTCTTCAGCTACCTGAAGTTGGGCACCCCAAATCAGAGGGCACCTTTGAGAATCTGGGTTTAGGAGGGTCATAATCTGCTGCAGAGCAAGCATTGGATGCTTGGGATGTAGCAAGGCAACACTCTGATGGATGTACAACAATGTGTAGGGCATTAGAAGAGTGCATACAGCACCTTCCTTTTAGATTGCCCAAAGGCCTGTAAAATATATTTCACATCTCTCATTGAGTAGATGATCATCTAGACTATTAGCTCTGCCTTCACATTATTATGTTGGGATCTGACAGGTGGGTTCACTGATTTCATCTTAGGCATGGACTTCTGGAGCTTCAAATGGTTGAAAAACCTCTACCTGGAATTATAAACCAATTGCCGTATCCTTCCTGCTGCAAATACTGCCATTATAAGTGTGGGATTCCTGTGCAGTCCATGTGTTGTATTATCTTGTCATTGTTACTATTTTACTGTATATGAACAGTGCTCTTCTGTGGTTGCCAAAGCTTTAATAGCAGCAGGTTCAGTAGGTGCTCCAAAGCCTCTTCCACTAATGTTAGCTTTATCATCACAACTCCCCTTGCAGATGGACAATCCTGTTGGTGGTACTGGACCTGGGATCAAGCATTTTCCTCACCAGCTGCTAGGCTTCACCCCTTTCATGGTGACATGGACATTAAGCAAGATATTTCTCCTTGGGACAATTTTTCTTAGGAAAACTTCACATCTGAATTGGCTGGGGCATCCTGTGAGTTCATGGCACCTTGAGAAAAATATTCCAGAAAATGGGGTACCTTCTCTTTTGACAGATTCTGAAAAACCCTTCTGCTAGTTGGTTCAGAGTGACATTTAGTTCTAATTTTGTCTGGATGCTATTAGACAATGTTTAGAGAGCTCAGACACCAAAAGAAACATCCTTTTTCACCTTGAACAAGATATATAATTTAATCCTGATTTGCCAAAAAAATTTCAGCAGAACCAAAACCAGGTTATGAACAGGTATGCATGTCTTTGAAACTGCCTGTGACTAGAACTCTGCTATTCACCCAGTTCTGGTACACTTACGACTTTATTGTGTCACTACAGTCTTAAGGTGCTCACATAATTTTACCAGTCAGTTTCCCTGCATGAAATCCCATGCCTTGTCTGGAGAAAGATACAGAGTGAGGAGAGGCAAAAAGATATTCAGAGATAGAATCTACTCACAAGACAAGTGTTCAAGATGGTCTGAGGTCCATGTTATCAAAATGGACACAGCCCCATGGTACCCTGGTAGTGTTTGATGCCAAGTCCTGTCATACCAGGCTGAGGAAGGGGACAATGGTGATGGGCCTGTATCACCACTAGCTCTGTATGTACTGCACAGAGTCTTTCATCTATGGCTGCAGGTCTACATGTAACTTAGAGATCTTGCCGTAATCACAGATGTGTTTTTACCGTGTAATCTCTGCCATCAGGCCTGGCATTTCAGGCAGTGCTCCTAGCATCGCTCTCACTCCCTCACAGTGCTTTCCCAGCAGATGTACAGGGTGTCCTGCCAGCTGGCAACAGCCCGGGTCCAGCTCACATATAATTTTAAAAAACTTGCCTCAGCGAGAGCTTTCTACAAAGGTGCCTTCCAAGCCACTCTTCCTGCCCACTGAGCATGCATGGGCCTGGGAGAGACACTTTTTGGCTTTCCCTGCTCATTCCACCCTGCCTGGCTCCCACCAGGAGCTGGCTCAGTGGCCACGCCGTGCCTCGGCACAGAGGAGGAGGTAGCAGAGTCATGGCACCGATGCCACTTGGCAGGCCCTCCTAATGACACTGCACCCACATGAAAGCAGAGTGCAGCCCTTGGAGAGCTGAGGGCTCCTCTGCAGAGGAGACCTGAGCCCTTTAAGGAAGAGACAGGAGCAGAAATCAATTGTCTGCTCGCCTTCCTCCCTAGGCCCCCCTCTCCCCCTCCTCCATCACCACCACCACCACACACGCACCCTATTCACCCTGCTGGAAGGTGACATTTGCTATTAACCTTATATTGGGCCATTTTGTAAATCAATGTCACTTACATTTAATAACAAGTGTAATCAAAGGAATTATGCAAATTTAATTTGATGCTTCTTGAATTATGCAAATCTGCACCACATATAATGGCTTCTGACATGTGCCCAGTTGGAGAACGTTCCATTACCTCCTCTCTTATTACCCCTATTATTATTTTTATTTTTTTATACTGTGGGGGGGGGAGGGAGAAGGGAGGGAGCAGCAGTTAGGCTTGAAGGCAGGGGGGACAAGTGAGTGCAGGGGGAAGAGAAGGGAAAGAAAAGGGGTGATGGAGAAAAGCACTCCTTTGCCTGCATTTTGAGTAGAAAAGCCTCCTGAAGGCATTTCTGTTATTGTTATTGCAGAGCAAGGAGAGCAGGATGGGGAGGGGGGAGCAGAATGGGGATGGGTGGAATCATTTCCCATGAATGGCTTTGCAGGCAATAATACTATAAGCCTCTGATTCTAAATTACTGCCCTTCCAGTCCTATCTCCATGATATTACTCTCCTTGGCCTCTTCTTCCTGAATTACTAGTCAAGCTGGGGGAGGGTGAGGGAAGAAGGGAGAAGGACCTACAGAGTGGAAAATGCAGAACAAATGAGTGAAAAGGTGTTTCAGGATTTTTACTCCATGGCCTTCCCAGGTATTCCCACATTCTTATTCCTTCTGCCAGGGCCCTGGAAGAATAACTGTTCTTTTACCCCTGGCTTTCCTACCACTTGCTTATTTCCTTGCACATGACCCCAAGAACAGGAAAAAAGAGCCACATGATGCATGTGCCACAATTTGTAATATCTTTTTAGAAACCTGGGCTATTTACAGCCAGTGACACCCCAAGTTTCTCCCTTTGCAAGGACTTCAGTGTCTGCAGCACCAGAAGTCAGTTTGGACCAGCATCTTTCTCTCTTTGTTCTGCTTGTCAGAGATGGCAAAAGGATGTGACACTCACAGAGTGGATCTGAAATACAGTGCCATGATGGTAGTGGAACATATGATACCAGACCACATTTTCCTCTGCTGTTCCTCGTGGCAAGTGATGAGTGACTCTTGCCATGATAATTTGTGCAGTGTGACCTTGGGCAAGACCACTGTCATCTCTGTGTCTTGGTGTCCTCACATTTGTGCAAAGGAAGGAGGAGAAGAAAAAGAAGACAAAATGCATTTGTAAAAGTCTGTTTTTACATTTGCCATGTTTCCTTCCAAAACACTTCCAGAAACACCGGGGTTTTTTTCCTCTTTGCTCTAAATATTTCTAGACCTACCAGACTGCATTTTTTCTCCAATGGAAGATAATTTCCAGAAACACACTGTGCATGTATATTTTAAACACAATAAATCAGAAAAGATGCCCAGATTAATTTTCTCTTACCTATCAATAATTTGATTTTTTTTAAAGCTACATAAAAGAGATGTTTTTTGTTTAATGGAAGGATTTTTCATCTATTTTTAAAAGTATACTCACTCAGAAATTTTGGCTAGAGAAAACTGTCCCTGCTCTGCCCAAACTGAACATCATTTGGAGTTCATTGTGGAAAATGTCATGTTTCAGCCAGTTCTCAATAATATGGCTTCCAGCGATGATGAGGTGAAATGGATGTGCTTACCCCACTTCAAGGCTTACTCCTGTTGGGCTTAGAAAACAAACATATAACTTACCCAGGGGATGCTGCCAACTGTACCTTTCAAGCCCTAATGGTGTTTGGCAGCATGACTAGACTAGCAGCTCTTCAATGCCAACAGCACTCCACCACTGTTGCTACTTCTCTATAGAGGCCATGTGGGAAACAAGGGTGGATCTTCTCAAGAGTTGCAGCTGTAGGTAGAAATCCTACTGGAAGGCCTCAGTCCAGCATCTTCTCTGACACTCGTCCAAGGATGCAGCCCAGCGCTCTCCAGCCCCCAGGGATGCAGTGTCTGAAGGGAGGGTGTCAGCAGGAATGTCAATAATGGTGTCTTACACTTGTTCACCTCTACCTGAGGTTTTTGATTAATTGCCCAGAAAGAGTGTCTGTCATTAGGAGGCTGAAGAAAGGAACAAAGCTCATTTCAGAGTCAGATACACCTCTGAAGTCCTCCTCAGCCCAAGACTTCTTGACTGCACAGAGGTCAGAGAACTTGCCTTGCTTTGCCTTGCCTTTCCAGCAGATGACCCCCATGGCTCTCATGGATATGGGGATGGTCAGGACCAACTCCTGTCCCCCAGTTCCAGGTGCTGCACAAGCAGATCAGCGAGAGGCTGGCCATCGTGAAGTGCTGCAGTTTAAATACCACTGCTGTGAGTGTCCACCTCACACAGCCCTTGGCCTCAAAGGTACCTCAGGGGAAGCAGGTTAATGAGTGCATGGAGCCAAACTTGTCCCTGGTGGTAAGCCTGCTGAGGTCAACAGAGGTACCAAACAGCCCGTAGGGTCCTATTCCTGAATTCAAGAGTTGTGTAGCAGATGGAAGCACCTCTCCTGCAGAGAGAGCTCAGCACACAACATGCTGTTTCATAGCTGGTGTTTCTGGGACTATCTCTCCACAAAGCTTCTCAGAAGAATGTCTCTGAATAATTCCAAGTGTGCGTATTTCTGGATAAAAGAGTCTATGTTGGAATTTGTTTAGAATAACTGTCAGCAACAGTTCTGTGGGGCTAAAACATGTCCTGTACCAGATACTAAAGTCAGTAGCATCAGGCTCAGAGCTAAGGCAACAGTGACATGGGCTCACTGCTGTCTCTGTGTTCCTCAACTCCAGCCCTAGATGGAGGATGCCAGGTACAACATACCTGCCAGAGGAGCCTCAAGTGAAAGCTTTTTCATTAAGGAATCTGTTTCATGGAGCTTAGGTCCTGATGCTGTAGATTGAATCAGAAATAGGCAATGCCAAGTTCCCAAGCCTGGCCTGAAAGACCTTTGTGCCATTGCCTTGAGAGGGAATTTGCATGCCTTGAGCCCTGAAGGGGGCATGCTGGGCTTCCCCAGGGTAAACAAATAGAGTGGGGAAGTGTCTCTGAAAGCCATAATTGACACAGGGGCTCTAAAAGGGACTGCTCTCAGCAGGAGGCCATGCTGCTTGAAGTTTCCTTGCTTTCCCCTTCCCTGAAAATCACAGGTCATTGCTTGCAACCACCTCCTCCCCACTAAAACTGTAGCCAGTGAAGAGCCATAAAAACACTGAAGCACAGAAAAGCTGGGAATCTGATCTGGTGAGAAAGGATACACTGATAAAATGACCATGAAACATCCTGGGAAGCAGTTTGGAGGGATCAGGCTGGGATAGTGCAAGAGAAGAGTTCCTGGAGGAGGATGGTGAAGGCTTCAGAGGCAACAGAGATGGGGGTGAGGAAAGTGTTGAAATGGTGTTGTGCCATCTAGCAGGCATGTGAAGGGGAACTTCTCAGGAAGGTCTTTTTCATTAAAATAAACTTTCAAAAGAGAGCTGAAGAAGAAATTAAATTATAGACAGTCCTACTTCTGACCAAGGTCCCAGCTCTCCCACTGCTGCCTATGCTTGGCCAGGGCATACAGGAGCAAACAGGTGTTTTACCTGCTCCGTGCCTCTGTTTCCCCATCTGTAAGGAGAAGACAGGACGGACACCACAGGGCTTGCAGAGACCCCATCAGCAGTGACTCTTCTTCAGTGTGACTCTGTTGGCATCACGGGAAAACCTCTTGCTTGGCAAAGCAAAAAGGTGTGTTGTGTGTGATACAGGGATGGAAGATATTCCAATATACCCTTGCTCCGGCAGTGACAGGAGACTGGAAGTTTCACTGGAAAGGCACCAAAGTTTCTCCTTCATTTCAGGGCAGATGAAAGGAAGATAGCAGTCCCATTTGCTGTAGAGTGGGTCACACATAGAAGTGAGATCTAAGAGCTAGGCAAGAAACACAGGTAAAAGTCAAGTAAGAAACTAAACAGGTAGATCAGCCGATCCTTTACAATGAACTAATCATCTATTTTTTATTATGTTTTAGATGCTTTTAGGCTTTGTATTACAGAATTTAATTACTGTAACAAGCTCCATGAGTTAAATATTTTGGGGGAAAAATCCCTTATTTTGGTATTGATATTGGAAGGTATTGCCTTCCTATAAGCACGACCGGGATTTGCATGGACAGAGTCTCTCAATGCCCCTTTTAAGCTGGCAGGCATCTGATGAAATGCAGAAGCAGAAAAGTGGAGACCAGAGGGAGCCAGTTTCTTCTGGAACTTCTTCCCACCACCCTGAAACTTTTGGCAGATCCTGCTGTCATGGAACCCCACAGAATGCTTTCCACAAGAAGCTGGAAAAAGCCCTGACACAGGCATTAATGACAGCAAGAACCACTAACATCTGTTGGATGGGGAAAGACAGTGAGGCCCCACAGAGAACTCTCTATCCACTTGCTGTAAGATCCACTTACTACAAGTCCCAGCAAAAGTCAACATTATGCTCCTCTGGCTTCCTCTCACATCCCAAACCATTCTTCCCTGGTTTGAGCAGTGGCCCCACATCTTTTTCGCCTGTATCTGGGCCCAGAGATGCTGAAGAGTTCCAGGGCATCACTCTATCCCCAGCAATGCCATGGAGTCACCCATCTGAGTGCTCCTTTTAGCCTGGCTGGTGCAAACTCACAATGGTGTGATCCTGTCAGCATCAATAGAGCCTCACAGAGGGTGAATCCTGCTTGCTCAGCCTCTCTTCAGCACCTGATTCCACATGCAGAGAACATGGAGATCTTTTTTTCTCTGTCTCCACCTTTCACTCCTGTCCATATTTCATTTCTTCCCATTCCTTTTTCGTGAACACATGGGTGCAGCTCTGCCTGTAGAAATCCCATGGAGTTATTCCTGCTGCATCTCAGGGCAGTTCAGCAGAGACAGTGGTCCCCTGATTTCTCACCTTACACCCTTTCCAGGAAGCTAGCTCTTGGCACCACATGGATAGGGATTATTTGATGTTTATTAATTTATTGAAAGGAAGGAAGAGGGTGGAAATTGCAATGAAAGGGACAGCCAGCAAGATGGCAAGGAAGAGAGGTTAAAAATGAAATCATCATCTAATTGGCCCGCAGTGAATTATTCACATGTATAATCTTTTTTAAAAAAAAATTCAGCACAAGGCAATGCAAGTAAATGCTGTTCATGTTTAAAAGTCATTTCCATAAGTAAGTGCAATTTCTCTACTGTTTGCCCCTGTTTAATGAAGTGAAATCTTGTTTGCATTCCTCCCAATTTCCCAACGAAAGGCGCCCAAGCGTTTGTACCAAAATTACTTGGCCCAAATTAAAACCCTCCAACACTTGAAAAAAAAAGAGGAAAGAGGGGAAAAATCAGACTTATTTTTAAAATGCCTTAAGTGCATCCCAGCATCCTAATTTATTTTTAGACACTCGTTATTAAGAGTAGTAGTAAGTTTCCCCTTCTCTCCCGCTCTCTCTCTTATTTAAATGAACTTAATGGCAATAGATGCAAATGTCTGGAAGAGGAAAATAGTTAACATTTATTTATTCTTACTGTTGTCTCTTCCCTGGCTGGTGTCATTAGAACAGTTCGTTGCATCCCATTCGCTCCCATTAGCTCTGCTATCAGAGCCACCCAGCACGACTCCAGCACGGCTCGAAGTGCTTTCTGCGGCCCACATAGGGACTACATCATCATCTCCGAGGCACTGGCTTAATGACAAGAAAAAAAATCGGAATATATTGCACAGCGCTCTGGGGAAACAACAACAAAACCTACCACCGCCATCGCTGCCACCCAATGCTGTCTCTCCTTGACCCAGGGTGGGCATTCCTGCTTCAGACAGGCAGGGGACAGACAGACAGACTGGCTGTGGGGCTGGGGCAAGCATCCCTTCGCAATTCATTGATCCAGGCAATGTGCAGAGAAATATGCCAACAGGGACATGGAGTGCTTGGAAACATGCTTGGGAGGACCCAGTGAGACTGGAATGGGTTCAAACAGCTGCTCGGTGCCAGCAGAACCATCTCTCCCCAATGCAGGGCTGCCAGCCAGCCAACTCCTGGCTCCCTGGTGTGGGGAGGAATTGCTAGTCAAGGCTGGTGACAGGTTGGAGGGCTTGCAGCCCCTCGCTGGATGAACCCTGCTTTTCTCCAGTGCCCCCACTGCTCCCTTTAGGAGCATTTCCTAAAGCAAACCAGACCAGCTCACATGTGTGAGCAACCACGTATCTCAGGGTTGTGTGGCCCAAGCTGTCAGCTCCAGCCTCTGGCACGTGTTACCCCACAGGACGTGTTGTCCCAGTTACTGGCCACTGCTGCAGAGATAAGGGACTTAGCCCTAATCCTCCCCTGGGGAGCAGTGGCTAAGGGCCAGCACTGGCAGGTGGCAGTCCAGAGTGGCAGATGCCCCAGTGCCTAGGAGGAGCGGCCAAATTCCACCCTCACCTTGAACAACGGTATCCTTTCTGAACATGGAGGTGGATCTGGCCCAAAATCCCCTTTGCAAGTAAGAGGGACAAAACAGGTTGCTCACCCAGCAAATGGGCAGGTTTTGAAGTCTTCTGAGCCCTTCACCCCTGCAGGTGACACATGGGTGAGGGTACTGGCGAGTTCCAGAGAAGGAGACCAGGACTCAATGACAGCACTGGCTGACAAAGCAGCCTTGGGAAGGGAGGACATCAGCATCTGCAGCACTGACACATAAAAGAGAGTCAGTAGTTATTGCAGGCAGGGATGGAGCTGTGCAAAGGGCCCTCCCTCTGTAAAGTTGACATTGTCTCCCGTGATAACTTTTCTGCTGAGGTAGGAGACACTTTACTGCAGAATTGCACACAGCAAGTAGCTGTCCTCCCCCCACCCCTTCCCATCCTCTCCCTCTCTCTCCCTCTCCAGCATCATTTACATCCTTAATTAGCTGTAATTCTGCAGTGCTCATTAGAGAAGGACTGGAAAATTTCGAGGAGCCTACAAGCAGGGGGTTTCAAGGGAGAGGGAGGAAGAGAGGGATGTGGGCATCAGGCTGAGAGGGGATACCCAAGGCTGGATTGTGGAGTCAGAAGCCAGGAGCTACTTAGTTAATTCAGGTGGGATGATTACGCTAGTGTAATTCAGGAACACTAGTCCAATGATGGGGTTAAAGAGGCCACACTGTCCCACCCAGAAAGGCAGAAGAGCTGTCTAGAGAATAACAGCATCTCACCAAGGGGACTCGCTCTTATCTCCCCGCTCGCAGGTGATATCTCTCTGCTGGATTATTCAGTGTCCCACACTCCTAAATCAATAGACAGGTGCAGGAAGAGGGCAATATTCCCCTTCAATGCAGACAGCTACACAAACCTGTCCTCTCCTCCCGCCTCATGAGAAATTATCCAGCAAAGAGGTTGCTCTGGAAAATTGCTGCTGACAGGGTTAAAGAACTTTTCCCAGGTGCGTGACTGCATTGCAACCTTTTGGTTAGAGGAAGAAAGATCCAAAAATGATTCAGAAGAAAATTTAAATGAATTGTTTATTGTTTCTTAAAGGGATACTCTCTTGATTTAAAACACTTTGAATTTTACTTCAATGATCAAAAGTAGAAACCAAATCAAAATAAAACAAGAAACTAGGCCTCAAAACTATAGCTAAACATTACATTCCAGTTGTTGAATGAAATCTATCCTTCAACCCCAAATGGGAAAACATTGTGAACTTTTATTGTTGGTCTTGATATTTGATACAATTACTCTGGGGAGCAGCAGTAGACTCAGGAAGTTCTAATCTGGAATCCCTTTTGCTCAGGAGTATATAAACACGAAGTACACAAAGTCAAGTCCTCCCTCTTTGCAGTCCCAAGAAATCTTCACAAGACCACTAAGGAGGTACTATTGTCTCCTTGCCTTAGCTGGAGAACAGCTAAATTACGTGAATGAGGCAAGGACATATAGGAAATCTGTGGCAGAGCCAGGCAGTGACCCCAGATTTCCTACTGGTTCTCTCTGAACCACTAGTTACAAGCCATCCTTCCTTATGGTCTAGCATTTGCACCTTTGTATGACCACTTGCACTTGAAATTCTGGACACATACCTGGCTGGTTTTTAACTCACTGCCTAGCTGTATCTTTGCTCAAGGTTAGATCACAGAATCATAGGATGGTTTGGGTTGGAAAGGAACTTAAAGATCACCTAGTTCCAACCCCCCACCATGGGCACAGACACCTTCCCCTAGATCAGGTTGCTCATAGCTCAATCCAGCATGGCCTTGAACAATTCCAGGAATGGGGCAGCCACAGCTTCTCTGTGAAACCTGTTCCTGTGTCTCACCATCCTCACAGTAAAGAATTTCTTCCTAATATCTAGTCTAAACCTGTCCTCTTTTAGTACAAAGCCATTCCCCCTTGTCCTGTTACTATATGGTCTTGTAAAAAGTCTGTCTCCAGCTTTCCTGGAGGCCCCTTTATGTACTAGAAAGTGCTATGAGGGTGTGCATGTAGAATTCTACCTGGGAATTCAGTGAGGTTGATGAGGATGGTTTTGGATGTCCATCGTCCTACTTTTCACTTGCTAGCAATAATGTGAACCTACAGGTTGAGCTGTGATGTATCCCACCAAAATGACCAGCAGCGCATGTGGGATTATTTACAAACTTGTACTTTGGTGTATCTTCCCCTTTAATTAACAACTTCAAATTTCCGTTAGTGTTTAGATGAAACTTGCCATAACAGGTAATAAGAATAATCAACTATGCCAGAACAAGTCAAGAGAAAACCTCAGTAAAATACAACTTTATAGAAGTGCCTAGGACCTTTGCAAAATGGCATTTCAGTGATTCGTATCATTGGCTCTGAGGTTTGACACAGGATAACTCTCTTCACGCTTACCCAGAACAGCTTATTTACATCATTCAAGCAAAGAGAAATCTGGCCCATCTTTCTGTATTAACATCTGGCTTTTCCTGCCATATTTTGTACATAGATTTTTAAAGTCTTTACAAAATGCATAAAACTTCCAGCTCTGCTCTGTGTGAAATTTGGTATTCAAAGAAGTAGTAGTGGATCAGAGTTTGCCTGGATCTTATAGCTGTGCATATTTTATGCACTTTGAAGGGACCATTTAGTCAAGGCTTTCAATGACAAATTGACAGTGACAAACCATCAGTACAGATTTTGTCCATTATGAGTCTAATATTTGTGAAGATAGAAGATAAGGAAAATAAAATGCTAGATTCACATGTCTATTACAGATGTTCAGCTGGTACAAGGAAAGATGCCTCACCATTTCCTGGATGTAGAAGGAATGCAAACAGGGATGCCAGTTTGCTTAGACCTCTATGTGGCCTTAGGTCTGCCAACATGATGTGAGCAACTGGTAGGATTCTGCTGAGGGTAAACATCTGCTCCCAGAGATCCACAGAGGAGAGTGTGGAAGTGGAAAGGGCTGTCTGTAGTTCTTGCATAGCTCAAAACTGCCAACAGCAGCTCCTGGGAAATAGCTCATGCTTGCACGAAGCCACCGTCTGCACTCTCCTGCACACAGCAGTCAGTGATTTCCTTCAAAATGACTCAAAAGTGTCTTTTGTAAATTGCTCGTTAGTGAGTACTTTGATACCTAGACTACCAATGAGTGGCGTCATTCCCACAACTGACTTACCATCATTACATTTTCATTTTCTGTACTTCATCCTTCTGCTAGAAAGCCTAGAGGAACAGCAGGTACTTGCCTTTTGCCTTGCAGCAGTAGTCAAAAAAAACCCAAGCTCAGACAAACTAAGTCTGGGACAAAGCAATGCTAAGCAGATGTCTAGAGAAACAGGTAAAGTGCAAATCACAGATATTCAAATATGAGCTGATTTTCCCACAGTTTGGTGTCAGGGCTGGCTGTACAGAGGATGAACCCAAGGCATAAAATTATGTTGCACATGACTGTCAGAATTGTCAGCAAATCTGCACCAGGGATGGGCGGCCCTGTATTAACAGGAAGAACATACCGACATGCACAGAAGCAAGCCCTTTGGTTTGTATTTGTAGATAGGGACATGGGTACTAAATTACGTATGTGTATGCACATTTACATTTTCATGTGCATTTTCAGGGTCTACCTGACACTGCACATCAACATAGGCAGATGCCAGGAGGGGAAGGAGTACTCCCCAGGCTGCACACCAGCTAGATGTGGGTGAGAGTTTGTGGACTGCTACCGAATAGCTTGAGGCATCAGCTGTAAGGGCTTATTTCCAGTACAGAATATTTTCCCCCACTAAGAGTCAATGAAACCATTTCTGCAAACTTCCCTCAGGTACCACACAGAAAATATAACACCATGGAAACACTGGGGAAGATTTCTGGTCACTCAGACTGTGGTAACTTGAGGAGAAAGCCTAGCCCATGAAAAGAAATCGCTTGTGTAATTTGCAGAGATATTTGGCTGACTGAACAATCTCGCACTTTGCACGTATTCTTTCAGTTTGCAGGAGCATTTTCTCCGTCTCCCTGATTTTTTCACAGAGGCTTGAAAGAGACACAGATTTGTTCCATGCTAGCTTTCCTGGTTTTTTTTTTTGGTCTCTGATGACTCCTGCCAGGAGAAGCTGAGAGGAGAAGAGCTCTGAAGTGCCCCACCCTGCCTGCTCACACCACTTCACACGAGGGCTGCATGCTGGGCTGCCTCAGTCAGGGTCCTTTCCAACCTCCACTGGCTCAGCTCTCCCCTCTGCATCCCTGCTCCAAAGTTGGCAGTTCTGCAGCCAGCTCAAATCTTCCCCTGCCTTTCACCCTCCTGATGGGACTTTGCTTGCTTTCTGTGGCCCAGGTCCAGATAGAGTTTTGAAGCATTTCCTCTAGAAATGAGTCCTCTCAGCAGTCAGAGCCAAGCTTAACAGTGTCTCCTGATAACCTGCTCATGCAACCAGCATCTCACTCCATGGGCATCCTGGTCTTTTCCACAAGACTCAGGCAGTGAGAGGGAGGGAGATTGATAACAAGAAAAGCAGCAGATGAAAAGTAAACTCACACTACATAAATTCTTAAATGATTTTTATAAGGACACAGCATTGTAACAACTTGCCAAGAACAACACCGAAATTACTTCAAGGTTTCCCATTTGTTTGTAAAGTGAATATTAAAAGTGTAGGCAGCAGTCTCCTGGAGTTCCCCTGGGAACTGTTAGTGTCCGTAGTAACGAGGTCATCCCTTTTTTATTAGGAGAAGGTTTTCTGTAAAGTTAAATGTGCTGACAGACTCTTGCCTTTGATGTTGGGTTTCACCTCAGTCCCTCCTGCAGATATTGCTGCTCCTCCCTCGCAAAGACACATCTCTGACAAACAATCTCCCCTCTGTCTTCCCTACTTGTTTGTTTAGATGCATGATAGACAGCCCTGTTAAAGGGCAGCACATGAAGGCGGCTGGCGTTTCAGTGGATGGGAAAGATGTGAGAGATCTGGTTGCTTTAATTAAGCCAGTCTTCATTCCCCCAAACTGCCGGCACTCAGTACCTTTCATTTTATTGACCAGACAAATAATTACAGAGACACATTCGTAAACCACAGAGTTACAGTTGCACTAAGATTTCCGCAGTGCCACATCCAAACAATCGTGGGACCTGCAGAGCCCTTGCCAGAAAGCCTGGCCTGCAAAGGGAGGGAGGGAGGAGCACCTTTGTGCCATGCCTGCTCCCTCAGGGCTCTGGTTGCTCTGCAGCTACAAAGGCAGGTACTTCTTCCCCAGCAGAGTGGAAAGGTCCTTCCCCAGGAGGACACAGAAGAATTTCTGCTGCTGCCATGTCTTAGTTATCACAGCTCATGCTCAAGTATCTTCCATGTCGGGTGTCCTGGATATCCCTATGGAGTGGCCTCCAAGTAACCATGGACTGTGCCTACCTGACCATGGCCAGCAAGAACACTTGAGTATAGATAGGCTGTGGTTGTTCCGTGGCACACAGCAACCAGCTGATCTGCACAAAAGGGACATCTGGTGAGGATGGCACTGAAT
>WBMV01001385.1:276713-289213 GCA_013396655.1 Campylorhamphus procurvoides | reverse complement strand
AGTTTCAGGCTCTGTCACTCTCTGTCAGTGTCCCCAGTAGCAGTTTGGCAGGTTCTGGCACACTCCCTCCACTTTGATCTTGCAAAAAGAAGCCCAGCACTGATGGAGGGGAGGTAGCCATCCCAGTGATGCAACAAGCCTTTGGACACCATGGTCAGCAGGAAGTCAGAGGGATGCTCCAGCAACAGAGATGGATATGGTCTGTGCTGGACTCCTGAAGCAATACCCAGCCCATGGCAAAGCCACATTAGTGACCCCAGGGAAGCAGCACACAAAGAAAAAGCGCTTTCTACCAATATGAGGTGTCCCTCGCTGTACCTCAGGGCTGACAAGGCTGCAGTGACAGAAGTACAGGTCTTAATCCCAGCTCTGGCACTTCCTCAATACATGACTCCATGCTGCTGTCTGTGTTTCCATGCCCTGTCTCTATAGATTATTCAGGGCAAGCTCTGGCACACGCTTATGTTTGCCCAAGGCCTGGCAGGGCACAGCCCTGCTCCTGTACCCATGGCTAGCTGAGGGCAATGCCGAGGGCAGTGTCCACAGGAAGCACGGCCTCCAGGCAACACTTGCACTGAGGGGCAGCAGAAGGGGTAGGTATTCCCTGAGGGGGCATGGCATGTCACACCCATCAAAGTTTGTCGTCTGCAAAGGGACGTTGATGCAGCACATGAAGTAGTTTTTCTGCAAGGACACGGCATCCTTTCAAAAAGTAGCAAATGCTTTCTCCAAGTTATTCAGTTACAGGTTCCAAACTCCCAAACTACACAAATCTCCTGAGAAAATGCAAGTCAATCAGAGAGGAATCTTGGAGCCACTTCAAACGTTTTGCCAATAATTCATGCAATGAGATTAGAAAAGCCATTTCTTCCTTTGCCAAGTACACAGAGAGCAGAGTGTTCTCTATTGTGTAGGAACATCACAGCATGTAGCATTTGACAAGGAAAGGTCACTGGGGAGGGGCCACAACTCCTTTTTTAAGAGGTTGCTACCGGTGTCCTTTGGAAAAACTGGTTTTACTCTGTAGCAAAAGCCATAATTGAATGCCCAGCTAACTGGGCTGATATACCTGCCTGTGGTTTCATTTAAAGAGACTCTATTGGAGGGTTCTCTGGTCTCTATCTGACCCGGGCCAAATCTTCCAGTGGTGTAAATCAGCATTGATTTACCCATTGATTTATCCTGAGTACTTCACACTGCAGCACAGGCAAGATACCAGGAAGCAGAAACAAGCTGAGAACAACGGCTCAGGTTCAAAGGAGTCTTAGGGTATAATGTGCTTGATTTCCCCAGGTTTCAAGGGACACATAGCATCTTTTTCGAGGGAGTAAGAAAGCTACTGTAAACTAGCCCTAAGTCTGATGCAGTAGTACAAGGAAAAAGAGAAATAGGAGCCACAGGCAAATGGCCACAAATTTAGTGATGCTTCCCAAACTAATTCTCCTCTTGCACTGCCAGGTGGGTGAGGAGCGAATTTCAGCCATGGCAGATCATCTAGTCGTCATTAGATGATCTATCATTTCCCTCATTCTCTAACACAACAGTTGTGGCCCCGCAAAAACACAGCCACAGCAAATGGACAGGCTGCTACAAGATGCAACAGGAAGAACTTCTCTGGAAACACACAGAAAAACTCTGAAAACAGTTTGCTAAATCTAGCTACAAGTTTATGGGATGGGATAGCAGTAAAATTGTAAATCTTTGGCAAAAAGCCACTGTGGTGTAAGCACAGCTCCTGACGCAACACAACAGAAACACAGATCCAAAATCCCCTTTCCTTGTAATAAAACTGGAGCCATTTCATCATGACTGATTTCATTGTGTCATTATCAATTTATCCTATGTAAAGTGAGAGATGACCCTCAGCCTCTGGGAATTTAGAAAATGGTACAGGACTGTGAGGAGCATATCAGGGGGCTCTGAAAATACGACTAGAAGCTGCCTGCAGAAATCCCTTGACAATCTCAGACATAGACTATCCTTGCAGTGAGACACAATAGCAGGACAAAGCCAGGCAGCAGGGCTAATAGAGGATCCATGGAAATACAAATGCAGGAAATACCAGGCTGTCCAGCCAGTGGTCTGTCTAAGCACATAGCCTGTCTTCTACAGCGACTGTAATTCAGAAAAAGGAAAAAAAAAGAAAGATAAAAAGAAAGAGAGAGAGAGAGAGAAAGAGAGAGAGAAAGAGAGAAAGAAAGAGAGAAAGAGAGAGAGAGAAAGAGAGAGAGAAAGACAGAAAGAAAGAGAGAGAGAAAGACAGAAAGAAGGAAGGAAGGAAGGAAGGAAGGAAGGAAGGAAGGAAGGAAGGAAGGAAGAGAAAAAAAGAAAGAAACTCTGCAAGAGGTAGTTATATAACAAGGTACAAGTAATGAGATTTTCATGCAACTTCCTCTCAAGCACTGGCAGTTTCCAACTGGCTCCCTCACAGAGCAAATCCCATCCCAGACTTGACTGTACCTTTATAATTCAGGATTTCTTCATGATCTTCCTGAAACAGCCCATCTCTTTTTGTATCTTTCCAAGATCATGGCCTCATCAAATCATTGTACTGCAGAGTTCCATCACTAAGAGTGCACTGGGCTGAAATAAAAACCAAAAAAGTGTTTTTTTTCTACCAGTGGTGAGTTACTGCTAATTCAATTTCAGTGGCTGCCAATCACTGATTTCTTGAGAGGTCCATGAAAGGCTACTTGTTTTGTTACCAAGCAGACAGAAGGCGTTTTGGTAGTTGTTAAAGAGTTTCTAGGAAATGGCAGGCGAATTAAAATACTATATAGCAATAGCGGGATGACTTGTGTGTCTGTGGAGGGACAGCCTGGTGATTCCAGTTGACAGTATGACCCCTGGCATGCAGGGAAGGCCTGTTTGCCTCATACTGGCAAACACAATTAACGAATGGAATTTGTTCTCACTTGTAAACCTAATGAGCTGGGCTGATGCAGGGCTGCCAGTAAATTCCATCAACTCCTCCGTTACAAAAGAGCCACTTCTTCACCTGAATCGGTGAGATTGCACAAGTGTTGTTTGCACCAGCCTCTGAGTACCCTGTCCACCTCAGCTTGCACTGTTTCATCTTGGGACATTATGGAAATCCCCATGATTATACTGGAGGAGGCAGCTGAGATTCCTCAGAGACAGAGAGCAGACCCTCCATTAAAATCATAATTTTCACCTTCATGAGGAACTTTCTTAAGATGCACTGTGGTGGAAGAAGACATTATAGGACCATTCATAAAAACAGTAGTGTGGTGTCTAATTTCTACAGGTCATTGGTGGTAAAGCCCACTATGAAGCTAGTGAAATTTTAATGTTTTTGGCATGTACTTATCACTTCTGGCCAGCAAATTCCAAAGATAAAACACACCAAAAATTCTACTCGATGGCAAAATTTAAAAAATCACCTACAGTAGCTTGTGACATGCTACAAAATGGCAAAAGGATCAGACCTGATTTAGGGATTATGAAGTGGAGAGAGAATGAGAAAAGTCCATGGAAGTACTAAGACTCTCCCATTTATTTTGTATCTGTGGATTACAGCTTGGTGGCTCCTGCAGGTTGTGGGACCTGCAGTGCACATAGAAAAGGACTTGCAGGACTCCTGGAAGACACCATTTATTATTCAGCTGGAAACACAGTTAACACCAGTGGGATTTGGTCTCCCTCATAAATGTGAACAATTTTTACTTAGAGCAGTCAAGTGACCAAGGGCTCCTTCAGCCTGTGGGACTACAGAGTACAGTTTTAAGCAGTTTTATTAACTTTAGTTTAAATCACTTCTAGTACTGATCCCCCTAAAGATCAAAGCTGTTCCATCATTTATACCTGGCAGGCAGTAAAATCCTTACGTAAATCTGTAAGTCCCCTTGTTAAGTTTAACATTCATCACTTAACACTGCTTAGCAGCTAACCAGGGAAGAGTGTGCCTGCCAGGCCCAGCCAGTCCTATCTGCATCTTTGCAGCAAGGATCTAAGGCTACAGAAAAGGAGTCAAAGGCTTTGTCCGATATTGGCTCATCCAAAAGACACAGATGGGAGACGGCCCTTGGAGAGCGTATCCCTGCTCCCCATTTCATCTGTGCCCCCACAGTTAAGTTACTAGGAAATCTCAGAGAGCTATAGAAAACATTTTGTGCCTAATGAGGCCTTCTTGGACCACAGTGTCATCAGACACTACCATGTCCTGCTAATGAGCTTCTCTCTGTGCAGTGTGGAGCTGCACTGAACTGAACTCTCCCCATAGGACGACACGGCATGAACTGGCAGATTAAACTTTCCACTGGACCAGGGACAGTTGCAAGGCACTGGGATGGCATCCAACTTCAGCTAAGTGGAGTAGGGATTGAGAACATGAATTTATAACCAGCAACCATCAATGAGGCGTAGGGAGCCATGTGTACAGCATACACTTGGGGAAGAGGACTGGGGACTAGCAAAGAGTTGATTTCACCTAATGTAGGGCAGACAGGACATGAAAGGACCATATACATCCACTGCAAAACAGTGTAGGAAAATACACAGGCAAGACCTTCATTACTTAAAAAAAATAATAGGTATGTCCCAAAATACTTGAAAGCAATACTTCCCCTCCTTGGGTTTAGAAAATACATCATGTACAGTCAAGATGTTCAGAAGGAGACCCAGCAGGTAGGAAGGGGCTGTAGTACCAAGAAGGTAAATGGTCCCTCCCTAAGAGATGACAAGTCTGGAATGCAAATTGTGAGAGGGAACAATGGAAAACAAGGATGTTTAGAAAGTGGAGTAACAGGATCTACACAAGAAAATAAGAGAACTATAAGATGGAGAGATGGATACCATCCAGAAGAAAACTGCAGCTACTACAACAGTTTTCATTCCACTTTGACTGGTACAAGTGCACAGTCTCTGCTATGCAATAGATCAAGCCTTTTTTTTGGGAAACACTTTTTCTTCAAGTTTCTTCCTCTTTTTATGTCTCATTTTCTCCCTCCTTCCTCTCTCCCACTCCCTGCCTCCCTCCAAGCAGGGATATGTTTCTCTCAGCTGCTTCTGCGCCTGTGACTTTACTGCATGGGGGAAGTCAGTCCGGAAGGTCACCTCTTTCATCAAGTATTCTATTTGCATCCAAAATTGTATGTACATGAAAAATGTGGTCGTGTGTTGCACCTAGCTGCAGACGCAGATGAAATTCTGTGGAAAGCCTGATGCACACTAACCTTTGCAGATGGTGCAGCTATTGCTGAAAAATGGATTGCTTAATAAAGCATATCATCCGACATATTTGCTGCTTGGCTAGCCAAATAGAAGTTGTTTTTTGCACAAATTTCCTTGTCAAATTTGTCAATGTTCATGTCATTTTTGCTTTAGGTCACAGAGCAAGGTGCAAATTCTTGGCATCTTTACTAGTTGCAAGCCAATTTCGGCTATTTCTAACAATGAAGTGAATTTCTCTGAGGATAAGACACTCACTTTATGGGGAGGAAAGGAAAACAGCAGGAAGTGAAATTTTTTTTTTCTGGGATTTTTTTGTTGTTGCATTCTCTCTTCTCTTTTTTCTCTTTCCTTCTGAGAGATAACACTTACATTCATTTATGGACCTTGTTAATTCATAGTAGAAAGAGGCTTTTTAGCCTGTTCAATCATTTATTTTACTTGACTGTTTGGTGCATGATGCACATATATTTTTTGCATTGGTGTAGAGAAAATGTATCCCTTCATGCAGGAAAACTTGCAAGAGAAGAAAAGATCCATTCCTTCGTCATTTTTAGATGTGGAAGTCACAGGATTCTCCCCTTCCAGCTGCTTGCTAGAAGAGTTTTAAACCTCACAACCTCTTAGACTAAAAGCAACATAATATATCTGTGTTGTTTTTCTACCTGCTCCATATCCTTTGGCTCTCCCTACAGACAAATCCCTTTCCTTGCTCAGAAACAGGGGTTTTAAGCCTAATCTCTTCCTCCTGGGTTTCAGACATTTTTGCTACAAGGTGCCTTCCCAGACATAGTCACTGCAAGCTGCTTTACTCAGAAACAAAAGTGAAGATTGCAATTACCATGTTTGCTACGACAACAACCTCAGCAAGGGTGGACTTAAAAATGCATTGCACTGCCATGAGGAAACAGTACCAGTCTCAGCGTCTGGAGTTCATCAGGAGGGCCACAGGGAACAGAGACATGACAGCAAATATGATGCATGCATGAAAGGGCTGGAGCCCCATTCAAGCCCTTCCTTCACCTCATGGCATCGCCAAGTCAGGTTGTAGGGAAGAGGGCACTTCTGGGCCTTGGTGGCTCCTCAGAAGACCAGACCCTTCTTCTTAGTGATGCTGCATGCAGTGTTGGCAGCATCCACAGAGCTCCACATGCAGCCATCCAAGTTGATGCACCACAGTTTATCCAGCTCTCTACAAGGAGGTGTCAGGCATGCTATTTAGTTTGCATTTCCATTTTTGTTCAGTAAGTCATCTGATACGGTGTTTTCCATTTACTAGTAGCATTCCTCTCTGGGTTGTGCTACACTCCTGCAGCAATTACTTTTCTCTTTGGAGGATTCATTTGTCCCTGAATGCCCACCCGATGCAAAGTCCTTTATCAAGCATACCCTTTTACAAAGATGCACCATTTGCCAAGTGCATCCTCCAGTGATCTACTCCTATAAAAGGACGACTTTGCTGCAGGACACAGACATTTGACATAATTCCATTTGCCTCCCAAATAAGCTGCCCCTTCAGAAAGAACATTCTTCTGCAAGAAACATTTTGTTTACACAGTTTATTTTGTTAGCAGGTGTATTCCCACTAGTAAGTTTTTTCCACTGCACCAGTTTTTTTTAAAGGTCTTGTTTGGTAGCCAGATAGCCGAGACTGCCTTGTGATAAAGCCAGCACAAGTGATTAATAGCAAAGTCTCTGCCATTTTATTATTAATAGCAGTGTGTTGACTCAATTAAATCCAGCCTGCTTTTTTTGGCAGGCCTTTGCAATTATACATATCATTATGGGCTGCAGCCCAAATGCATCCTGGGAGTAGACCAGAACTCCACATTAACTTTTCTGGCTCTCTCTTCACAGGTTGGCCACTGTAACATGTGGGCTATAACCAATCCAGGCTGTTTCAGGGATGGCAGAATAAAGGAAGAAGGACAAATGGCAGAGGCGAGGATCACACCTAGATAGGGCACGCTACCCCACAGCCATAAACAGCCTGGCAAAGATATCCCATCTCCACCCCTCCACAGTGAACCCCATAAACACAGGGTAATCTGTCTGGACAGTACCTGCTACCAGCAGGGGTGATTTTAGCACACTGAGGGGTGTGTTCAGTAATCCCTTCCAAAACAGACTCGAAAGCAGCTTGGCCTGGCTTGAAGAGGCACTGAGCTGAGGTTCAAGTCTTTATTTTGAGAAAGGATCCAGCAGATTATGCTTCCTTGTGGTGAGAGACTGATCTCCCAGTAAAGCCAGAATACCCTAAACTCAAAGTAGCCCAAAGGGTGGTGAACATACCTGCTGCTACCTTTTGAAACATCTCAACTGGCCTGTTGGGAGGAAAGCCAGTCATGGGCCTAAGGCCTAAGACTAGGACCAAGTTAGGTTCTCAGCACTGATAATGGACTTCATGTATGATTCCAAGTGAGTCTTCTATTTATGAGAAGTCCTGAGCATTTTCTGTGGCCTCCAAACTCAAGGGATCCATGAGTCATTCAGATCACTTGTTATTTGGTAGCACCAAGCTTGGGTGCCTAAATGGTTAACAGATATGCATAGACAAGGGTAGGTTGCCTTACCTCAGGTTTTGAAGAAAGTCAGAGTCTGGGGACCCTGGACAGCTGGAGAAGTGAAGCTTTGTGGTTTTCTCACAGCCTTTCGTGACAGCACATGCATAAAATGATGTTATGTTATCATGGGAGAAAGCTCTTTTTGGACATGAATCTCATTTGACTTGAATATAAAGCACCTAGCATGGTGAGGATTTGATCTGAGTGGTAGGCCTTGCCATCACTCAGATAACAAATCACAGACATGAAGTGCTGGAAGAACAACAGGGTCTGGCCCCTTGCAAAAGCAGCATATGTTGCTCAGAAGCACTGACCCATCACTGTCCTTTGCAGACTGGGTGGGCTTCATCTTCCTGCAACCTGCTAACCAGAACAGGCAACTGCAGTGATACCCTCTAGCATGCATATGATCTATGATACCTCTCACTATGACTGTTGGATTTTTCTTCCTATGCCCGCTGCTCTCTGCAGTTGTAGATCTGGATTCTTCCCTCCAGTGAAGAATATAATCCTGTAATATTCCTGAAGAATATAATCCTATAATCCTGTAGGCATCTAGGACACCACTCCTCTTCCTACAGCATTAGAAAAGATCCCAACAAGCCACAGCTAAAGCCTCACAAAAAAACAATAGGTCCAGTTCTCCATTGCCTCAACACAGGGAGCTTTGCAGCTGAAGTCTCTTTTCAGCTTGTACTACTTCACCTTCCAGAAGCCCATTAAGACAGGGGGGCACGCTATGCTTTCCATTCCAGCTTGGCTTGTCTCCATCCATGTTGTCCGTCTGATTTATTTTCTGGCATCAGATGATCCACAGCTGTGGGGCACTTGCTAAACCAGGGTGGAAGAGTCTAAGCACTTGGCCTATAATCTCCTCCCAGTGCCTACAGTGCCTTTCTGGAAATAATTCTGCTGCTGGAAAAGGGAGTGCAGAGGAGCTCTGCTGCCTGTATTCCCCTGTACAGCTCTCAGCAGTGCAAAGAGGACTTTCTTTGTATCCAGCTCCAGCCATTGATGAAGCTGATAGCTGCAGAGTGGCAGGGTAACAGACCACACATGTCCCACAGATCTAACAGATCTGTGGAGGTCCTCAAGGAAAGTTCCCCTCAGTCTGTGCAGGTGCTTAACTCTATAAGCTGCCCCAAACAAGGAACAATCCAGGTGACACCCACAACTGAGGTTTTTTTTGTGAAGCAGGACAGGTATTGCTGTTTCTACAGACCCAGATGGTGGGTGGCTTCTCACCATCAGCTCCCTTGCTTCTTTCATTCCAGAGGGTGAATTTTCCCATCCAAGGCCAAACTTTGGAAATTCTCACTTCCCTTTCTGAGGACCAAAGCAGAGCTTATACTGAGTAAGTGCTTCCCTGAGGAACCTCAGCAACATGGTCAAGCACTACCTGTGACAACAGTGAATTTAACTACCCTCAGTGTGCCTGGAAAAGACTGAGGGAGTTATGTCAGACAGGATGAGATTCACACATAGCAGTGGGGCAGACAGGACCAAGAGGACTTGTAGAGATATTTGAGGGTTTTGCACAAACTTGGCTTCTTCCCAGATAAAAGTGGCTGCAGATCCATTGCTGTGGCTTGCATGAGTGCCTCTCCTAGCAGTATGCCTGCTTTGCCCATGCCTATTGCTGTGAGAAAGATAAACACAGCTCTGGACAGTGGTCTTTAGAAATCTGATTTAAAAATATGTACCCTTCATGGACTGGATGGGCACCATAGACATGTCCATACAATGACTGGGCCACTTTGTTTAAAAATATCTTAAGAAGCTAAGAGATTTGTTAATTTCTTGTTTCAACAGGAATCTTATTTTGATTCTTAGATAGCTCAAAGGAGGGCTACAAAGATGGTGAAGGGCTTTGAGGGGAAGCCGTATGAGGAGCTGCTGAGGTCACTTTGCTTGTTCAGCCTGGAGGAGAAGGAGAGGAGACCTCACAAGGGGAAGTGGAGCGACAGGCACTGATCTCTTCTTTCTGGTGACCAGTGATGTGACCGGAGGGTATGGCATGAAGCTGTGACAGGGAAGATTTAAGTTAGATAACAGGAAAAGGTACTTCACCTGGAGGGTGGTTGGGCACTGGAACAGGCTCCCCAGGGAAATGGTCATGGCCCCAAGCCTAACAGAGTTCAAGAAGCAATTGTATAATGCTCTCAACACATGGTGAGAGTCTTAGGGCTGTCCTGTGCAGGGTCAGGGGTTGAACTTTGATGATCCTCATGGGTTCCTTCCAACTCAGGATATTCTAGGATTCTGTGATATATGGCACTGACCATTTATGCAGCAGGGCAGAGGAAACTGACTTTTTTTGAAGGATACTAGAAACTATATTCAATTCTCATGCAAAAATGTATGCTTTCCCCATTACCTTATAAACCAGATGCAGACTTGACCCACATCCCAAACATGACAGAATGGGACTCAAGCATTATTCTAGAGAACCCAGCCACAGTTCAGCACAAAGCAGTTTAATTATTTAGAGCAGCATCACATATCCTGCCCTAGATCTGGGACTACGACTTTCAGTGTGACGTCAGCAGTTCCCTCACTTCGAGGCCTTTTTATTTGTAAGGGCAATTCCAGAGATTCAGATAGGCCAAAGTTCCCAAGCTAGCTGGTAACAAACCAGAATGCTTACTACCTCAGTGAGTAAGTCTGCCTTCCTCTGAGACTTCTCTTAACCCCAGGATGAGTGACCACCAGAGAGGAGATGATCAGACATTTGCAAGGGCTGCCCCTGTCGCCCCAGGACCAGTTAGTGGGAATGGAGCTGTTATTGCTTCTCTGTTATCAGTTACGGCAGGAGATTCCTTGCCTTGTGGCTGAGGCTGTGTTGTACCAATGACTCACAGAACATAACTAAACCATGTAAAATGTCATCCTGTGTTTGCCATTAATAAGCTTTCAATTAATAACACAGATTTCCGAGAATACCCCGAGCTTGAAACTCCGCGCTGTGCTGCCTAGCAGAACCAATCAGGGCGCTCTCAAAGTCAAGTCACAATAAAGCAGTTTCGCTTTCCAGGAAAGATGACTCCTTGCTGCTGCAGTTGGAAAACCCCAACTAATGCACTTACACGTTCCCTACTACCCCATATGGGATAAAAACACCCTGTAACTTAGAGGATTACAGGAAAGCTTTCTGAGGTGCAAAGCTTTTATTTTGAAAATGTCAAGACCTGATTCTGCTTACTTACTGATGTAAGTTACCCTGGATGTACATGGGATTGATCAGCTGTACTAACAGGAAGACAGGAACTGGAGCTGTATTTAGGAGAGCCATAGTCAAAATCCAATCCATCCAAAATCACAGGTACTAATGTGATGCCACCTGACACTAGTTTTTCCACAACATATGAAGTTTTTCAATACTCATTGTATACACATGACCTTTTTCCTGTTGCAAGGTACATAAGAAACCATGGGCAGATTTAAGCTTGTATTGAACACACATGAACCTTTCTGAAGGTAGCATGGGGACACAGCCTGGCTATGTATATGGCCCTCACACACATAAAGGCAAAGATAAAGAATGCACTGCCATCTACCCAGGCCCCGCACCATCTGCTTCCTGTACTAAGCTCACCTACCTGGATGAAAATACTTCTCTTTCTGGTATGCAGACAAAGCCACTCAGCATTCCCAAGGGCACCCCCCTCTCACAGACACACAGAGAAAGGCATCTTCCTTGTTGCTGCATTACTCGTGCAATTCCTTCCCTGCATCCACAGTCATGTACAATCTCTTGCTGTCTGTACACACCTATGTTCACAACATACCATGTGGATAAGCAGGCATTCAGACTTACAGACACACACACACCTCCCACCCTCAGAGGAACTCCAGGTACTGAGAGGCAATCCTCCTGGCTCACGGAGCACCGGTGAATAGAATAATTAATTTTCTGATGAGCATGAATATCATGCAAAAGCAGCCACAGGGACATGGTGGAACGCTTCCAGCCAATATCCATGCAATCCGGATATTTGGATTCACCCATCCCCAACTTCTGCTCTCAGCAGTGCTGACAGCAGCAAAGCTGAGTTTGCAGTGCTGTTTGGGAAGACCTCTGGCTGGCTGGTCTGGATGGTAGGAGATACCTGAACTGTCATGCATAGCCTGCTCCTTCTCCCCACCAAAGACAGAGAGACCTTGCCACGTCCCATTCCCTCACCTACTGCTCCCACAGGAAGTTAACTGCCCACCAACACCCATCCCACCTCTGGTCTCTGGGACAGGGGAGAGAATTGCACAAGCAGCATCACTCTGCTCAAACCTGACAGTACTCCCCAGTAGAGAATTAAGGGCAAGTCCCTGATACAAGGACACTTAGTCTCCAGGCTTGCCCATCCACAAGAGCTCAGTATGTTACTATCTATATTTGCTAGTAAGTCCCACAAAAGAAGGAAAGAATTGTGTAAGTTACTGCCCCAGTTCAAAATACTTTGGGAAATTCCCACAGATATATACAATACAGAAGCAAAGAAAGACATCCAAATATCTGCCTAGTAAAAGATAAATTTAGCTTTTCAAAGAATGACAAACCAAAGTGATGAGGAGTTAATCAAACCCTTAAATAGATACGAGTTCAAACTCACTCTTCTCATGCTAACACAGCTTCCCAGCCCTGTGTGGATGGGCTGAGGCTGCCCTTCCTAAGCCCCTGGGAAAGAAATGAAAATAAAAAAAGGAGAGGAGAGGAGAGGAGAGGAGAGGAGAGGAGAGGAGAAGAGAAAA
>WBMV01001385.1:177794-269675 GCA_013396655.1 Campylorhamphus procurvoides | reverse complement strand
TTTGTTTGCGCCCCCCCCCCCCCCCTTTTTTTACGATCATGTCTGACAATTTAGGAAATCTCATGTATTTCCAATCTTGCATCCAAAACACAAGACTTGCAAGATCAGTGGGCATGTTAATAAGCCTGTCAATTAATATTTGTAAACATTTTCAGCATCAAATACTTGGAAGAAGAATCACTTGAGCCATCACCTGACACAATTCTGCTCCTATTGAAATAAAAGTGTTAAAGAACACCAGCCAACAAAACAAATCCCTTCTCTGTTACTTTTTTTTCTTTTTTTAATTTAAATAATTATTTTTACTTTGACATCTGCAGTGGAAATATACTCCCTGTCACACTATTTCTAACCTCATTGAGGATTTTTCAGGGCCTATTTCAACTGAGCCCTTTTTTGCAGGCCTGGTCCTTCCCCCCAAGAATATTGCTACTGACAAAATTTTAACATCATCACTGTTTTTTTCACAAATGCCTAAAACCTCCTTCTTTCCTTATGGTTTTATCAGTATAGGACCACAAGCCAGAAATTGCCAGGACCTAATTCCTCCAGATCTTGGCATTGACTGCCTTTCAGAATCTGGCCCCTGAGGCTTTGCAGTTGGCTCTTGAAAAGAAAAAGGGCCCCCCCTTAAAATCACAGTCCGTGCAAGTTTGTGTCTTCCATGAAAATTAACATGCTGGACAGCAGATGGGACAAACACATGCTACAGGCCAGATCCTTATGCTGGTGTAACCAGCATCATCTGCAAACTTGAGGGAACAAGGGCAAACAACAGAACTAGAGCAATTTACACGAGCAGTAGGTCTGCCTTCCTGCTGGCTAGCAGTAACAATCTGGATTTTCAGGCAGGGGCAGGAAGAGAAAGAGAGAGAGACGGAAATAACTACCTTTATATGAAACTGCAGCCCTCTACAATGCTGTCCTAAAAGGACCCATGCTGTGACATTTCATATCTGATCCAGTAAAAACAAAGAACAACACACCACCACACCACTTTGCCAAGCAACAGGCTCCCCAGCTGCCTTTGGAGAGCCAAACACCTCCCAGGGATACAAAAGTGACTTAATTTTCCTCCCTCTTCTCCCAGTGCTTCATTTACACCTCCTTAAAATACCTACTTATGGCAAAAACAATGACAGTGCAGTCTCATGGAAGATTCCAGCAGTATCCTGTAGAAGAGCAAAGTCCATGGTGTTGAGACAGTGCACAGAAGAATGATGTGTGACACTTTGCAAACAAAGCACTTCCTCTTTGGAAAGTCTTGACCTCCTTGAATGGAAGACCCAGATCCTGAACCAACTTTCTTCCCCCTGCCCAAATCTCCCCTTGATTCTTGGTCTCGCTGATTCGAGGACACTCATTCTTTCTTACCATTTCTCTTTCATAGCTTTTGCCTAGGCCAAATGGACCAGGCAACCTTGTGGTTCTACCAAAGTCCTCCTTTTCTCATAAAGTTTTCACATATTCTTTTGGGATACGAAATCTTCAGTTCCTTCCACTGAAGTTACACATAAACAGTATTTATTCCTTTGTGCTTTTCAAAGGAAATTGGCACCTAACTTCCTGAGAGTGCTGTGGAAATTCCAGCTGGACACTATGCCCATGTGGACACTAGCTGGACACTAGCAGGACGCTAGCAGGGATCATGTGTCTAGATAGTCAGACCTGATAGACACTCATGGATTTCTGACAACAGTAAATACAGAATGAGCACCTCCACCTTTGGATCCTCCAGCAAGTACAGAACAAAGATTTCTGTGCTCCTAGGTCAAATGTGTCTCCTTCATGGACAAGGGCTCTCTGGACAACTCTGGCATGTTATCAGAACAATTTCCCTTAAGCTTGATACAATGTTCATCAAAGCCAATACTGACATTTCTTGGGTTGTGTCAGAGGTCCAGTAATGCTCCATACCTTCCCATATGTAATCATTTAATTACCTCCCACTAACTGCTTCTGCACAGAGCTTCAAGATTGTCAGTCTGCAACACCTCTTCCTGATGCTCTCTGAATCAAACCTTTGCCCAGGAGAAGGGGACTGGCTTGACCCATGTTATAGGAAAGGCTCTGCAGGTCCCTCTTTGACCCTCAAGAGGCTCAACAGCAAGCAAGGGAAAAATATATTTATCATCACTTCTCTTGACCAGGATCCTGCAGGACTATGCATCAGGAAACTCCAGTCACATCTATGCGTACACACATGCATGTCTCTACATATGTGCAAAGACAACCAACCCCAAAGGTCAAAGAGGACTGCCACTCCAATACACAATAAAGCTCTCAGCTCAACTTCAAGAAAGAGGCAAAAGCAAATGATCAGAGAGAGCAAGAAAGCAAGAGAGACAGAGATAAAGAGAAAAAACCAAGGGGAAGATGATTTTCTATCAACAAAACAGCAGGGACAAATTCTAGTTCATCTCATCGGAAACATCTCCTTCATGTGCAAACACCGCCTGGAGCCAGCACTAATCTCCCAGATTAAAGCCTTTTAATAGCAATTAGCCCTCTCTGCACTAACCCACTGGACACTCCACTGCATATTTGGGAAAGGGGGGAGGCTAGAGGGAGTGTCACCAACAGTTTAACTCATAAGTGCCCTGATCTGTCCGAATCCCTATCTTACACACACGTTTTTGCATAGGCCAGGATGCCGTGGCAGTGAAACCTGTTTGGGTTGTGACAGAGAATGGGACCACAGCTAGATCTGGGTGTTGCATGTGTAAATACTTCAGTGAGTTGGATAAAGCCCAGATCCAGGAAGTGGAATTTCAGAATAGCATTATGGCAAGCCAGAAGCATTAGCCAGGTACAGTCAGAAGCACTGACCTACCACCAGCTCCAAGGGCTATCCCAGCTGGCAACAAGAGATAGCCACAGGCAACAAGATGTCCTTAGAGCTACCTTCATGCTACCAGCCTGCTGAGGCAGCCTTGGCACTGCTCCTCCCTGAGACACCTTCCACCATCCGGAGACAAGGAAGAGGAGAGACTTTATAAAATTGTTTTTCATTTGGTTTATCTCTGTATCCCATCAAAGGTCTTGTGTGATCTCTGTGAGTGTTTACAGGAAACACGAGCTGATGCCCCATCTGGGTCTGGCAGAGGGCTCCCACCTCCCGCACAGATTGCTACACCAAGAAGGGTAGATCCTACAGAAAAGAAGCTCAGATTGCATACCAGCCCCTATAACAAACTGAGCAGCTTGGCTGAAATGGCTGAGAGGGGGAAGAGGAAAGTAGAAGACACTGGTGCGAAACAGTAGTCTCTGCACAGAGACCCTGAACATCCCAAATGGCAAGCCAAGCAGAATTTCTTGGAAGGAGCCACATCAGCTGCCCTTCAAGCTATTAGACCACACAAACAGGACAGAGGAAAACCTTCCGTGAGGCGACTGTAGTGAGTGGAGGAAAAACTACTCTGAGCAGCTTTTATCCTCTTCCCCTCCTCTTCACAGCAGTGCAAGCTGCCAGAACCCCTGCACAACCCTGTGGTGCCCCCCATTCTCTAACACGCACATGCACACACACACACACACACACACACACACACACACACACACTCACCCCATCCATAGGGTTAGTGCAATTACTATTCAGGCTGGGGGCTGAAGATAGTCTCCTGGCCCTTCTTCTAATGTAAGGTTATTGTAATTGATATGAAGGTAATTGATAATGTGTTACGGTGAATAATGTCTTCAATTTTCTGCTAAATCCCATTTTTGTAGCCATCTGGGCTCCTCCAACTGCCCCCCTGGGACGCAGAGTAATAGATAGTAATTATTCTCAAGTCATTTACTTTTTCAAAGTGTTTAGTGCTTATCTGTTTTACAATTAAAATGGAAACGACCCTGATTCCCTTCCTTTCTTTTTTATTTAAATAGCATTCACACACACACACACACACACACACACACACACACACTCTCCTACACGCCCTGGCGCCTGGAGGGTGTGTGCCTGTATGTGCCAGTGCATGTGTGCGTGTATATTATTGTCATACAAAAACACACGGGACAGAGGTATGTAGTTCATCATGCACCTTCACTTTGAGGCACTGTGAGAACACAATCACACAACGCTAAGAAATACAAATTGTGTTCCTTTCCCCCGCTCCCCCCACCCCCGCCCCTGCTTGTCCCCATGGTGACGCACAGAATGAACGCCTCAAAACACCCCACAGAAACACCCCTAGGGAGGCATGCATCCAGCACGTAACCTAACAATGCACACCTCAACATACCCCAGAAACACGACACTACACACCTACCTGACCTTATCTGGGGACCAGATATTGCCACAGAATCACCTGCTGAATGGGAAACCAACTGTAAGTATATCAGAGTCATAGCGTTTTACCCCAATACTGGGAATCTGTGTATAGATAAACATGCAAGCTTTAACAATACTGACACAGTTATACCTAGAAGAATACAGCCAATCATATAAATGCAGAGACCCATATCAATATAAAGCTGTACGTGCCAGAATATACATGTAAATAAACTAATGCAAGCTATTAAAACACCACCAATGGAAAACATACTTTGCACAGCAGCTAAACCCATTTCAGTATATGATCCAAACCTTCCCAGCATTAATGCCTTTGAGTTGTGCCTCAGCTTGTGGTATGACAGGTGAGACATAAACAAACATACCCACAGTGTTCACAGGGATCCACTGTGCTAGATTTAAAGATTTCTGCAAAAGTTGTAGCCTAAGCCTTAGTAATCAATGCGCAGGAACATCTGCAGCTAGAAACTGCCTCAGTGAAACTCTAGCAAGGAGGGCTAATAAGAAAATGGTCCTGGGGCCAATACTTGGGTGAGAAAATCCAACTCATTTGAAGCATGCAGAAATAAACCCAGGGGAAATGCTGCTGTTTCTGTGATGTTTTGAGAAGGAACCTGAACCAGTGACTGTGTCAGATCCAGGCAAGTGTGTGGCCCGTAGGGCTTCAGAATGATATTCTTCAAGTAATCTTCAGAGTCAGTGCTCTGCTAAGCTCTCCCATCACCATCTCTGTCCTCAGCCTGCAGGCCACTCTTACTGCAACAAAAATTACCTCACTGCTATGTTAAAGTTTCTGCCTTTGCTCCAGAGTCCTAACATGACATGTTCAGGCAGGTACAGACTAGTGTTGAAGCAGAAGCTGAGGGAAGTGAAGACGGTGAGGATCTTGGGCCAACCCTCCATAGTGTTTTACAGGCTCCAGGCTTCATGCACTCATCCAGAACTCAAATACCAACCCTTTTAAAGATGACTGACCATGTCCAGTCACAATTCAGAATACATGAGTGGTTGGCATCTGAAAGAGCTCAGACTTCTGTATCTCAATACAGACTCAAAATTTAGGCAACTATTTTGAGAAAACCTTTATGGTACTGTATTTGGATTATAAACCAGATCTTCCCAGACCAGACACAACCACATAACCTTGGAGCTCAAATCCTCCCTGGAGACAGAACAGGAGGAACCAGGCGCTTCATCCCATTCTTCTACTCCACAGCTAGAGCAGTTGCTAACATAGGCTGATACTTCTCCACAACAGAATGGAGGAGAGACACTGCAGCCCAGGATGGTATCTTGCACACTATTCCCCCTCCAAAAGCAAAGATACTAACCCTTTGCCAATTTCAGCAGATGGATGAGTCAACCTTGTGTAATTAATTTAATTCTGTAGATATATATATTTTTTCCCCATCTGAACAGTCAGATGACATCTTCCACAACCAACTCCACAACCCATATCAGCCCTGCCCCAGCAAAAATACAGTCAAGGTTTTCCTCCATTCTCTCAATAAGTCGCTGGAGCACTGCTGTCCTTTGCTGTCAAGGTGAGGGTGGCCCAGGGCTTTGACCAGGAAGATCCTGTTGTTCTTTTGTTTGAGTTTATAACTGTTTGAGTGCGTTTAGGTTTTTTTTCCCTCTTCCATCTCTGTTTCCTTTTTAATTCTTTTTAATGACTTTCCCCAATGCAATCGGCAGAAGACCACAGAGAGACTGCTTCCCCCTGCTGAGAGGGAAACAAGAGTGAGGGAAAAGGGCACCAAGGGAACTGTTCACATCCTCTATTCATCTCTGCCAGCCTCTGTTCCCTGGTGACTAGCCCCAAACAGCCCAGCTGTGTGGAGTTAGCATGGAACAAAGCAGAACCTGAGCCAGGAAAATCTCAGCCGCAGCACAGGGTCTGGCTGTGTCAGCCATGTCAAAGAAATTCCGGGTGTCTTAGCCATGAGAGTGGTACATATGGTCTTACCACAAAGGCAGCACTGTGGGCTGAGGAGGGGAAAAATGTGTTATGGTTTCCATGAGTCCAGTAGAAGTCCCCCAGAGAGGGAGAATGGCTGGAGCCCACAGCTCAGCTATTAGGGAACACACATGTGCATGGCAGCTTGGGAAACCTGCTGCTGGGAAGCCAATGAGCATGGAAGGAGCAAGTCTAAGACTCCTACAGTACTCTCAAACTCTCTAGTCCAGGCACTCCCAGTCGATGCCATCTTTTGTTCCAGCAGCTCGCCCAGCTCCAACTCGTGAATGAGCTTGGTGGAAGCCAGATGGTTCTTCCTCCATCTGCTTTCCAACACTTGGCTGCATATGCATCAGGGAGCAGGGTGACTAGCTGGGCAGGTTAGTCAAGGTGGAAGTACTTTGCAAGGAAGCAAAGTTTGCTCCAGCTGGTTGCATTTGGTGAGGATAAATGCCCTCTCCCACAGGCTCCATCTCAGCCAGTTGCAGGGAGCACCTCACCTTGGCAAGCAGCACATGGGACAGCTCTGGGAAAGCTGCTGCTGCCATAGCAGACTCTTCTGTTTGCCAGGCTGCTGCTGCTAACAAGCCACGCACATTCCGGGGCTGCAGGGAGAGGGTAGAGCTCTGAGCTGCCAGTGGCCTGGCCTGGAACACAGGAGCTGGTGGCTGGTGAAAAAATCATGTGCATTCTGTACCACAGCTCTGCAGAGGACACCTGTCCCAAACAATCCCTCCCCTAGGAGGAACCTGTTTAATCCTTAATTTTTCCAGCACCAAAGAGGAGCTGTGATCTCTGTTGCACGGTATAACAGTTTTTTGGTAAACAATTATCTTCCAACCAGGAAATTTCAAAGCATTTTGTATCCAATAGCTCGCTAGCATTGCTTTCTGTTGGTGGAATACATAGCATGTGCTATATGTTTTCATTGATTCTGGAGGTTTTCCATGAGGAAAAAGGGAAAACCTCAAACTACAAATTCCTTTGAAGTTTCCACTGCTCTGTCAGCTTTCAGGCAAATGAAAAGGATGGGGAAAAAGCAATGAGAAAAAAAGCAATTCAATGACTCAGATACATCCCTGTACCCAGACCATCCTTGGCTGAGATATATTCTGAAGCACCTCCAGCCAAGATCCCAGCAGCTGTGTGGTGATCTCTCTTAGTGCTTCTGTGGTCCATGAGTTAGTGAGGGCTTTTACTACATCATCTCCCTCCATTCTAGGGATACTTGTTTCTTTCTGCTTGTTAGCAGGTGAGCAGTGAAAATAGCTAATATCATTCATTTATATACTGAGAAACTGAGCTTTTTACACACATGGTTTTCACGTCCACTTTTACACAAAACACTTCCTTAACTTTTCCTCACAGGCCCTGGTTTCCAGCTCTATGGCAGCCTTCAGCACTATACAAGACTCCACTGCAGTATGCCAGATTGCTGCTGGGGTCTCTTGTGTCTCAGCAGTGATCCTGGCATTGATAAAATGCAGACCCTAACATTTACTGAAAGAGTATAACATGAGTGACTCCCACACAGTTTGAGATCTGCCCTCCCCCCTAGGCAGTGCACTAGTTCCCCATTCCTCAGCCCCACTGAGCCTTCACATCTACTGAATATTACTCACCCTAGTTTATCTGTCCAGCCTATCAGGCTATTTTGAGTTACAACCCTGTCCTCTAAAGGACTTGGAGTCTCTAAAATATTGAGCAGAAGCAGGTCCAGGCCAATCCCCTACAAAACCTTCTCTCTTTTCAAGGTATATTTGCATCACAGCTTAAAGCCATGTTGTGTCCAGACAGCAGCAACAAACACAAGTGGGAACCTTTCCCATTTTGGGGCCTGATCCAACTACACCCTGAATGAATGCAAAGGTGGTATAAGGGGAACAGGGGGTGGAAATCAGCTCTGAAAAATCAAAGCAGAGTTTCAGCCAAGAGTGACTGATAGTTGGAAACTGGTCTTCAGCTCAAGCTGTGGTAAAAATCTAGGGAAATCCCAGGACTACACTCCCAGATGAAACACTTGTTGACAGCCATTCTCTTTCTGACCCAATGGACTGGAAGAGAGGAACAGAGATAATCTGAAGCCCTCAGCAGATTGCTTCCAGGTCTTGCTTTTCTCTTGCAATACAGAGTATATGTGGATGCCAAGCAGCAGCAGGGGAGAATCAGAGGGGTTAGATGATATGCTTTCCTTCTGCTCTGCCATCTTAGAGCAGCTCATCCTGGTGAAGAAAACTGAAAATTAAAAGATCTGAGGCTTTTAAAAAAAAAGAAAAAAAATAGAAAGGGGACATAGCCAAAACTGAAACTTCTTGAAATATTCTTGAGTAAAAGTGCTTCTAACACAAGAATAAGACACCGACTTTGTCAGAGTAGGTAGTATCTTGGTTAAGAAAACACATTTTTCATTTTTAAAAGTTCTGGAAATTTTGGACAAATCCTCCATAAAAGCAATTTCGGAACTGCCAGATGTACAGCAAGGAAGAACCTTGAAAAAAAAATTCAACTGTGGAAGCCTCTCTGCAAAGATACTTAAACCACTGAGTCAAAATAATAGCACCACAACAAAGCATAGAAGGGTATTTACAAGTGACTCTCTTTTCTGCTCACTTCAATATATTTGCCAGTCAGTCTTCCCCTTCATATGTGATGCAATCTCCAGGTCTCCTGCAGGAGTTTCGGGGTTGCAGATTGACAGACTGTTCTAGGTGCAAAGCCAAAACAATTACATTCAGGTAGACACTGCACAAACTCAGAGCTGCACAACCCCATGAGCCAGTCCAAAGGGAACAGAGACAATGGCAGCACAAATGCTCCTTGAACAAAGCAGCAGGGAGATTTGGCAGATACCAGGACAGTGACATGCTGACTGTTGGCCAGAGGGCCTAGGAACCTCACAGCTCTGGTCTGTGCAGTACAGCAGTAGGAGAGTTTGTTGAGGTTTATGAGCAAAGCTCTAATCATCACTGTTGCTATCAGTGCCTAGGAGCAAAAATTAACACCAAAATTTCAGTGTTCTCAACACTGCACCATGGGACAGCCCCAAACAGGACTGCTGCAGACTGCTACACAGCAAATTGCCAGTTTCAGACATTCCAGGCCCATCTAAGTAAAACCATCCCACATATTTGCTTTCTTTTACACTGGGAACTCCTTTAGTGAGTAACTCCTAGTTTCAGCATGTCACAAGGCAGAACCAAGGCCAAGCTGAGAAGCCAGTGCATGCATTGGCATCTGGATTAACAAGACCCATTAGGGGTATGACAGTGCCTGATCCAGGCACTCCTCCAACATTCCACAGTCAAAGGTTCGGGGCCCATGGACAAGTTTATTGTCTCGTTCCACCCAGGACATCCCCTTTCCATGTTCCTTGACAGATGGGACCTCCAGTAAGGTACCATTGTGATGAAGGGATGACAAGTAGCATGAACACAAACTCATTCTCTATTCTTACTTGTTAATACCAATGCATTCCTCAGAGCTATGTCCAGCTCTGGAGGAACATTCACAGCCCCCAGTGCACCAGTCTGATTCAAACTGCCACCTTTGGGAACCTAATGAAGCCCATATTAATCCTGGGAGCACAACCCAGCAGAAAGCTAAAGGCCACGCCTTCAGCCGCACGTCACTTCGTGGAGCAGGGCAGCCTTGGCTGGGAGTGGGGGCACTGCACCGAGGTCAGCCAAGGTGAGGCAGGAACTGAGACACATCAGGCCCCCTGTCCCTGCCAAAGTCTGCACATCTCTGCTCTCCTTCTCTAGGCAAGACAGCAGCCCAGAGGTCAAGGTGCTCTTTCAATTGCTTTTCCCTAGACCTCCATCCTCCTCCACACTCTGCATGGCATTGGACACACCACCCTGGCCCGAGCCAGCTGCAGCAGCCAGGTGGGTAGCTCTCCTTCCCCACTGCCCTCCCTGGCTCTCCTGCTGCCTGCGGCTGGGAACGCCTGCTCCAGCCTGCCCGGGGCGGACAAGTGGGCAGAGGCAGGTCATGTATTACCCAGGGCGGCCGAGGCGCGTCCCCCCAGGATGACTTCAGTTGCATTCCAGTGAGCCTGGCAACCTCCAGCACATACAAATAAAAGGAAATGAGAAACTTGGCAACAAAGAAACTGGCAGGGAAGCCACAGAGGCACACAGGAACGGGAAAAGAGATTAAACACAGGCTCAAGAGCCCCAGCGTGCTGAGCCTTCCTCTCTAAAGCCTCCCTTTAACTTTGATGGGGGGGCACAGGAGTCTTTTTTTCACTTGAAAGGGCAAGAGGAGGGGCTGGATAAAAGGGATCGAGCATTATCCGGAATTGAGAGCACAAGAACGCGCTACAAAGCTTAAAAAAAAAAAAAAAAAGCCAGAAAAATGCAGGCACCCATCTTCCCTATATACTTTCCTTGGTAGAAATCAGGAGCTGGGATCTGAATCTGGCCAGAGAAGACAACCAAGTGGAGACATTACAGGAGGAAGTCTAATAATGCAAAGTAGTTTGATGAATCCTCTTTCCAAGTTCCTGCTTTTTTTAGCAATAGGATAATGTGTATTCGAGGTCCTGCAATTTATATTGGCAGACACTGATTTGTATTGATACTATATGCTATCTAAGAGTCCATCCCAATATATTAGACCACATAATTGTGTTTCTATGTGTTAGGATAACCCATAAATGTGCTGAGGTGCTTAGACTTTTGGCTGGCAGTGGAATGATTTAAAATCAATCCATTGCAATACTGAGACAATTCACCTGCAGTGTATACCCCAGAATCTACAGTATATTTTGAGGTCTGTATTAAGATCAAGTCAGAAGCCTGTGCTTTGTATATCATGAGCTGTGTGGTTTCCTGTACAGAGCACGTATGTTGTGGAGCTGACTGATCATGAATTTACCTTGTTCTTCAGATATCATTGAACATCATGCACTTAGCAGGAACAGGAGTGGGGAAATAGACAACCCTTATCAAAGAGAGAGATTATTTCAGAAAGTAAACAAGAAACCTTTGTGGGAAACACCCACAAAAGCCCCACACAAACCCTTCCCTTTGGATGACAAAGGACACACTCTCTATGCAGTCTTGGCAGTCAAGAAAATGGGCAAAGTACTTGGACCACACCTGAGAAGAGCCCAAAGTAGTTGTTCTTCCAGAGCTAAAATCTGATTCCTTGGATGAGCTAGTTTCCTCTTCTGAAACAGACTGGGACGCTAAAGGATCATTAGTAGAAAACCAACTCAGTAACAAAATGTCAAGGGGATCCATGGGACTCAGAAGCCCTGAATGAACAGGCTGTATAAACTACCTTCTGAGAGCATAGGCCTGTGTCACAGGACTCTGGGAGCTACCTTGGAGGGTCTTCTCTCAAGCAGACACCATCCTGTGAGCACTATCTCCCACTCATACAAAGTGGTCTCAGTTCCACAGCAGTCTAGCTTCACAGATGCCTGGCTGAGAATCCACATACCATGAACCACCTTAGTATATGGACTGGGACAGCAGTAAAGGAATGCATTAGGACTGGGACAGTAAGCTCCACTAGGACTTGAATGTAAAAAATCTACTGGATATCTCCTCCACTGTCTGACTCTGTGGATCAGAACTAGAGACAAGGAAGTGGGGTGCCAGTCTGTTGGGGAAAAAAAGAGACACATCTTGGCATACATACCTGGTGATACAGTGAACCATGGTGACTGCAAATTTTTAAGTGCCTAGCCATTCTGCACAAAGAAATAGAAGGCTGGTCAGACATTCATGTGTTCTCTTCATAAGGATAACAGGTTTTGCACTCTGTATCACAACTGGTTCATACAGCATGTCAGAGGTGCCACTCTCTCCAAGGTGTCTGAGGTCTATGCCCAAGCTTCTGTTGCTGAAAGAAGGGAAAATGAAGAGTAGAGAAGCAAATTTTTCTATGGGGTCTGTAGCATTCAATATCAGATGAGAAATCTTCCTTCATGAATTCATTCACAAGAAGACATGTGGACCTTTTTGTTCCTTTAAATCCCTAAACTCAGATGGAGAGAGGATTTCCAAGTCAAAGGGATGGATTCCTGGCTATATAAACACTGTGGTTCTATAGAGAGCCTTAGACTGGATTAATAGACAAGGAACATTTTCCAAAATAGCTGTAAGTTGGAAAGTTCGAGCAGTGGGACAGTGTTTTCAAGACAGTATGAAACAATTAAGAGTAAAGCTGGGATACTTCTTTCTATTTCTGATACTGTATTTTGTTGAGCATCTAACCTGCTCTGGACCTGAACCTTCCCATTTGCAGAATGGAAAATGGTTCCGTGTGCTCTAGAACTGGTACCTAAGCCTGTTGTGCCCAACTCGCCATGGGAACTTTCATCCACCGCAAGTGGATGCAAGTGACTCTCCGTATTCACACCACCTTCTGCCTGTGTGCAGGGCTGAATCCACCTTCATGTGGTCCCACACTCTGTACCTCTGTACCTATGTTTACCTGTGTTCATGAAAGCTGAGCGAAGAGGTGGGAGCATAGTGCAGAAAAGAGGAGGAGCTGGGCCTTACTCCAGCTTAGATTTCCACAGGACATAGAGGCAGAGTTCCAAAATGCTCAGCTTTCCTTTCTATGAAACAGATGAGCTATATTCTTAACCTTCTTTTGCCCAGGGGGTAATGCTTCCTCTCCCACTCCTCCAGTCCCCACAGCATGCACTAGCAGCCAGATGAGTTGAGAACTGGGACCACCCTGTTCATGGCTTCTGGCCCACTGCATGTCTTATTTAGTCTGCAAAAATACCAACCTAAAACTGAGCTCCCCAGCCTTGAAAAATGAAGCTATTGAAGCTGCCCTGGCAAGGCTGCATGGCAGTTCTGTGGCATCACATCTCTGTCCTCATAGGATGTGGGCTGCAAACTGACTCTGCTCAGAGAGAACATTAACTACACCTCTTTATTATTGAGAAGAAATTTATTGGAGACATCCCTCCCTCTCTCCAGCTTCTCCTTTACCTTCGCAGAAAAGTAAACATTTAATTTTTTTTGTTGTTAATAGATTTAATGTTCATTTGTCGGTAGCCTAGGGGCAGGAACGCATGACATTTCAAATAATTGTTGTTTCGGGGGTATCCTCTGGAGGAAAATGCTGCAAAAGTGTGGAGAAGATTTAAGTAAATTACTGTGTCAGCTTCTATTTATTCCTTACATGATTGCCAGAGGCAGGGCTGCGAGATAACCATTAGAGGCCCAGCCATAAAACAGGGAAGCAGAATTTCAAAAAGCTGGAGTGCCATTACTGGAAAGTTAGTGTGTAACATGTTAAATTATCCCCAAAGTAGGGGGAGGCAGGAGGGGGGAGCCATGTGTCTAAGAGTGAGAGAAAGGAAAAGAAAGGAGAAAGGACTAAGTAAAGGGAAGGAATTGCTCCATGAGGAAGGAGTGGCAGATTAGATGCATACATACATATACACATACTTACATAGATGAAGAAGACATGAAGACTCAGGCAATTCTTGAGTCCAGCTCAAGTCATGAGGGCCTGCCATGGTGCTTGAGGACCTTTGGAGTAGGGTGTTCAGTTTTGGAGTCCTGTCTGGTGGTGTTGAGGTGAAATGTTCCAGGAAGAGGAAGAGCTGGGCACTAAACTTGAGGTATTTCAAAGCTACAAGATGATTCAGCTGAAGTGGAGCGAAACTGCTCCTTTTCCAATAGCCAGAATTGGTTGCAGTCCTGGCAAATCCAGTTGCATCTGTGTAAGCAGTCTGGGCCTAGTTCCCTACCATTTTGTTGCCTTCATGTCTCTTGGGAGAAACCACAGGTTGTAAAGAGAGTCCAATTTCCTGACCACTGAGTCATCTTGGCTCAAAAGAAAGATGTAGGCACCAATATGCCAAACCAGCCCACAGCATGGGGCAGTATGATGGAGGCATGTCAGAACCCAGGACACTATTCCCTCCTGTCCCACCTCAGCCTTTGTCTGGCTCACACTGAATTCTTGGAGATTTACTACATAGTGTGTGGAGGCAGGGCAAGTGTGTGGGGTTGAAAGTCTCAGCCATGCCAGCAATCTCTAGGACACCCCAATGGCATCTAGATGTTGACTCACTAGGAGGAAGACACGTCTCTCCACCCAGAACAATCAGCATCAGGTTTTCTGTTATCAGATCCTTCCCATCTCCCACTTCTCAACTGTGGGACAGTATATAACCCAAAGGACCAGTGAGGGCCAGAGGCAGCCTCAGCTCTGTTTAAGACCATGAACATTGCTGAAAGATGATGCTCAGGCTGAAAGTTAAGCAGGTCTTAAAAACAAAAGGAAGAAAGCTTGCCTGGGAGGAATGGGAAATGCTCAGTGTCCCTTTGACACTGAAAGAGGCAGGAACCAGCTCATTAGCCAGTGGGGGCAGGAGGAGATCCTGTGGAGCAGTAGGCTTGTTGTATCTTCCACATGCAGGATTTTTGCTAAAGTGTCTAACACAACAAGAGAATGGGCCCATGGCCCTTTGCTGTAATCAGGCCTTCCAGTGCTCTCAAAAGACAGCCATCCCTTGCCCCCCACACCTAACATTCCCTGTTGCGTCCATTTGTGCTGCCCTGGGCAGACCCTGTCTGTCCTCCACCAGCCTTCTCATCCACCTCCCTCCACTATTACTCATGCTGTATAGTTCAGCTTTGCCCTCTGACTCATCACCCAGAAGCTGCCGGTTCTCCTTTTCTTTCATTGTAATTTATTTACATTGTGAAAAGCAATTAAGTTCCAAAAAGTCTTATTTACCCCAGAGATCTGGTTTTATCTTCCCCAGCATCACTCTTCATTTATTCCTGCCATTGCTTTATTTTTCCTCACCCTTTTGTCCAGAGTAAGCTAGGCTGTGTGGGAGGCAAGGGGCTAACAAACTTGGGACTTGGTCCCAATAGCCCCAGCCTCTCCAAGTCAATGGCTCTGCTCTCACCCTCTCACCGAAGAGGATGGGAGTCCAACCACACACTCAACAATAAATAACCAGGGAGATTTTTTTTTTAAATTACTCACAAGGAAGACTTGCTGGTTAAATCATTGCTAACTCTCAACCTCCTCAATATTTCTTTGCTAATAGACTTCAGGTTTAATTGAAGGATCTTCTCTGGACTCTGTCTAAGGCACCATTTTCTCTTTAACCCCACCGCTCATAGCCTCACAAAAGCCAATCCATTAAGGGTCTTCATTAGTTTGAGCACCAGCCAACCACCCAAGCGGCAAAGGTCAAACACAGTCACCTGTCACAACATGGCAGTAAAACTACTAATTGTATGGGAACAAATGAGATAAAAAGATGGTACTATTATGCTATTTGATTTATTTTGTTTCCAAAGAGTCATTTAAGACTAATTTACTTTGCAAGCTATAGAGTGGGCCTGTGTGGATACAGATACTTCTGTGAGCAAATGTGGGTGTGTACATGTGCACGTGTGTATCTCTGTGTCTCATGAATGTATATACATGTGTGCATATATAGGGGTCTGAAATGCAAGTCTAGGGAACCATAAAGTCATAGCATCATAAAGACTTAGATTTAACCCTTCATACAGGCAGAATCCCACATTACACCAGAACAGCTCTACACACTGTAGTGGTGGCTCAGAGTCAGTCACATCAGCCCTACTGCTGCCAGCTCAGTTGCCCAAGCACCATCCCTCAACATCCCAGTCTCAATGGCAACGGCCAAGGCAGCCAGTGCAGGATCTCATTTTGGAAGGGCACTTGCTTAGGAAGCCGTTCTCTACCTTTTTTTGTGCTCAGGAGGAGAAAATGGCCCACATGCCCTCTGGTGGACACCTTCCACTTAGCAGCTCTAGGATCAAAATGAAAAGCTGGAAGGTGCCATATTTGTAGACACAGAAAGAAGTCGTCTCTGTAAGAGGTGTTTAAAAGCTCGCTTTCTCTTCAGCTTGTCCTGGGAATCATGCTTCCAGTACATGCCTGTGATCACCAACTGAAAAAATCTAGGCTTTCTGAGACACATAAAACACAGCCCAGAATCAAATTTTCATTGTAGGTGCCAAAACAACATGGCCATCTTCACCACCAGTTCACATCACCAGATGGGGGATCATTTTTCCTGAAAGAACACATAAATACTACTTGTGGAATAAAGACTTTCTTATTCAAAAACAGGATCTAACTTCAGGCTGTATAGTCACCCTTCAGCACAGCAGACCAAACATCTGGCAGAATCAGGAAAAAAGTTTCCATGGCTTTTGAAAGACACTTAAAGCTGATCACAGCTTTGTCATGGGATATAGAATCACCAAGAATTCTCCGACTAGAGGTGAAACTTCAGGGACTTTTCAAAGAGCAGATCTCTCCTTGCTCATGCATGAGGGAAACTGCCTTGGCTACTTTGTAGTTAAGAACAACTGTTTCAGTGCAGTGCAAGAAAGAAAGCAAGCTCTTGGAACATACAAATGTGGGCAGACATGACCTCCTCTCAGGAATGAGATAGCTTCCTCCTGTGCAACCAACTGTGCAATATGATACATGTCCAGACTTGATGAGTAGAGTTGGGAGAGTGGGAATATTTCCATGAAGGCAGCAATGTCATTTCTGCCTTTTTTTTTTTTAAGTTTTTTTTACCATCTCTGTTCATGAGGGAGTCATGTAGATCACCACAATTAATAACTGCTGCCCCGCTCCAGTTCTGGGGCTCTTGCCTTGGTCTTGTCCTATGTTTTCTATTCCTGCTGAAAACAGGGAGGACCTTGATCACAGCTTTGTGTGCCTATGGTGAACATTTAGATTAGCCAATACTGTTATTAGGCACCTGAATTGCATGTCAACTGTGCATCTGCGCCCTTTTCTCCTCATCTTTTCTCAGTTTGTCCCCAACTCCTTTCTCCTTGCCTCTCCCCTTTACTTTGCTCTGGTCTCACTTCATGACTCTCCGAGTGCTGAGACAGCCCTACCAGACTGCTTGTCTTCAGCAGTCATTAATATGTTACAGAGGATTCCACCAGCTCAAACTCATTAGCCCTTAGCTAACAAAGGGCTCATGAGAAAAATATATTCCCTTAGCTTGTATTTAGAAAAAGACATTTCCTATCATGGGTGAGAAACAGTCTCCACCAAGCTTGTGATGCATCCTCACAGTTACCAGCAGGACCCCACAGTGAAGCTGATTTCTTGGTAGATGGGAAAATTAGATTTTTTTTTTTTTTTTGCTGGTAGTGGGTCATTTGCACCTTGTGAATGTATCCAACCAGCTCTGAATTTGCTTCAAAACTGGAAGAAAGAGAAGGGAGGGGAATGACAAGAGCATTAAAACACTTCTCCCTTTTTTTGTTTGTTTTTTTTTTGTTATTGAAAGGTTACATTTCAATTCACCTTTTCTTCCGTCAAAATTTGAAAAATAATAAACCACACAGGGCTTCTTGAGACTTTTCTCCCCATTCCCCAGATATTCCCATAACACGAGAGGGTAACCTGCATTTCACAGCTCCAGTGGAGTCCAAATTAGTTTTTCTGGCAACTAAATGCAGTGTCTCCTCCACTATGCACACACACACATGCACACACATCACTGCCTAAAGCATTAACAGATCCTGCCTGAAGTGAAAAGCCAAGGAACCAAGAGGATGCAATGCCAGAATTAAAACTGCCTTGTAGTATTAAAGCACCTAAATACATATTACATTATGCAATCAACTTCAATTATGCAATCTCAACTGTATTTCCAAGGAAATCACTCCTTAATCTATGGCTTAGGATGGTGCTCCCTTAATAAGTGGCTCTGTCCGTTTTTTAATTTTTTTCTTTGTTCATTTAGGTGCTATGCACTGCATAAACTTTTTTTCTGTGAATTCTGAAAATTTCTTTCTCCTGTGGCTTTTTTCTGGTGTTCCTCACAGTAGTGGTTGAGTGCCTTTCTGAGTTGAACTTGGTTTTATCTTTCAGAAACAGGACTTGTTATTTCCATTCTAGAGACAAGAAACTCAGGTACTCAGGAATTAAGATCCAAAGGCATCTGATTCATTTTGGAAACCCTTTATATTTTCAGTGCACTTACCTCAGTCTGTGCAAGCACCATAGTTCCCATTATACTCAACAATGACATCCATGACTCAGAGTCACACCCCTAGACAAAGCAGAGGAAAGCACGACCCTTAAAATTAGTGAACTACTACTGGGGCAAAAAGACTCATCGAATATCTCTTTGGAACTGCCCTTTCAATACCCATGCAATGAGCATTTCTTCACCAGACCCTGACTCATTGCAGGATCAGTAAGTAAAGAGGCACAGGCCACACACATAAATCTCTTTCACTCTGCTCCACTCCTGAGCACATCCAGGTTGAGCAGTGTAGAAGATGGGTATGCGATTTAAAATGTTTGTAACCAAAGACTTGTCTATAAGGAAAACAAGCAGAAATGTTGTTTGTTGTCAGATCTTCACCACACTAATGATAACCACAAGAAAACAAAATGCTGTTTTGGTGCTACAGGAACTATTCTCTTGTGTGTGGAAGGAAGAAAGAAGACATTCTTAGCTTGCATTTCCAATACCTAAGAAAACTACATACTGCCTGCCCCTCCTCAAATCAAATCAAAAGAAAGACCATGCACCACACTGTCAAGAATAATTGGCCGTGCAAACACCATTTAGGAAGCAGCAGACTTGCAGTAAAATATCTTGGAGTGATGATGAATCACATCCATGAGTCAACTATGTCAAGCTTTTCAGGGGAAAAAAAAATTTAAAAAAAAGCAGTCAGCACACCAGGATTGTGAACAGCAGTGTCCTTTGGCAGATATGTGAATTACTCTTTCCACTATAATCTATCCCAGAAAGGCCTCACTTCCTTATGGTGCAGTCTAAGAAATGTGTAAATTTACTCACGACTCCAAGTCCTCAGAGTGGGGAACAAATTATTAGACATCTGTAAAGATGAGATGGAAGAGCAAAAGAACAGAAATTGTTTAGTGGGGAAAAAAAGATTGAGGAGAGACATGGCAGGAGTTTACTAATAGGTGAGAGAAAGAAGGAATAAAGTTTTTCCATGTCACTGACAGATACAAAGAGAAGTTATGAACTTAAACTGCAACAAAAGGAGATTTACTCTGGACACTAGCAAGAATGTTAGAGGAGTAAGTACTGCAATAGATTTGCCTGGAGAGAGGAAGATGACTTCAGTGGAGGTTTCTAAGGATGGATTAGACAAACATCTGTCAGAATTGCTTAGATAGCTGTGATCTCTCTTTGGGAGCATAGATATAGGCTAAAGGTATCCTGAATAAAGCTCGGTCCTCATCAAATTTCAGCACTGTGACCCAGAGCATGGAATGCCAGTTCTGCTCAGAGAAACATATAGTAGGACATTGTTTAAAATTATATTTTCCCAAAAGATATAAATTAATTAATAAATGTAAAACTTCAGCTAAGCAAACACCTAACCTGCAAGATCTGAGACAGTGTGGTTAATGTTTGACAAAATCGTAAGGAGCAGAAAATACGGGTTGATAATTAGAAGTTTGGGCAGATCCTACCAACAGCTGGTACTTTCAATCTCCATTGCAACTCAAGAGATTTGTACTGATTGAAGGAGCAGTGGCTTGTGGAGCTGATGAGAAAGTCCTGGAATTACTTTTCATAAAAAAGTAGGGATGAGTGAGGACTCCAGCTCAGGGCCAGTTCATCCCAACGATCCCCTGAATTCTAGTTTGATTTTGCTTGTATATCAGTGGCCTGTTTGCAGTCAGCGGGTCTCTTCGGACCATGGGCTCTGTTATCTTGTGATGTTCAGACCACCGGGAAGCTCACAGGGAGCCTCTCCACTCATCCCGTGCGGGCGCGCTCTGCAGCAGCAGGACGGGACGGTCCTTCAGCACCGCGGAGAGCGGCCCTGGCCCCGCACGCCACCCGGGCCGGGAGCCGAGCGCCCTTGCATCGTGTGGGCAGAGGGGCCAGCTCCTCCTCGGGGGCATCTCCATCCCGAGCCGTCTACCAGGCAGCATGTTACGGGGTAAAAAATTGCCATTCCTGTGATTTATTCAGACTTATCTCGCGTGGGCTCAAATCTGTTCAAAGGAAATATTTAAATCTGAAAGATGACCGATTCCAGAACAGAACTCTAAATTATAATTTAACCTTGCACCAATTTTTTATCTAAAATTATTATATTAAATAAAGGTATTGCTACCATTCATTATCTTAGACGGGAAAAAAAGGTAAAAAAAAAAAAGAGGCAAAAAACAAACCACAAAGCTTCATATTGCTGTCCTGACATGGTTTTGTTCCCATTATAAATGGCACCAGGTCATTAACCAAGCTAGTTAAGTAACTCACCAATATGCTAGCCATCCTGCCAACCAGAAAACCAGCCTGTTACTTGGGTAATCAGATAATTGCATTTTACATTTTCAAATAAGCCTTAACAATCAGGAACTAATTAATGTCCATACCATTCTGATGAGTTTTGAATGCTTACTTCCAACTTACTGATAGAGAAACTGAGGCAAAAATCTTTGTCCCAGGTTGAAAACCCTATCCAAAGCAAAGGTACAGCTAGAAGAAACTTCTGGTTCTCAGCCTTATATCCACTCCATTCCCTTGGAAACACATGAAGGATGCTTTTACCCATATGATGAAGCTACCAGCAACCACTGAATCATCAACTAAACCATCAGTCAGCCTAATAATTAGCCAATTAATTAGCAACCAAACAAAGCAGATTCATTTACTCAGGGTGCCATCTAATACTGTACTAGCAGGAAAGTTGGATGGCAGAATCAAACCAAGGAATGGAATAGCAGAGCTTTACCACATGCCAGGCCCTGGCCAGCTTGCTAACAGGGAACAGTGGTCAGCTTTAGGGTCTAGCGCTGCAGCAGAGTTTCTTGGTGACTAATGCACACAGGTCCACATTCCTGTGTCTCACTGGAGGAGACAGGGATCCTCTGGACAGAGAAGGGAAGATTGGAAAGCCAGTTTTGAACCCGAGTCCCAAGATGCTTTCCAGGGGCCCAGAGGCAATGCACACACTTTGCTGCATACAGTAGGCAAAGTTTCTGCTGTACCTTCACAAATTACATCAAAGTGGTACACTTTCAGTGTAGTGCAGTGTTGGGAGTCTGGTAAAAAAGGTATATGTCTTTATCACACAGGACTTGGTGTATTAACCATCTCCCTGTTCAAGTCCTTCCCGTTAAATTCATTTTCCCACATGGAAACTACCAGATCCCTACTGAATTGACAGATACATAAGAATACTGAGAGCAGGGAGGGAATCTCCCAACAGAAAATGTAGCAAAGCAGGAAAAGTTGATCATTTGCATTCAGTGTGGCTGGGGAATACCAAGTGCCCAGGATTAGTCACTCAAATAGTCTAGAGTCAGAAACCAGCTTCAGTGAAAAGTCAAAAGGTCTATATGAAATAGAAAGGTTTTCTTTTCTGGTAAAGTCTTCAGTGTAGAGCACCTACAGAGACTTTTTAAAGGACACAAAACTATTCTTTTAGTAGTTATTGTAATTACTAACCTTTGGACTTACAGAGAAACAAATTTCCTAGCTTCAAGACCATTCTATCCATTAGCCAAGAGCCCTCAAATATCCAGCTAAAAATGTTTGGGTCTGTTTAGCATGGAGTGAAAATAGTAGTTAAATTTCTATTTAAAGCTACTTTAGATCCTTAGCTCATGCCATCAAGGAGTGAAACACTAATTGGTAGCATGGGGAAAGAAGTTGTTAACCCTGAAAAAGAATGTGGGTGAAAAACAGAATCTTGTGGTCATCTTTACATAAACTTTTCTTCAAGATTTGAATAATTTCAGTACACAGTTCTTTCAATAGAGAGGAAAAAAAATCATATGGACTTCTGAAAGACCAATGCCATACAGAACAGGGATTATGATGCACATATTCTATTCCCTCCTTCTGAAAATCAGAATGAATTTTTCCAAGTGCTTGTTGCAAAAAGATACTTACTGTGCTAATAAACTGAGTCAACTACTTTCCTCCTTTTAAACCAAGATATTTTATTAAAAGTATCTTGATCAGGCTTAAAGATGGAAAGCCAGACTCATAAAAGATAATGTAACTATGCCTTAACCATTTGCAATCTGTTAGCCGAGCTCTGCAATCCTTGTTTAACTCCTGTGAACTGCAGAGTGCAGAGACACCATAAAGGTGAGGTAAGCTGGTTCATTTTGCCTGCTAGCTGAGGCAGGCTGCAAGTGGGGCTCCCAAGCAGCTATGTGGGCTTAGCTAATGGGAGATAACTTCTTATACTGTGATGCACTTGCAATAGTGACTCCAAGTATTTGCTTTAGGCTTACCCCTCATGCTAATACCATTAAAATGGTGTGGCTCAGCAGTTCCCAAAGGGATTATCATGAGCCTCCATTTGAGGAGCTCCTCATTTGACCAGCCCCTGAGCTGCAACTTGATCTGCAGAATGGGTGTTAGGCTCACCAAGTGCCCAGTGGGCTCATCCCCACTCTCCAACTCCTTCAACCTGTTTTGCAAGACAGAGTGAAATATTGACACAGATTCTCTCTGCTTTCCAGCATGCAGAACTGCCAGGAATCTCTTGAGAAGCCAGCAATCTCCCTGCATCTTCAAGGTCCACATTGCTGTTTGTCCATAGTGCATGAGGAGCAGGCCAGTAGGGAGGCCAAGAACCATGAAGTGAGCTCCTGCAGCAGAAAAACCTGTGTGAGGATATGTGAAAAATAACCCTGACTTGCTAATCCTAGCTGTGAGCAAACAATTAGCAGGAAGCAGAGGCAAACAGGAAAGCTGATTTAATTATGTGACACTGATACAGCCAGTGAACTGGAGGGAAGGGAAGGGGGAGGCACGGGGGGGCACCGGGGATGTGGGGTCAAAACAGTTTGTAAAAATCTGTTTCACAAAAGCTGTTGTTCCCCTCGGGGCAGAGAGAGATTACCGTGGCTCAGTGTCTATCAAACACGGGAAGAGAATAGGGCCAGGGGCAATGAGACAGCTTCCGAGTATGAAGGGCCCTTCTTCTTCTCCGCAGCAACCAGCAGCCTGCCAAAGAATTCCTGTAAGCTCTCGGCGGCTTTGTGTGCCTGCCTGGGCTGTGGGCAGCTCTGCAGCAGGCCTGCCTATTGTCGGCAGGGCTCAAAGGGAGCAGAGGAGAGAAAAGGGGAGCTGGGGGGAGGAATAGGGCTTAAGGGGGCTTGTTGTTATCAAAGCTGCAGAGGTTATTGTGCTGGAGCAGAACCACGCTGTTTCTGAGCCCCTTCAGTGGGGCTGTTAATGGAGGCGCTGCAGGGAGACAGAGGGTGGGATTTGCTCCGTGTAAACTCACCAGGGTCTCCCTCTGCATACACTTTGCTGGCTCATGCCTCTGAGCAGACGTGTGGACAGGGGTGGATAGCCCTGCACCCTCCTTATCCATACCCATCAGCATCCAAAGACACCTGCCAAGGGAGCCAGGCTCACCAACACACCTGCAAATAGACACACACTCGGGCGTGCACAGAGCAAACACCCCTGCTTACACACACAGAGATGCACCTACTGGCCACTCACGGATTCAGAGACAAATACGTGCACATCCAGATCTGCAAAGGCAACAGTTCATTACTCAGGGCATCTACAGCTGGACATACAGATACACCTGATGGCTCATACGCGTATCCTCAACATCTGGGTCCTTAACCCAAACACACAGTCAGATAAAGCCATGCATAACAGTATGTAAGCACTCTTTTCCTGGCAGGCACAAACAAAAAAGTCACAAGGTCCTGTCTCAGAGATCATGAGCACATGGTAGAGTTAAGGGATGCTAAACCAGGTTGTTTTAAAAGCTTCGTCTCCATCACAGGAAGAGAAGCTGAAGGCAGAGGTCTGTTGTCAGCAGTTTTGCAAACACTGGTGCTATGTGTCACAAACTAAGAATTTCTCAAAACACTGTGCTCCAGACACCCTTCAAATACCATGACTGACCAGACGAAGGGCCTGATCCTGAAACTGGAACATGCCTCAAGAGACCACAGAGTCAGTGTGAACTGGGCAGAACAGCCTAGTTCAAACTCTAGTCTAACTTGTATCAGGACAACTGAGCCAGACAGTCCCCAAAGCCTGGCACATGAGTCTCACAGACTCCATGACAAATCCAGCCTCCTGCTTTGGGAAGTTATCTGACCTGAAATCACAAAAGAAACTTTTAATGGTAGCCAGAGTCTCTATCTCCTTATCCCCATAAACTTTCAGATGAGAAGTACCAACCAAATTCCCTCCAAGACATAGAGGGAGGTTTCACATGTGTATCAGACCCATAGCCAAGACCTTGATGAAAATGGGAAATCACAGAGGTCTGTCTCTTTTCTTAGTCCAAGTTTGGCTGTACAAAGTAATCACTCTGAAAAAAATTCAATAAAACCACCTTCTTTCTGGACCAGGAAATTTTCTTTATGCTCATGTCAACAAGGCTGGTAGAAGCTTTACTCCACAGTAGCCAAATCCACATCTGGTCATAGCTCAGGTCAAAACAGCCTTCACCTGATGAGCATGGATGGTGGAGAGTGGGTGCATCAACACAGCAATCACACCCACTCCTATTCCCAGGGTGGCCCCACTCATCAGTTCCAGAGAGACAACTCATTTTTTGACGCAGTGCTGATTCACCACATCGATGCTAGTCATACCCTGCCCAGGCTCACAGAAACACTCACAGGTAAGAGACCCATGCACATGAACATACACATGCATATGTGGGTTGAGTGTAATTCAGCTGCACCCAGCACTTTCTTCATTCCTTCTCCTCCCACTTCCATCCCAGCACCCAGCAGATGCTGCTGAGCCAGCCCAGGAAGGCAGACAGGGAGCTGGGAAGGGGGATGACAAGGTACCCCAAGAAGGCGAGCAGCAGCCTCTGACAACTCTGGTAGGAAAAGTAGGGGGGCTGAGGCTGTGGGGGAAGGGATGGAGGCAAGGCAGGGAGGGCTTCTCATTGTGAGGGAAATTTTATTTTTAACAGATGCTAAGGCAGATGGCACAGAATTAACAGAAAATGGGAGAGGAAAAAAGAGGAAGAACATTACTGGCTCCAGAGAGAGTGGACATTAAAAAAATAAAGAATAAGGGAATGAAAACAAGTTTAAGTACTCTCTCCAGAGGAGGGGGGGAGGGAAAGCGTGAGGCAGAGCAGGGACGAAGCAGCGTGATAATAACCAAAGGCGTGAAATTGCAAAAGTAAAATTTGTGGCACTCGGGAGGGGCTGATAAGGCCCCAGCTTCATTGCAAAACTCACTCAGAAATTACTGATGTGATGTTTTAGCCTTTATCATTAATAATAATCGAGAGTGAGGAGCAGGGTGGGGGTGACTGAAACAAAGAGGGAGAGAGATTGCATGAGCATCTGAAACCTGGGGAAAGAGGGAGAGGCAGCAAGAGAAGAGCTCGGGGAGAGCAGAGGTGTGGGGGAGAAGATCTGAGAAAGGAGTCCAAATGAGGGAAAAGAGGGATGAGAAAGGAAAGTAAAGCTGAAAAGAAAGCAATACCAGTCAACAAAAAAGAGGAGGAGGAAAAAGCAGGAGGAGGAAGGTTAAAGGACATGAGAACAAAGGGCAAAGGCGAACAAACTGGAGTTGGGGAAGAAAACACCAAAAAGTAAGAGGAGGGAAAAAAGCAGCTGGGGGGGAGAAGAGAGTGAATGAATGGAGAAGTGACAGCAGAGATGAAATAGTGGGAGAAAACAGACTGTCGGACAGGGAGTAAGAGAGTGGGAGACAAAGAGATATGGCCCTGCCACTCTCCTCCCAAATTAATCGAGGATACATCAACCCAAGCCACTAAAACAGAGCTATTATGAATGGGTTAGTCACAGGTGGAGTTAAAGGCCTACAGAGGGATATTAGCCAAAATTGAGTGGCTTTTAATTTCTTTCTAACGAGAGATTGTGGCTGGGGAGCCAGACACTGCCTCAGCTTAGCTAGGCCTGAAGGCAGCTAAACACGGGAGCCGGCAGCTTCCCACAGCCACGCTAAACCACAGGCGAGCTGACCTGTGCAGTACATGCAGCGAGGTGGAAAAGGCACACACGAGCTGACCTGCCCACCCCACGAGATGAAACGGCAGAGCCACACACCACAGCATGGGACACGGACAACAAAGCTGGCACAGACCCACCAGGCTGCTCTGCCTCCTCTCTGCACCAGTGCTGATAGACAGACGGACAGAGTTCCGGTGCTTCACAACCCATCAGTGGTCTGGGTCATTCACCCTGCCCATCAGGGCTTTGCTTTCTACTGGAAGATCCCCCGGCACTGCAGCCTCCTCATTGCCCTCCTGGAGAGACCAGGGAGCTTCAACACAAGACCAGGACATCTGGGTTCTATTTCTGGCTCTGCTTCTGGCAATTCACCACATTTCTCCATTTTCCCATCTGCTATCTGGGAATAATGCAGTATTTTTAAAACTAAGCACTTAAAAATGATGAATCAGACCATCCCTTCATTCCAAAATCATGAGATTTGTTTAAAACCTCATGACATCTTCAAGAAAGACTGGGCCATGTACAAAGGGACTCACATGCCTTCAGAGAACCCAGTCTGTGGCACTTCAGTTTCCATGCTTTCCTAAAAGATTTAGACAGAGGTTTCATTTTGTTTTGTTTTTTTCTCCTGAGCTTAAAGCTCACAGTTCAACAGAACACATGATATTGAGATGGTGTGAAAAAAAGTCTCCAAAACTGGTGATATTAAGTAACATGTTTTTTTTTTTCCACCTACAGCTCTATGCAAATTTCCCAAAGTGTAAGTTCATTAAAACCAAAGGGAGGGGTCAGTTTCTAACAACTATCTCTCTGTGAAATAATTTCAGAGGGGACCACAAAAAAAAGTTGTGGAACCATGGCAACATCCAGCTCTAACGTTTTCTATACAAAAACATTTGTTTTATGATTGAAAATTACTTTTCATCTTTAAGTTCTAGACCATTTAGGCTTAAAAGTGACTTTCAAATGGTATAAAGTTGCCCTGGGAACAAAATATTTCATTTTATCCAATACAAAATTTTGGGACTAGGGTATAGGGGAAGAGAGATAGGATCAGGATGAGAATCAAATTATTCCTTTGTGAAAGCATTACATATTTTTACTCCTTATCCCATTTTGGAGCAGAAGTAACTGCAGGTTACAAATTCTCATAGAAAAACTATTTTGTGTCTAGATCAAATTTCCATCTATACATGGTATTTAAAGGGCTGCAGATAGTATTTGCTAAGTATGCTTAATTTATGTATTTATTTCATCCATTGCCAATATATCCCAGCCTAAATAACCCACACACATATTTTCATCTCATTGCTGTTCAAATACTCACACATCTTCCCCTTTTCCAAGCTGAACCCAGGTTGGCTTGTGATGGTTGTGGGATTCACTGAGGAGTGGATGTGCTTTCAGGTCAAAGACACAAACCAGATGAGCTGGAAAGTGTGTGTGACTTCTAAGCCAACAAAAACACTTTTGCAGAATATAGGTGAAGGCACTCCTGAAAATCAGGGTGAACTCAGTGGCATAGAAGTATAATGGTGATTATACAGGGAGTGCTGTTCATGAAACATGAAGCATGTGTGCTAAGTTATAAAACCCCAGAGAAGCTGCTCTTGTTGCATGGAACATCGCATGAAACCTGACAACAGCCATGTCTGATGAGCAGGAGTCACATCGGGAAATCACCTTCTAATTCATCTGAAAAGAATTCATAAACTTGAGTGACAGAGACAGTCTTAGTGGTGAAGTAAATCTGTATCACTTTCTCTGGATCTTGCAGATCTTACAGTTGGATGAAGAAACATTTTCCTTCTGATGAAAAAGCCTGCAAAGAGAAGGGACAACATTCATGCAGGGGTGCCCACCCTGTGCTGGGGCAAAGGACCCAAAGGCAGGATTTCTGGGTTCCAAGCTCAGCTCATCTTCAGCACTTTGTCTCCAGTTCCACTAGAAAACAAGAGTAGCAGCCTGGTTTGGGGCTTTCATTCAGTTGAAACTTTGCAGGCTATTTTTCTTTCAAAGACACAAGAGAAAGATCACGTGCATTCCTCTCTTAGTCAAATAGTGATTTCAGCTGGGAGAAGTCAGCAGTCCTGGATTCTGGCTTGCCTGTCTTCTGAGCCTCTCTCCAGCTGGAGAATCTCTTATCTGCCCATCAGGAAAATAGTCCTGTAATATGAAGTTCAGCCTTCAGGGAAAATTTACTTTCCCCCTAAGACTGGGGAACCTCAATAAATATCTTTATAGTGGACAAAAAATATCCTAGAGTGAGAATGTCCCAGGGGACAAAGGAAAGCAGGCATGAGTGATCAGACCACGTGGAAAGTGCACAAGAAACAGAGAGGAGTGGGACAGTGCCCCAGAAAACAAGCACCAAATAATGCCAGTGTACATCCTTACTCAGAGACCTCAGACTTCCATGTGCAAGTTTTCCAGCTTGCTCACTCACACAGGAGCACTGGCTGAGCATTTAGTGTTTCCTGTTGATAATTTTTCTGCCTCGTCTGTCGGCACAGAGTTAGGACCATTCCCTGCTGTCATGAAAACCTTTTTCAATAGGCACCGTCCCCCCTGGGCTGCCAGCTGAGGCTGCTCCCTGGAGAGCTACACCCCTCTCAGAGTCTATTAAAGCTCAATTACCCAGGGCTGACTGGCCTCGTTGTCTGGCAAAGGGAGGTAGGATGTTCCTCCCAGGGTCGGGGCTGCTTTACTATGGCCTGGCCAGCTCACATCTATGTATCAATTTAATAAGATCAAATCAAGTACAAGAGGTGAGGGGAGGAAGGCAGTGAGATAAAAAGCTGTAAGAAGGCAGGCAGTGCCTGCCTAGGCAAGACTGGCTGGCCCAGCAATGACAAAGGGCACATTGCTGATGTACACTGCAGGCACAATGGAGTCATCTTCATTACATCAGCAGGGACCTCCTGGCCTCACAGACCCTGTCCACCAGCATCTTCCCGTGCCAGCCCAGCACAGCATCTGATCCGCTGATGCTTTCCCAGGGACCAAAACCACTCTCTCCTACTTCCATTTCACTTCCATTCTGCTGCCACACTGCTCCCTAGGAGGTTTCGCATTTTCAGCAGTCAAGTCATGGCCTTCCCCACAAGCTGGCAAAGAGCTGTCATCAACACCAACACAGAAGTTTCTATCAGCGATAAATAGCTTCCCTCCCACCTACACCCTCCCTCTTTGGATGTGTCTTCTGGGGTCTGAGTCCATAGACAGAATTATACAAATAGATCAGTCATACAGATAGCAGTCGTGTTTCATTTGTTACTCAGAATCCTTATGGGCAAAGAAAATAAGAGAAGCTGAAAAAGTGTAAACCCATTTATTTTGTTCCTCATCCCTTAAGGACCCATGCTTTCCAAAGATGCTCCATCAGCGAAGAAGCTGGAGGCGAGGGAAAGGAGGACACACTGCTACACTGAAGGTCTAACTTTGGTTTAGCATGTCTCCGTCACAGTCCACAGGACCTTCAATGTCACACAAAGATCAGGAGGTAAAAGTCTCAGGTGCCTCTGGAAAGCATCCTTTATCCTCATCACACAGGTGAAGAAACTGAGGCAGGGGAGAAGCCTGGCAGCCATTTACAAAACCTCTCAGAGGTGTGCCTGAGAAGTGGAGGCAGGTGAAGCAGGGTCCCCTAAGCACCAGGCTGCCTGTCTTCCCTGGTACACTGTGACACATGCCACCAGCTGGGAAACAAGGGAACAGAAGAGAGGAAACTCATCAAATGCAAGCCATTCACAAGCATCACAGATATTCAGTCCAGAAGGGCCTGCACAGTATCCCATCTTCTAACTGCAAATCACCACTCATCTCCAAGACAAACTTGAAACCTCTGGTGGTAGAAGACACATTCCAAGCACGTGTAGTTACAGGGGGAAAGCAGGCCCTGCTAGAACCTCCCCTATTCCCTGTTTCTGATACAAGTCAGGATCTCCAGAGCTCTTCCTGAGAACTCACTGTTGGTGCTGAGCAGGGGGAGCATGATGTAGCAGCCCAGGGAAAAAGATGGTGCAGCCTCTCCACCTTACAGGTGGACAGCAGAGAAGGGCTGGTGCATTCCATGTGCATCCAGGAGACAGCTCTCTTGGGTGCAGAGTTGAGCTGCCAAGAAAATGCCTGAATCCTAGAGCTTCTTCTCTTGCCTTGAACTAACAAGAGAATACCATGCAGCACGAACCAGTGTTAGGACCTGGGCAGTTGTACAGGGCAGGAAGCAAGCAAGTCCCCTGCTGTCAGCTGTGCCAAGCCTCCAGCTTTCTGCCTCTTGTCAGAACTCAGAACATCCCTTTCTCTTCTGCATCACCCTCCTCACTGGGGCCCTCCAAAAAACCCATTTTCTGACCAAGAGCAGTGACACCATCAAATGTGTCATTTCAGAGGAAAGATGTGGACAGAGGAGAGATGTAGGTGGGCATTTGATCTAGTAAAGAAAGCATGGCCTGGATGAGTGTCATTGTCTATGGATGGAGAGGAACGGATGGGAGAAGGAGCATATGTTCCCATACAGGCTGAGCACCAGGGATGATGTCAAACAGACACTGGTTCCATTGGGATCATGCCTCCAGGGTACATTTTGCAGGAGGGCATGGTACATATCCAGTTCCTTTCAAGGTAGCAGCTCGAGGTGGCTGTGGCTGCATGACCAGATCCCAGGAGAAAAATCGAATTGCTGTGTGCCCTGTAGTTTGCATAGGCAAAACTGACAGAGGTGCTGGCAATTTTCATTCCTTGGCAGCACTGTCACACTGGATACCTCAACACCTCGGCTCTCAGGCACACATTGTACACACAGCTCTGAGATCTGAATGAGACTGCTACCACAGTCCCTTTAGACCTGGGAAAAAACTCAGATACTTGCTGCAGATACCCAGTTTCCTAGCTTTATTCTGGGCCTTTTGATACTTGCTGCTTCTCTTCAAACTTCAGCATCTGGAGTCATAACATTTTAGGGGATATGAATTTGGAAGAGAAGGTGTGGGAGGGCAGAGGTTTAGCTGTCCTTCAGTGGAAGGAAACCTAACAGATTCAACTACCCCAAAAGGCAATAAAAATAAAAAGAACATTACACCAAAACCAATGCAGTTTTAATTATGTAATATACTGGCTTTGGCTCCAGACATGCTGAACAAAACCTCCCACCAAAAAATCAACCTAAACCTACCACCTTCACAAAGAGCGTGAAAGGTCCCATCTGTGCAGAGACCAGGGAGTGTGAAAACACCTTGTTCCCTTCCCATTCAGAAGAAGCCCAAAGCTCAAGCTTCAGATGCTTCAGCTAAGAGGAATTGTACCAGGCTGGTGATTCAGAGAGAGATAAACCTGCATTTAAGAGGAGTTTTGGCTTTGTGCCATCCATGGTTTAAAACCTTCAGAGCCTCAGAGGTGAAGATGTTCTTGCTGGAAGAAGAGAAGAGATAGGACCAAAAAGGAACAGGTCAAGCTGCCACACACTGATGAGGGAGACCTCCAAGGAGACAACGCATACCAACAGAGCTGTCCAGCTTTATCAGCCCCATACTTGGCGCATTGAAAGCCCACTGAAGAATGCCTTGACTTGCAGTGGACTTGAGCAGTGGCTGGGAAACTCCAGCAGCACACCAGTGCAAGCACACTCTGCCCCAAGTGTAAGAGGCAGAGAAAGGCAGGTGAAGTGAGGTGAGATGGCTTAGGCTACCTAGCAAGATGGTGAAAAAGGAAGATTGAATATTCCTTCATGTGCTGCCCACGCCCATTGCTCCAGCTGCCTCCCACTGAGGAAACAGGATCTAATGTCACAAAGCACTTTATCCCTGGCACTGGCATCTGAAACAGCCAAGATAGGCATCAAATTTATACTCAGATAAAACCATGGCATGGTGTACTGCCCAGGAAACCCCATGTGCTGCATTTCTAGAGCCTTAAGGCAACCCCTTTCCTAGTGTACCAAGCAAAATTATCCTCTCTGCTCCCATCCCCAGGCATCACTCCCTGGAGCTTTACGCCCAAAGGACTACAGGTATATGAGGGAGGAATGGGGAGAGAGAGGGGATCTCCCACCAGAAAGTGTGGGGAAGATTAAAAAAAAAAAAAAAAGAGAAAATATGGAAGAGAGGCAGTGAGCAGAGACAGAGAAAGAAAAAAGAAAAAAAAAGGAGTGGGAAGGGAGAAAGTGAGAAAAAGAGAGAGAGAGAGAGAGAGAGGGAGAAAAATGACAGGAGCTGAATTTTCGGCGCCCTCACTTTAAATCAAGATAAAAGACTGAAATGGAAAATAACAGTCCAGAGAAACCCCTGGACGGCTTTGGGCGTTAATGGAAACACATGGCTGAAGGCTGTAGTGTTGTCAGCTTCCCCGTGCTCTGACATTCCTTTCTGATAATCCGGCCTGCCATAAAATTAGAATAGCAAATACCTCCTGACAAAGATGCATGTTTCCCTCTATTGTGCCATCATAAAAAAAACTCCGCTGGTGACTCGAGGAGCCGCAAACTTCAATTTAAATTTACAGTGCGGCGGAAGGAAAGTGATATGCACTCAAAAATTTTAATAACCTATTAAGTTACGACTTCAATTTCATTTTATGAATATTTTCCTTGGGGAGCAGTGCTATCACAGAGAAAGATAGAAATTTAAAAAAGATAAATAGTGCCATTAATCTCCAACATTTCTCTTCCATTATCCTTGAAAATTAGGAGTTATTTTTGTTCAGATCTTCATGTAATTAGCTCCCTACACTTGATTCACTAGCCAGAAAATGACCATGTTCAGAAAATTAAAAATTTGTCATTAAGTGGAATTTAACATAATATCATTTATCTTTATCTATTCCCCAGCTGACAGCAGGAGCCTTGGAAGTGATACAGGCTTCTGTGTCAGAGAGTAGAGGCAAGTCCTCGACATGAGAGGGAGAGTGCAGGAGTGTGGGGGGGAAGCTATAAGGATGTGGGAGGGTGGTGGGAGAGGGGGAGCATGTGAGACAAAAAGGAAGCAGGAGCTGGAGTCACAGGAAAAGGGGGAGAAAAGGAGGAGTGGGACATGGGAGGAGAGGGAAAATGCAGCAGGCAGTCACAGAAGCAGGGCAGACAGCCAGGCAGGGTGAAGGGTAGAGGAAGGAGCAGGAGGGGTGAGGAAGAAGAGGGAAGGGATGGCTAACAAGGTAGAGCTGTCTGCTGTGCTCAATTGCAGAGCTCAGGAAGTGCTGCCATGGAGCCAGCTGGGTGTCACAATGAAAGCAGAGTCAGTGGCTTGGCAAAATCCTGACCTGACAGGATGCTGAGTGTGTTCACTGGATAAACATCAAGGCACTGGTTCCTGCTGGTGGCTTTCTCTAGTTCTTCCCCTGTGCAGCTCACCAGTTCCCCATGAAACGCAGTGCAGGACTCAGAAGAAATCCTCAAGAATGTCAGAAAAAGGTTTTTGCTGCCTATTAAAGACCTAAAGCCTATGCTAGCTACCAGATTCAAAGGAATATTGACTGTTAGCAGACCTCTTCCTCTTCAAGCACTTCAGAGTGATCTACTGAGTACTCTCCACCAAGTCATTATTCCCTTTTACAGAAGGCAAACAAGGTACAGAACAGGTCTTTGACTTGCCAAAGGTGGTGAGAGTGGAAGCAGGGTTGGGACCAGACCCTAGCCCAGGCTGGCAGACCCTTTGAGACCTTCTGCTCCAACTCTTACTTTGCACTCCCTTCCCTCAACTAATCCTGTGTGCACACCAGAAGTGCAACAAGACCAGCTCTCCAGCATGGACTGAACTACAAGAAGCCTCTCCAGCTTCTGAATCCCTCTCATGGACTGAAAACGTTAGCCTCCTAACCATCTCATTTAATCTGTCTCTTCTATTCTCAGTGGCGAGATCTGATAAAATATCTCCCTGGAGAAAATGAAAGAATAGGTGGAAGGAAGGAGAAGAACACTATAAAGCAAACACTATGGGCAGGAGCTATTTTAAATAACTGGCTAGCTAAAAATGCCAAGGACATTAGCTACTCAGCAGTTCCATCAAAAGAGCTTGTGCTATTTTAAGCAAATCTCTTTGCTTCCCTATTCTGGCTTAAAGTTTGGGGATTTTTCCACTACTCCCAAAGAAGTTTTAGAGAGTTTTATTTAGCTGTGGCTCCTTGTCCTATATCTTCATTTTCAAATTTTGTGCACATATTTTATTCTTATTTTGTCTTATAAGTACAATGAAGTGTTGGGTAAAAGCCATAAAGATTTACGCTTCATCAGAAACAAGCCTAATGACCTTGCACTAGGCTATGTACTCTTCTGTGCAAAACACAACACAGAATTTTGCACAAGTATCTACTGGACAGTGCATAGTATGTCATAGATCTATATAAGAAGGCATAAAACAGCAGAGGAATATTCTAGTTCAGACACTTATCACCATGCTCCATGGTTGTGAATTTTTAATGCAACCTAGGGAGTTAGATACAAAAAAATCTCACTCAATAGCATTCACTTCACAGGTTCCTGCAAGCCACAGTTGGCAGCCACAAAGTACCAGCCCACATGCATCAACCTATTTCTTTCTACCTATAAAAGGACAAGATAGGTCAGGGTTATTGTGCTCATCCTGTAGCAGGACATGTGGATTTGTTGAAAGTACCTTGGTGCTACATCAAAGTGAGAGCAGATTCCGGCATAGGACCCAACCATCCTGCCTTGTTTCTGCAGGCAACTCCATGCTGCCACCTCTGAAGTTTCCCACCACCAGCTAGGGGATGCAATGCTGCTTTAAAGCTCAGGCAACTTCTGTATTCTGGTGCACACATAGCTGGACTGGATAACTGGATAATGCTGGATATGGCTCTAGATCAGACCCATAGCTGCAGTAAAGGAAACCAGCACTTACTGTACCACTTGCCACAATGAGTGGAATGCTGTCTCTATGGATCTGTTCTGGGACCCATTTTCTCATCGTAAGTGTACTGCAGCTACCCTCTCTAGTCTGAGTGCCAAGTGAAAGTACCTGACACTCATCATCTGCCACAACACTGCAGAGCAAACTCCCTCCAAGCAGTGCTATGAGATGCCAAGAATCATCTCCTCCCTCAGCCGGCCATTTCCAGACAGTTAGCTGGAACACCAGGCTGGAGAGCCCAGAGTGATGACAAGCAAGATTAAGTACATAGGCATTGGAGGGAAATGTTGATCCTTGTGGGGCACCTCCCCATGGCAACACAGATCTGACCCACAGAAATACTCGTGAGGCATTTCCCTCTGTCCATGCTGCAACTGGTTTCTGATTGATGGGAAAATCAGGAATGTGATCTCCTCTCACTGCCTGGTTGCCTAAACCATTTTGTTGTGCATACCAGAGCATGTTCTCTTCATGCTGGATCTCAAATAGCCCTTTTCCCCCAGCTCTCCTCCCTCCCACCCTCCCACTCAACCTCATGCTAGTCCTCTCCCTCCACACACTCTTCCTTCTGCATTTTCCCTTAATTTTCTGTGTTTGCTCTGTTTATACCCTCTTTTCTCTACTACTAGAGCTGTTTGGTTCATGGTCATCTCAAAGCAGAGTCTAAGGCCCCTTCTTCTCTCATCCACTTATTATATCATTTACCTGAGTGCTTTCACTTTGTTCCCTTATTCCTTGACTCAGTAGCTATCTTTGCTACTCGCCTTAAAATCAGTTCTGCTCCTCTTCCCCCCCTCCGTCTTCCTCTGTCTACTTCAACCCTTTTTTATACCTTTACAGGCTATGCCAGACTGTCCTCTTCCTCTCTCCTCACACAGACCCTGGTCCATCCCCTCCTGCTTCTCCCATTCCTTTCTCATGCTCCCCGTCTTCACCAGAGCTTCAGCACTGCAGCCTTAAAGCAGGATAAATGGATATGGATATCGTACAATAAAACCTTCAGAATGGAGAGTTTTGTGCAAGTGAACAGCAGCCAAGCCTGAGAGACTGAAAATTGGATAAAGGGATTAAAACAGTAGCACATTAACAGGAGATTTAGAGTGTAATAAACTCATTTCATAATAATATGTGCGTTGGGGCTGGTAATAAATCATCGCGGGATCCCTGCCTTCCGCAGTGCCGGAACGAGGCAGTGACCCGAAAGCAGGGTAGGATTTCAGCGAGATGTGGATTAATTTCACAGGGTTCTTGGCCAGGAATAGAGCGGCTGTGCCATTCCCGTACAGCTGCTGCTGTTACTGCTGGCTTTTTGCAAAAAAACTACAAAAAGCAAACAAATGAAACCAAACAAGAGGACGTTCCAACATCGACTGGCACAGATTTATGGAGAGGGTGCTCAAGTGGCCTTCACCAGCACAACCCCAGAGGCCAAACATCAGGCCAAAACACTTCTCAGGTCACCTCTCTGGACCATGTCCTGCACCCATTTCACACAGACTTGTGGGGTGAAGATGAGAAAACAGCAAAAGGAAAGAAATCAGCTAGACAGAAATGATAGGCTAAGTCACCACATTAATGGTCCAAATGACTTTGCCTAAGGCATTAAACTCAAAAGAATTTAACAACCATATGCAATAGATATACCAGCCTAGTGGATAGCCCAAAATGCAACCTTAGGACAGGTGGGGACAGGGAAAGGCTGAGACTCTAACTCACCTGTGCTGCACAAAGTTCATGAAAAGTTATAAAAGCGATGAAGCCTCAGACTGAGAAAGGAAGGAGAACAGCATGCTGGAACGTTCCCAGAGAAAGAATACAGATGGATCCAAGCCATAGTGCAATTAGGTGATGCAAGAACTTTGCAGCAAGAGGTAATAAAGCAATAAAGAACAGGAAAATGCAGTACAAGCATCCTGAAATAAAAAAAAAAGGACTTGAGAAGGCCTTGGGGAGATGGGTACAGGTTGATGAATCTTAAGAATGATTGGGGAGGGAAAGAAAAGGTCCTAAAAGAGAGATACAGATAAGCCCACAATGGTCAAGGCACTGGTCCAGATGACATGGGAGCTGGGCTCTTCTTGCCACTACAGCCATGGAGCTTGCTTGGACAGTGAATGCTCAGAGGAGGTCCTGCCTTGCTTTACCATAATCAATATAAATGTGGTCCAGTGTGCTTGAGAAAAATGTATGTTGGTTGATACCTCGGTGTTAATGCAATTGGACATGAAAACCAGAATCTGTATTGAAGAAAATATAGGATGGGACAAACTAAGTGGAAATCCACAAAATATAAGCCAAGACTTATCTGACATTAAGAAGAGGAGGGTACACGTAGCTGAGAGAAATGGGACATTGTGAAGACTGAGGAGGAAGTGAATCAACAGCAGTGCAAAATTCAAATCCGAAAAGGAGACTTTATGGCAAATGGAAGATTAAGCCTTGCAAAAAGCCTGTATCTGAGGAAGAATGCTACATTCACACGCAAGTTTTCTTTACATGTGTATGGTGACTGTTGACAACCCCCCTTCTATGCACAAATCCCTCAAGAAACCCTGTGTCTTCAACAAGCGGAGTTTTGCAGAATCATGCAGGGTATGTGCAGAAGACACAGCAAATACCTATGACTTTTACAGGACCAGATTGGGGGGTAGGCAAAAGTGGCATGTCTGGGTTTTAAAAGTGGTATTTGACATCACACTGAAGGGTGGAAGGGAAGGGAAAATGCAAAACAAGGAGAAAGGCAAAACTGCAGTAAAGACGGAAATGAGACTTAATAAGACAGAAGGCCTGAGTGTGTGCCAGATCTGTTTGAGATTCATTCAGTGAAGGGACAAAGAATGGCCCCCAGCAATGCTAGGACAACCGTGCCCACACATCTCCAAGAAGAAAGCAGAAGAAAGGAAGCAACAGAACAATGAGTACCAGCAGCCTGAACTCCCAAACTTCTCCTGAGGAAAACAAGATACCATGTTTACAACATGTTGCAGGGTTTGGATAAAAGCAAAACATTTCATAGTCATTTCAATGCAGAGTTACAGGTAGCCAGGACTAGGTCAAAGGTCCAGCTCTCACCTCACTCCAAGGGAGGTCACCAGCATGACTTGTGGACAAGGGTCCTGCACAAGACAGATACTCCAACCTCAGCTTCAGCCAACTAGTCACTGATGCAGAGTGGGACAGGTCTAACAGAAGTGATCTGCACCTCCACATTGGCTAAAGCATCCACTTAGGATGAAGGTGCATGGCCTTGTTCATCCTCTGAACCACTCTGTGCTAAGATTTGAGTTTCACTCTGCCCTCAGCCCCTGAGTCCCCAGAGCATAGATCTATTAACCATACTAGGTCACTTTCTCTCCTTCTAGTTTAGATAAAGCAACCTAACTTTTACTCAGAAAATTTTCATAATGTGGTTGGACACTTCCCCATGTTCCCATCAAACATTTTGGTGTCAATTAAACTACATTGTGTTTCAAGGAAAAAACTTCACAAGAAGTATTCCCCCCAGTTCAAATCCTCTGACTCCCCTGCTTCACACTGTGCCTGGAGGGTTAAGGGCAGCTACATATTGCACACCCCATTTTTGTTATAAACTGCTGTTACGTACAGCACTGAGATCAGAGGTGCAGCCAACACCCCAGACACTCTATGTCCCCAAGACCTACCGCTGAGGTCTGTTGTTGTCTTTACTTCTCCAACTCCAGCAGCTCTACTATAAGGCAGGAGTTGACTTCTTACCTTTCAGCATTAGATGTGACAAACAACAGAATGCCGCTCAAAAGTAAAATGTGCAGTAAGCAAAGGGTTGGAGATTTTTTCCTCAAAAGAAAAAGAAGTGATTTAAAAACTTACCTTGTAAGAACAAATTTCAGAGATCAATTCCAGGATATTTTTGGCTAACTAACACAGGAACAAGTAGATCTATGTTTTGAAAAGACATTGGTTAAAACAAGCTGAGTTTTAGCAAGTCCCTTAAGACAAAAAAGCAAAAAGTGTAATGAAAAGTCTTAAAAACCAGAAATTTTACTCAAAATGTATTATATTTTGAGTAAATATTGGAAAATTTTGTCAAAAACCCTAGCAGGTCAGTTTGGCTGTCAGTCCATGTAGCACTGGCAAAGAGGGAAGGCAGGAATGAAAAGTTCACTTTGCTATTTTTTTTCCTCTAGTAGTAAAGGATGATCCCAGCTTGGCATCACTGCACAATAGAAAGATGGGAGTCCCAAGACTCCACCCAGGGTGGTCAAACAAGACATACAAAACTGCCAGTGGTACATCACCATCACAGATGCTCAGTGAGAGGTGACAGACCCTGACTCAGAGCTCAGATCCCAGAGCCTTTGCGACATACCATGACAACAGCATGTGGCCCTCATGGCAATTGCAGCCAGGTGGGAGGGTGTCACACTGGTAAGTGGCAGCAGTATTGCTGCTCATCTAAGCTGGCTTTCACTCATTACCATAGCTCTTGCCACATCACTGAAGTGTAAATTCACTCAGTAAATCACACCAGCTTCACCGTTGCAAGACAGTACTCAAGAAGCACTAATAAAGAGGGAAAATTGGATTTGCATCGAAGTCAACCTGAAACTTCATCTGTCAGTCACTGCCAATCAAGGCCTGTAAGCCCCAGACAGACAGACTTCCCTGGTAGCAAACTGGCCATGGGAATATGGAAAGCCAAGGCACAGAAGTGATTATACTCAGCACAGGCCCTTCATATTCCCCTACCCTACAAGAACGAACAAGACCAAGTCCTGTGTAATAAATGCTGGTGGACAGTGAACCACAACAGTTACTCTGAATAGTGAACTGGAGAGACAAAGGTCTGTAAAGTGCACTGATTTCTCTCTTGCTGGATTCAAGGGAGGTATTTCACCCCACACCCCTACTAGGTAATATTTAAGAATAAGGAGAAAATTCCAGAACCCCTCCAATGAATTTGACAGACCACTGCAGCTGGAAAATACAGGTAGCTCTGAAAATGCTGAAGTTCAATGTCCTCCAAACATTACTTCATGGCTATCTGTTAAAACAATTTCTTCTGTGTAAAAAAGGACCAACATTAGCAAAAGGGCTAAACATGGCTAAAACAAAACATGTCCTTTTTTTGGTTAAATATAAAGACTTAGGTTGCCCCAAAATGGCATTTTCATGAGAAAGGAGAAGAATGGGAGAGATAATTTTAAAAAAGATATTTTTTTCCTCATTTAATGCAAAATGTCGAAAACCAGGAAAAAGCAAAGGAAAACATATGGATTTTTTTTTACATGAAGGACTGTGTTTCACAACATTCCCCTTCTTTACTAAGATGAAAAATGAAATTAAAGCTATCAGATTAATTTCCTGTAACTGGGGCATAGTCACACTGACCTGCAGCAATTTTAGGTCTGCCTTGTTGGAAAGGGCCACCACCTTCCAGGACACACGGCAGTTATACGGCTGGTGAGCTAAGGCATGCCACTGATTTTTTTATTATTTTTTTTCCCACAAAGTACTATAGCAATGCAGCTGCATGATATTGTACTGGCTAGAAATCACCTTCAAGACAGTTAGTGATATGATATGGTATGTTGTCAACAGTAAATCTGGGCTGCAATAATCCATTCCAATGCTGATGTTGAATACATCAGAAACAATTAAATGCATACTGTTAATCATGCTACCTGGCTTACAGACAAACCACCTTGTTCTGTAACCTTTTATGATTTTACTAACTCAAGAAACTCACATTAGGTTGGTTTTTTGATAGGAGATCTGCAAAAACCATGCAGTGTTGACAGAAATGGCATGGCTGTAGTCAAGCACTGATTCCATTCACAACAGATTGACCCTGGACAGTTCCAGTGAATGCTGATCAGGCAAGTCCTAAGCTCAAACATTTGATTTTTATAGTCATAACTCTCACCCCGTATTGAAAAAACCAGCCACATCTTCCAGCATTACCAACTTCCTGAAGGGATAGTTCCTCCCTATTTAAATTCCAGCTGGACAGCTGAGGTGTCTTCTTCAATTCCTGTGCAAATGAGTTATTTAATATTTCCTTGGATGTAAATGAATGCAGACACAAACAAGTTGCCACACTTTGGCAGAATAATCGATGGCACAAATATGAGATCAAGAACAGTAAGTGAGGCAGAAATTCTGCAGAAAAAGCTCGAGTTGAACCAGAGTTGTCAGTTCAGATTTGTTCAGGGAACAAACAAACAAACAAAAACCAAACTCACCTATGGACACTTTAAAGAGAAGCACAGATGATCAGGTGTGTCAGACCTCTCTGCATTGGTGCGGTTTAAGCTGGAATATTAAATTTAGGTCTGGACCCCAAATGCAAGGGAGAAGGTGGCAAATAAGAGCTCTTTGTGAAGAGAAATATGACTGGCCCAAGACCTGGAAAGCATGACCTGTAAAGGTGAAAAGAAGTAGAGGTGTTCAGTCTAGAGATGTGAAGGCTGAGGGGAAACATCTTCCTAGTAGGTAAAATACTGGACAAAAAGGAAGGTCATCAGCCCTTCTCTATGCCAACATGGAGAAGAGAACAAGGCTTAAACTGCAGCAAGATCCAGATTAGGCTTGAGGACACAGTTTCTAATCCTGTGAACTAGTGCTGAGGGCTAGTAAAGTACAGGAGCAGATTGCTGTAGAGATGCTCTTATATCTCCATCACTGAAAGATTTTAAGGACAGAAAATTAAGTAGAAAGTTATAAAATACTCATCTGAGGTAGAATGGGTCTTGCCCTAGGGTGGGGAGATGGATTGGTTCATCTCATGATGTTAATTCCAGGCTTAATTTTTCTGATAGTCATATTCAAACTAAAGAAACTAATTCACCGTGAGGCTGCCTGATATGTTCAAAGCCATATATTAGACCACTAGCATGAGAGCCTTAAGACCACCAGTAACTGGCACATGCACATCAGTGACATTTGCTTCAGTACTAGCTGCAAAATAATTTGAGAAGCAAACAGGGAGAAGGGTAATTTATGGTGATTTCCCTTCCTCAATGTCTGAAAATATTTCCAAAATAGCCTAACAAAAAGGCTGTAATATGTATGTCTGTATTTGCCCAAGTAGAAAAATTTCTCTCTTAAAATTGAAATACTTTTTCTTTAGGTTTGGAGGGGGAGGGTTTAATGTTAAGCATTAAAATTATCATACTTTTCATTAAGGAATACAGGTTTTTTGCTAAGAGAAGTACAATATTTAGACTTGTTCAGAACATTTTTCCCTGAGAAAATGCAATGAAATGCAAATGTTTTTCAGGTTGTTCCATACCTACCTTTTCTTCAGAAAGGAAAAAAAAAATGTTTTAAGCAAATGACTTTCCTGCTTTGGCATTTCTGAGTCCAGATTCCAGAATCAATCCAAACACATCTGTGTTGCTGTCTTCTGGAAGGTAGCAGCAAGAATTTGGGGTTTCCCAGATATCTGGAGAGGCATGGTGTTAATGGTCTTGATGAATTTGTGGTCAAGGCACAGCAACACTGCTGGTTACCAGGAGACTACCACGCTGTTTTGGAGCATGTCCCTGTTGTCCTTCTGTTACAACACAACTCCTGAACTGCACGTGCAGAGCTACATTTTGGGAAAGGGGCCTGAACAGTCCAGTGCCCCAACTCATCCTGCTGAAGCCATTCCTTATATGAACACTTCAGTGCCTCAACTCATCCTGCTGAAGCCATTCTTTATATATACTTATACATAGTATAGTGCACTTTGCATGCTGCTCAGCAGATCCCAACTTGAACTATGTGCTCACTTCCTGATACTCCACTTCCAGAGTTCCTTCTCTCCTCTGAAATTGCAAAATCTCCTTCTCCTGCTCTCCTGTGGCCAAAGCCTCTGCTGGCAGAATTTAGTAGGATCCATTGATATTCACTGATGCTGCCAGTTGTCCTGCATGTTCCTGTTACATTGACTGATTTTATTTATTGTATGCAGCTGGTACAACATGCACAAATTTACATGGCGATTTCCCAGGACTGTGTAACCAAGTCAGCAAAATAATTGTTTCGGAGCATGCACAGAGTCCACCCGGATTCCTCCATCAGATCATGAGCAATATCTATAGTGAGCTGTCAGCGGCATAAAGAGGAATGACGCATGAAACTGAGTGCCTCTTCAAAGGGTGAAATGCACACACGTTCATCCAAACACAGCCTATATGCTTCACTACAAATGAGACTTATGCAGGTTAAACTGTGCTGCTGTGCAGGACCAATGGTCTCCTGGGCTGCATTCTCACCTCACATACATTGGCGTCTTCAGATTATCCTCACAAAACCTTGTTAAATTGAAATCCCCACCTCCACTCCCCTGCTTCCTCCCAGCTATGAATAGGGAGTTTTTCATTCAGTGACAAAAATTCCACATTTTTAATACTGCTTGATTGCTACCATTACCAAATAAGAATCTCTTCATCACATGGTCTGCCCTGCCCTTTTGTCAAACCAGAAATACAACAGTTACTCTGGTTGCTGTCAAAGGTCCTGTGCATTCAGATCATGCTATAAAGTAGGGAACATACCTTGTCCAAACTTCAAGTATTTTATCACTTGAGTATTGGTCATTTTCAATATGTTTCTGCAGCATTAATGGAAAAATATGGGAGCCCTCCAGTGGTAAAAATAATACCTTTAATTTCCCATAGATGATAACTGGAGTCTGCAACCTAGCAGATAAAGTGCCTACTTCAGCTTTCAAAGTTGCAGCTGTGAGTTCAGAAGTGCATTTTCAGTACCTTTTCTGTTCACTTTATTCCACTCCTCCTGTTTTAACTTAATTAATATCCATTGATTTAGCAGGACCATAATAATAGTAGTTACCATCACTGATGGGTCAAATTCAGACATGCACTAAGGTATGCAAATGCTGTAGGAGGAAGGGCACATGAAAGGATGAAAACTTAGGGTTTGTGTTGAAGAAGAAAAATCAACCATGGTGTAAATGCACTGATTTTCATGAGAGGTCAAGCATACCTGATTACATTCAGATGACACAATGAAAGCCTCAGCTTCAGAGCAAAACTTTATTCCTCATAGGAACAGTTTTTAAAGCTATGGATTCCCAACACTGAACTTCTATCAGCTGTGAGGACAGAAAAGTAGAGAAACACCTCATTAGATTCACTCAAATCTACTTGATGCTACCTGCTGTCTCCCCCCATAAGTTTCACCTGTAAAACCACACACATTAAAAAATCCCAAAAAAACAAACAAAACCAAAAAATACAGTATGCTGGAAACAGGGAAAACAGGGAAGAAGGATCAGTCTTGACAAGTTTTGTCTTAGTAAAGTGAAAAAAATAAAGCATTTCAGAGCAACTAGAATGTACAGATTTACTCCAAGCTAGTCCTTGTAATTTGGTATTAGACTTTATGCAACCCTTTAAAGTTGCACTGAAAGCTCTAAATAACCAATGTAACAGGAAAAACCAAAGCTTACTTTGCTTCTAAATGTTAGGGGGAAAAACATTTAAAGTTATCCTGAATCACTGGTTTTAGTTAAAAATGTAGTTTTCAGCCAAAACACCATTTACCTGATGACAGGCACAGAGTCAGAAGTCAGAGCTACAAAACCAGCAACGGGAATTACTCTTTTATTTTGCTACATATGCGGAACTGTGTGTGAAGTACTCCCATATCTGTCTCAAAACCCTTCCTCTGGTATTCATAATTACACCTATAAGGCACACAGAGACCCAAGTGATGCCAACACATGTCATTTCCTCAGCTGGGAGACAAACCATCTGTCTTCTTTCATCATCCAAAATAAAGCAGAGATAGGAATGTGAGGAATTCTCCAGAAGTGGCCAATCCAAGCACTTCTAGTAAAGGGTGGAGTAGAAGCTCATGGTAGTGTCCTGCCCTGGTCACAACGCAGTCCCACAGACCTGCAGTGCTGGAGCACAGCCTTTCCTGCTGGTTGCTCCTTCCTAGCAGATTTGAGTCCATAAAACCGTGGACTATAATATATAACATAGCCTATGGCCAGGTAACCATTCACTGCATTTATATGCCTTCTTATTTCTGATCATAAGGACCAAGACCTCTGAGCCAGGACTCAGGCTCACATTGTGTGGCAGATCTTCCTCACTGGTTTCACTTTTGAGTTAGCTATAAGCTATAGTTACAACTACAAGCTACAGCTGTAGCTCAGAAATCCTTCAGCACTTTGCCTTTTGCAATGCAGGAAAATAAAAGAGTTTGGGTCCAAATCAAGAGTAATAGATGTTCTGGAAAATCCTATCTGCAAATCAGATTAGCAAAAATAAGAAGCTCATCTAAAGCACACAAGGGTTAGAAAATTTCTTAACCCATTCAGAGTTCAGAAACCGTGCTCTGAGAGATGGACCTTCCCCCTCAGACATGCCAGGACTTCTCATCAGGAAAGCAGAAGGCAAGATCCACCGTGCAGATCTGAGAGCAGAAAACAGCAGTGGCCCTGTGTGGCAGCTGTTCTTCCTGCTAGTAAATAAGCTCAGCTCACCCTGACTATCTTCAGAGCCAGTTGCCTGATGCAAACACCGTAATGTTTTGCATCAAGGTCTTGCTTCTGTACTGTTCACAGTGCTGTAAAAGAAGTTCCTCAGTCCCCCCACCCTCCTCCCCAGCCCAGTTTTTTCTATCTGTGTGTTAAGCACGGAAGAAAACAGAGTAAAAGATGCTGAGGGAATATTTGGGAAGCACACCCCATTTTCTGATTTTTCTTTTAAGTATTTGCCTTATCAAATGCTATTTTGGATGTGAAGGTCAGGCTTTCCACCAAAGCCCTGTCCAAACACCACCCACTAGCTGTCTGAGATAAAATTGCCTTCTTTAGACTTCAGAATTAACATGTCTTTGAGATGAATACAGTTCACAGCTATATTATACCTTAAAAGTCTTCATTCTACTTTTGTGCTATTCTAGATTTATAAGTCTATAAAAAAATTAATGTAACCATCATAGGGGAGCATCTTCTGCTCTCCCAGACTAGAAGACATATAAATGGCCTAGAGTTCACAGCCAATTTTAAAATATCTCTCATAATCAAGAGTGTAGCCCAGGAACCAAAGGAATGTAAAGCAAAGAGGAAATTTGCTCTACACCCTATTACACTGTGGATAGTATCATTTATGGGGAATGCTCCCAGAGCCACTCATGAGTTGGGAAGCCACATCCCATCTCCATTTGACTCCCTGTGGGTAGGACACAGCTGTGCAGCCTGGTATTTTCAGTCTTCAGCCACATGCGAAAGTTTTCAGAAGTAATCTGGGTTTTCTTCTTTACATCTCATGGCTAGTTTTCCTCATAACTGACATCAGTGTTGACCAAATGGTAGCAGGACAAAAGGAAAACATTTCTGAGGAAGCAATCTGCCAGACTTCCAGTTCACACAAAAAAACCTCTTGTGTTGACTTCATCCTCCTTAGATCCAGCCCCACATTTGGAAAGCCATTTTTAATGGCTCTGCCTTTAAGCTTTAACCAGATAATGCTGTGCCTGCTGCTCCTTAAGAGTAGTCAAGCATAGCATTAACTTCAACACTTCAGAATTTTGTGCTGCATCTAACCTGCACCACCACCTGCTAACACTAGCCAAACACAAAGAGAATGTATGTTGACAGGGAAGACCCTTGACTATGACTGCACATGGACATGGGTTCCTTCTGCCATGCTCATAGTGCTTGAGGAAGATGTGATCAACTATAGCCACAATGCCAAGCATAAGCAGGACTTCTTGTGAGCAAAATGAGCTGCCTCCTCTTCAGAAGTTCAGACCTATCAAATTCTTATTTACTAGAATCCAAGCAAAAAATTCAGAAACAAGCATTTCTGAGCTACCTCTTGGCACTGGCAGTGGGAAGACTACTTACAGGTTTGCCTCTCCACCATATTTCTTTCCATGAGTGTCAGGTCAAAGTCACAGGGATCTAAATTGACATGTCCCTGCTTCTGTCATGCTACAATCATGTCTATCGCTGGTCTCCTCTACTTTTATTATGTTCACATGATGGTCATTACCCATTTGGAAGATGTCCATGGCCAGTTAAGTAGATTGGAGAGTATTTGCCAGTGATGGGAGTAATGTCCAGCTTCCAGTGCTTGTCCCAAACCTCATCTTTAAAGCCCCACAGGAATAGCAGAAGACCATCAGAAAGCAGCTGTGTTTCACAAAGACTCTGCTCTATTGTTTCCTAAAGGCTCTTAGTAAATGAACTCTCCTGGACCTCCCAAACACACTAGAAGGTTACTACCCATGTTTGTAATGATCCAGTATTCCAGCTAGGGATTTATTTTGTTCTCCCATTTCCCTTTTGTGTTTTTTGGGGTTTTTTTAGAAACAGCATCACAGCATAGCAGCCACCACTGCTGCAGCAGCTCTGTGCAAGTCACATCAATTCCATTCCCAGGGGTGCAAACCAATTTCTCTTGTTTTTCCGCCCGTCTCTCTGGCTGAACCTCCAGCAGCCTTCAATCCCATTAATCCAAGCACTGCTGGCGATGACGAAGACTGATTTCACCAGCAAACGATCAATTTGTATCTCCCCCCCTTTTTTCTTTTTTCCTCTTTTTTTTTTTTTTGGTGTGATGTACAAAATATCATGAAAAAGGCGTTAGTGGTGATAGTTCCACAACAGTGAAATAATAGAGTAATAAGGCAATCCACTTTTGACCTTGCAGGACAGCTAATTCATCTACCCATCTATCTTAATTATTCCCTGGGTTACAAAAGAGAAACTGTACAATTCATTCATTCCACGGTGACAATTCCATTTTCCACCCCCAGTAAGGCACCATCCTTTCTCTGCAGTGATCCTGCCATAGACCACATCCCTTCTCAGCCTACTCACACCAGTCCTCACACATGCAAACAGTCATTAAAGGTCTGATCCAAAGCCTGTTGAAGTTGATCAAGTCAGGCCCTTGTCGGCCACAACCCACTCCAGTCTAGCCCCTTCCATACCTCCCCCTCACTTCTCAGCAAACAAGGAGTTCGCCATCTTAACAAGCCATATCAAAAGTAGCAGTGGGATCTCTGGCAGGATAGACAAGTGTACAGACAGGCTTACTTTGCTGTGGAAGACTCATTTTTTCAGATCTCCTCTCATGTTGGTGGAAAGAAGGTATATTACAGAAAGGTATGTATTGTCTCAGAAAAATCTGTAAAATCTGTCTGCAGTGGGTGAGAGCAAGATAGGATCTCTAAATTTGGAGAGCACATTATGATAAGGGTTCAAATGTAGGCCACACAGAGAAAAAGAGTCCAAGAGCATCTTCTGATGGCACTGCTCTAGGTTCTCCTTCGTATCATTTGATGAATATTAATTTGGCTTGGAAAATAATTACTGAGTCTCAAATATCTGAGTCTTATATCCATACAACCTGATCTTTCTGCTGCTTCACCTCAGAGGCTGAATACCACAACCTTTCCATTTTTAGACATGGCATATGTAAGTAGACTGTTTGCACATGACTCTGCAACCTGCAGGAAGATGCTGATGTGAATTAATGTCTTCTACCACACTCTGAAAGAGCCAAGATTAGTCTTCACCTCAAATGGAGAAAAGGGTCTGCTGGCATTTGCCATGCCAAAATTTTGCAACATCTCTTACAGCCTAATAGTTGCTAGGAAGAAAGCAGACTGGCCACAAAGGAAGATCAGGAGGAAGGTGCTTCAAAGCAAGTAGGGGTAACTGAGATAACTTCCACTGACTCTTGGTTGTTCCTCCTGCAAGTTAAGCTGAAATAAAAGCAACAGAAATCCCCATAAGGGACAGCTATCTTCAGTCAGGTCTTGTCCTACTGAGAGAAGTCTTGGATGTTGATATATCTTTGAAGATTTGCAGTTTTTTAGCATATCCCGCTTCTCTGAATATATTTTTAAAGTCATCTTTGTGCTCCACACCTCAGTCTGTTCCTTTCCTCTGTTCCAGATTCCCTTTGGACTTTTGAGCAGGCCAGACCCCTTCCCTCCTCTCACCCTCATCTGTCCCCCTTCTCTCTCTTTACTCTCTTTATACTGCTCAAGCCTGCATCTCTGCTTGTGTTTCCAACACCCAATTCCCTTTATCTAAAATATATAAACCTCTCTTCCTTAAAGCCACTAAATCCAGCACTTCTTTTCCTCTGCCTTTAACAGGTCTTCTTAGCTTGATTGCCTTTCCTGCCTGGTTTCTTCACCTCTGTTACATTTGTGTCCAGTCTGTGCTGCCCTACCATAAAATATCCATTCCCCTTTTCACACTCCTATCCTCTCACCTCCTGGACTCCTCCACTTGTCCCACACAGTCCATCCACACTTTTGATTCACATTAGTAAGGCAACTTAAATCTTCCACCAATTTCACTCTGCTGATATATCCTCTGCTCCCTTAACTCTTTCCTCAGTCTTACTTTCATTTTCCCCTTCTTATTGTTTTTTATACTTATCGTGGTCCCTGACCCATTATCTCACCAACCTACTCTGCTTCCTCCTCCCCATAAACCTTTACAGAAGTAGACATCCTATTTCCTCCTTTGTCATGTCTAATCTGAGACTAAAGTCTCTTAAGAGAAGTAAGCACATCTTCTTATGTGACGTTTATACAGTGCCTTGTCAATGTACAGTACTTTGACTGATTGTTACATTGCTAATACGACGATACCACCTCAAATTTAGGTATCCCTGAGTCACAGATTGCTCTAAGCATCTAAGTACATCAAGGCAGTATTAGAGATGCTATCCTTTTTTTACAGCTTCCCATAAGTCTGGGACAAGATCCTGGGTTGGAGTGTAAACTGAGAGGAAAGGCAATACCCTACATCTCAAAAAGCAGAATCGAAGCCTGAAGTCAGGCATACACTGGGACAGCAGGAAAACCCACTCTGATAACAGTAAATGCCCAGGGTACTGCACAGATACCTTCAGATCCCTAGTGCAAAGGTGCTCACTGACATCAGCTCCTCTAAAGACCCAGAGTCAGTTGATAGGAACCTGGCACAGAAATATGGGTGGAATTTAGGCCAGCTGAGTACAGCCCAGAATGCCCCTGAACAGTGGAAATAGTGAGCCTCGATGTGCATTTCAACAGAACCTGCATAGGATATCCAGGCTCTTTGGAAGTAGCAAGGGGACACAAAGACAGTCTACAGCGAATAAAGCTTCAGCAGGACACAAAGATCATGAGTGAGTGAAGGTACCGGGAACAAAGCAGGGCAAGTTGATGCACAGGCTGACAGAGATTGCTAAAAGCTGGTATACTGGAAACAGAAAAACTCCCCCAGCCTGTACCATAACTACCCCAAGAGAAGCTGTGGAATGTCACAGTGCAGAGTGACACATAACTGCCTTTGCAGTTAAGACAGTGACTACCAACTGAGGAAAATGACACAGGTAAGGCACTCAGAGGTGGCCGACTGCTCTCTGTTAGCATGGTTACAGGATGACAAAGGGGCTGGCCCATAAACCCTGGCACAATGTGATTTTTATTTTTTTTCAACAACCCAGAATTAATACTGGATCATTGTCCCCTCAAGAATTAACCTTTCTGCACCTCCTGCCCCGCTGGTACTTGTGGTATGCAGGAACTTTTCCCACCTCAGGCATAGCTGCTAGTCTCTCTCTTGGCATTGGATAAGGAGTATAGCTAGACAGCTGAATGCTTTGATCTTCTTGATGGCTGGTGCACATACAAAACTTTTGGAGTCATGTACTTCCTTGTTCCCCAGGAGAGCAAAGTTTCTTTCTCTGCTGAAAATTAACTTCTGGAGTTTGTACTTGCTCACTTCCTCTTAAATGTCCTGCAAAACAGCTCAAAAAGCAAAGTACTACATTCCTGGGTTCCCACGACTGCCCTTTCCCAGGCACTTCTCAAGACAAAAGAAGGGGAGGAAAGTGAAGGGAAGATTAAGGAGAACTGTGGTGCTGGCCAAAGAAGAAGTTTCAGAGGAAAGAAAGAAAAAGGAAAAGCGAATGAGAAGGGAGTGAAGGAGAGAAAAAGGAATGGAGGGAGAGAGGGAGCGGCAATAATAAGGTCATTTGTTACAGGAGCTACTCCTAGTCTGTGTGTATGTAACACAATTTGAGCTAATTGTATTGCCCTCACTTTGGGGACGTTGCTGTCTGTCTCTGAAGCTTTTTCTAATTTCCCCCCTTAATGTACGATTTCAGAATCTTTCATTCTAATGATTTTAATGCAATCAGCAAAACTATGCATGTAATTGTCTTTGGCACGGCACTCGCTGGAGTGGCACTCAGGGACAGCTCCCTGAACCCAGGACTCCGACAGGAGAATGCAAAACAGGCCTGTTTTCAATCACCGCGGCAGAAGGCAGCCGGCAACGTCTGCAAAAGGCTGCCGAAAAAAAACATTTGTCGGAAGACAATGACAAAAAAGGGGGTCTCAGCTCGGTGCTATTCAGAGACAATTTGTAAGCACGGCTGTTGAAGTCGATCCAAAGGCTCCGGAACAGCTGGAGCTTTGCAGTGATTGATAAGTGCGCCCAGGAGAACTTCATTTCTGCCTGAATGAAGACAAAAGCCCCGCGATGCTGGGCGGATGGGTAATGTCACTATCATTAAGTAGTGAGAGTGGATATGCCAGACCTTCAGATGGGGACACAGTCAGGGCTATGAGGAGAGGTCAGGGCACCCTCCCTTCCTTCCCATCACCGCCAGCTCTTTCCCCTCCCTGACTTCCCCCTCCTCTCATACACGCTTTGGGACAAACACCCCCTCTGCTAATTGTAATGCCCATATAATAAAAGTTCCCCCATCTTAAAAGTACACACCATAGGTCTCTCCCTCTCCTCTTTATAACTGCTGTGCTCCTTCCAGATCTATTAGGGCTGGTTCGGCCAGTGAGTGCTCCAGGCCATCCAGATGCACCTTTTCCATGTGCAGTGTCACTGTTGCTCATGATCCCACACTCAGAAGACAGCACCCTTGAGAGGCACCTTCAGTACCCACAATTTGGCGACTCCCACCTAAGGCTGCTTGTCTCATTCTTCCCTGTATTACTCACCAACACATTCTGAAACTCAAAGCCTGTATTTCTAAAACCAAGTCCAGTTGAAATTTTTTTGGGCAACCCCATGAAAACAGAGCATCAGCACAGGAGAAGAAAGCACATGAAATACAAAGCTGATCACAATGAAATTGAACTGGCGTCTATGTGCTTTGTACTGAATGTCAACTACTTAAGGTTTGTCTGGTTTTGGATGTTTGCTGACACAGTCTCTTTTTCCCTGCAGTTACCAGATCTCAGATACAAGAGCCAGTGTGAAGAGCATTGTAGTAGACAAGTGAGTAGACTAAAACCTTGGCTTTCACTTTGTGGTCTTCTCATGGTGAAGAAAAAGTTTGAAAATACAACCCAAGTTGTGCAGAAACAAGAATCTAAATTAAAGGACCATTTACTTATGAAATTATCCTTGGTGTTTCCCACAACTACCCACATTCAAGAGCTGCCTCCTCAGTTTCTACATATTCTGCATTGTTCGTGCAAAACCTACCATGTGCCAAGGCCTGTCTACTACCAAAGGAAGCAGTAGCAGCACCCCCACACCACTCCAGCATACACATACAGAGCTGCCTGACATCCCTCTCTGCCTTCTGTTGGTGGTGAAAGAAAAGTCAGCTGACATTATCCTCAACCCCTCTTCACTTTTCAAACTCCAGGAACCTTTGCTAAAGCACCACAATTTATTTTTTTTACTGATTTACACCCAGCCAACATCTCACACTCTCTGCCAGGTGATGGAATAGCAGTTGCCAGCAATCAGCAGGAAAGCCAGCTCCTATCGGCCGGCAGAGGAGCACCAGCCCCACTCCTATTTGTACATGTTCTCTGGAATTTCCACATTCAGCACTGTCCTTGCCAAAGCCACCACCAAATTGTGTATGTCATTCCCTAATCTCACTATCTCCAGAGCTGGCACTGGCTGCTTGTTCTGCCTTCCTACTTGGACAGCTAAATAGTTGTGCAGAGTACTGCAGTGCTTGGGGGGGATCTCAGGTCTTTGGCACATGCTTTGGAGGGCCTCTTGTGGACATCCTTCCTGAGCTGGTAGCCTGACTGGTTACAGCAGGAGAACAGCTCTTGTAGCCTCTCTGGAGCAGAGGGGTCACAGCAGACCCCTTCTAGAGAGGAAAATAGAGGCACTCAAACAGCTTAGTGGTCCCTATCAACAAGGAAAGGAACAGAATCAAAAGCCCCAGAGGCTTACAGCTTCGCTCTTCTGCAGACTAATTCTATTTTACCTTCTATATTTCACTCTGCAGGTAGTTGTGATGATACTTCTCTTTTGCAGGCAGAGAGAGATATTTTTTTCAGAGTCCACACGTTATCAATAACGTCAGAGCAAAGCTTTAGCAGTGAGTGGAAGCAAAATACATATATTTAATGAACTAATTTGGATCAGCAGAGACTATTCCAACTAAGTAAAGATCTCCCAAGCCTCCACTCAAGCTCAGTCAGGCCTAAGCCTCCAGAAAAGTGACTTTCCATTGCAATATGTTCCCCATAAGACACTCTATTTGTCATGGCCATCAGGTTCCAGCTTCTAGAAGAAGAAATTGTCCGGGTATCTCACTGCTGTAAGGCTTCCTGTGCCTGATTTTTGTACACAGAAGAGGATTCAGCAAAGTCTCCAAAGATACTATTCTAGTTTCTCACATCTGATGTCTGTTTAGCCTGATCCTCCCCGGGACTGCCAGTAACCTTTCAGTTGCCACCTTTAGCATGACTGACAATACTGTCAGGTCCAGTATAATCTTCACATGCAGATAGAACAACAGTGAGCATCAAAATCCTTGGATATGGTCATACAGGCAGGTACAAGATTCCAAGGTCCCTCCTTGGCAGTGCATAGCCTGCATCACATCCTTTTGAGTATAGGGACCTTAGGCTCAAGAGCACCAGGCACAGAAGCTCATGGCCAAGCAGACCAAGACAAGCTTTAAGCTCCTGCACAAGAGGTATTTAGAGGGACAGTCAGTAGGTGGTCTGTCTTTACAGACCTGTACAGATACAACCTCTATTCCCACCGTGAAAACACATGGCAGAAACAAAAGTGGTCCCATGGTCTGAGAGCTCTGTTTTTGTCTAGACCAAAACAGCAATCAAACCTAATGCTGACAAGTTTTGATCCCTTTGTGGTCCTCCCTGCCCTAAGCCATGACAGTAGGGCCAAAGGGAACCCAAAACCTCCTCCAACCTGCCTTTGTCCCCACTCTGATCTGTAAGGTAATAAATAGTGATAAATCTTGACAGAGAGCATCCAAGTGTCTGGCATGCTGTAGAGGGCAAGGGCAAGGCAGCTTCTGCTGCAGGAGATGATCTCTGGCCTGCCTTTCTTGATGACCCCAGAGAATTCACACCACCCCTCTCCCTCCTCTTGAAAGGTGATAACAAAGGTGTGAGTTTCTAAGCCTGACTGGCTCATGGAGTTAAAACCCAGTGAACCTGACCAGATCAGTGATAAAGCCAGAGCTCTGCTGAATTGGTCATTCTCTTGCTCCCTCCTTCTCTTGCCTGACCCCTCTTTTGCATGGTTCATAGAATCAGCAAAACTCCCTGACACAGAAACTGGAAGACACTCGATCTGTCGGTAACAATTTTCAGCAGCTCTGGCAGGAACAGGCCGAGCACAGGAAGAATGAAAAAAGGGAAAGGGAAAAAGAAGAAAATAAAACAAATAATTCCTCCTGCCTCATATTCTCATTTTGGTTTTTCCTTTGCCTTCGTCTCTTTCTTGGTGCTGTGCAATGTCTCTTTTCTTTTGTCTGCTGCTAGATAGATGAAGATAGTCCATGGGCTGCAAGAGGCATCCCAATGTGAGCCATGAAATAGACCAACTCATCACAGAGGAAAGACTGTCTGCACACAGAAGGGTAGATGAACCTCTCTTACTTTAAAGCCCCCATAGCTCTTGCAGCATGCTGATTCCCTGTCCAGGCCTGGGCAGAGAGGCTTGGAACAGGCAAGGAAGATCAGCAGAGAAGATGAGGCTGGTAATGATTTAATTCCATATGCTATTTACATTTTTTAGGTCACCTTTGCTGGGGTGAGGGGGATGCTTTCACTTTATTCTGCAGATCGAAGTGTGGCCTGGGACCATCAGGAGATGTTTTTGCCCACTAGATGTATGAACCAATCTTTGATCTTTCCTGCTCTCATCACTGTGGATTCAAGTCTGATGCACAGCAGCCTTCACAGAGGATTGGGAAAGGGTCTGAGAGCAGCCAGGACATACAGACTGGGATATCTGTATCCCCTTCTGGGCTATACATCTGACCCACTGACTGACACTGTCACTGAAGAAGACTGGACTCCAAAACCCAGGGAGACACTGCCCATCCCTGAGTTCTGGTGCCCTTCTCTAAGCAAAAGTCATCCTGACCAAGTCTCTAGGGAGAGGCAAGTACACAGAATGATGCCTACTCTTCCAGACAACCCAGTCTATGTCCACCCTAGTCAAACATTAGATCAATGAGAGTTGTGGGTGGTGGAATCTGTATCTTCAGAGCTGCATTTATGTCCTCTCCCTTTCCCACTGACAGAAATGTTTTTCAGAACAGCTGATCTTTTGAAGGAGGTATGTGAGATGATAAGAAGGAGAAGTCATGGCTCTGATAAGACAAAAGCCAAGAAACTGCAGCATCTATTACAAAGAACCTAACTAACAATGATAGAGCCAGACTGTCATATTGTCATGCAACCTGCACCTTCAGGTAACACACACCCTTGAAGAGTCCATGCTTGAAAATAAGACCTTACATGACATGAGTCACTTGTATAGAGGAAGAATGGGAGAGCACTGGAGGAGAAATAGAATGGTTGAGAACAGGAAGAAAGCAGAGAATATACTTGGTTATTGAAAGTCACAGGAAGTCAAGTTTTTACACTTAATGCAGGCACCACATGTGTGAGATACCAGCAGGACATGACACAAGGGTGATATACACCATGAAGAAGTTAAAGCACATCTGGCTCAGAACCTACATGGTATTTCATGGCCTAGATGAGACTGGGGACCATGAATCCAAGACACAAAGATTGATTTATTTTTAACTCCTGACACAGGTGGGAATTCAGAAGAAAAGCTTTATTCCTTCCTCTGCAGTAGAAACATCATCAATGTCTATTTAAAGGAGGAATTGGTCCCAGAGTTGAAGAGAAGACTGAAAACTAACTTTGAAAGCAATCAGTGCTTGGACTCTCCCTAAACGCAGGAGTGTGACTTGCCATCCAGGTTTTTCCTGTGCCAGGATCAAGTTTTCATGGTGCCCAGCCTCATTTGCTTTGAGTATCATGGCACATTAACAAAAGGAAACCCAATAAGTGAAGTTGAAATTGCCCTTCCTGTCCAAGACATGATCAGTGCTGTGCCAAAGGTAGCTGCTTTTTTCGTGCTCAAGAGATACTACAGCTACTAGAAAATACCATCTGCCATGTTGCTTTTAATTCATATCAGCAGAACTACACTCAGGGGCTGCAGATAAAAGTCTGGGAAGGATGGAGCTGCTCCAACCTCAACTGCAAAGGGCTGGGAGGCTTTCTCTCAGCCCTCCCTGTTGCATCCCTTTGTTTTGTCTTGACCCACAACGCACTCTGCTGTCTGTGCCTGCTCCACAAACCATTTAGCCATCTGTAGTCATAAGCTGAACCCATTGCTGTGAACGTAAGAGTGACCTTGTTGAGACACTGCTGCTGCTCTCAGAAGAACAGCAGTTCAGGTCTGCTGCAAGCTCCATGATTGTGTCCTAGGGAAGCTGCAAAACCTCCTCAGGCTTTTGGTGGTTACTTCTCCTCATCTAGCCAGAGAAGCTACCATAACCTTGCTGGTGAGCCAGGTGGTGTGTGGAAACGCTTCTGCTCCCAGTAAGGCTGTAGGCTGACTGAGTGTTCCAGAGACTGCTAACAGCAGCAACAACAAAATCTGGGGCAGGAGGGATGAGGGGTGAATCTTGCACACCACAAGCTAGAAACACATGCTGTTCGCTGGTGTGACTGGGGAAATCCCAGAAGTGAAATACACAGATTCAACAGCATAATAAAAGAAAGAGAAAGGGAGAGTAAATCGGATATCTCATAGAAGCAAGAAGAAAAAGGTTGTAACAGACTCCTTCTTCAGCAAACCAGAACACCATCTTTGCAAACCTGGCAGCCATGGCCTTTTAGACCCTACAGTCTTCAGAGCAGCTCTTGCCTCCTGTCATGCTTTACACAGCCACTACCACCACAGACCACTGGCTGAGATGGGGCTGCCAGGCCATGAAGAACAGCAATGAAAACAGAAGAGACAAACTCAATTCATGGAACATTCCTCAAGCAGAAACCACACACAGTGAACCACAATTCTTTCTACTGCATCTGAAAACAAGTCCTCTTTAAGTTCAAAATTGGCCCAAATTGCCTATAATCGTATAAACTGATGAAAAAAGTGAGTGACTCAAAACCTAGGGAGTCTCAGCCATGGATAGTCAGGGTAGGGAAAGTGAGGAAGCAAATCAAGCCCTTCTGGTACAGCTGCAATCTCTTGAAAGTCATCATGCAGTAGGCTCTTTAAGATTCTATCCACCACAACCACACCAAATTCAGACTTATGCCAGCATGGCAGTTTGAAGTGAAACCGTCAAGTAGGTGGACACCAAGGATAAATAAGATTTCTGCTAATCCGGCTTTCACAGCAGGATACTAGAAAATTTAGCTGACCTTTGTTAAATAAGCTCAATGGGTCCCTTGAGAGATAGTGAATTACTGTGAGTGAGCAAAGAATGTCTGCCCTGGGCTATAGCCTGCAGAAAGAGGTTTTTCTTGCACAAGAGTCTGTAATCCACCCCCTCCACTGGACAACTTATTTCTTTTATGCTATTTTATGCTTTTATGGGGAATAGGCCACCCAAGCTACTGCAAGGCAAGCCAGCTGTACCCCATCTGTAGAACATCACTCAGCAGCATAGGAGACATTCTGCACCATGCAGCTTTTGAGCTGTGGCACTGGCAACTCTCACCAAGAACACTGAGCTGCCAACAGAGCACCTCTTGCCCCAAGATGTCACTGCCACGGCTGCCCTTTTCCCTGTTCACAGGCTTGCCCTCTGGACTGGCAACAGAAGGGACCTTCAGGGGGATAGTAGAGAACGGACAGCATCTTGGAGATAAGCCCATCATAGACTTCAATGCTGCAGGGTCCCTTTACTAATATACTGTGAATCCATAGGCACAACATGGACCAAAATAGCATCACAGCCAGATGCAGCCAGGCTAAATTTCATTGCTACACAGCACATTTCCTTTGGGAAATTAAAAATCTTAAAAAACACCTGTCCACCTGTTCCAGCTTGACTAGCTGGAATTTAGACCACCTCATCTGACTGGCTCAGGTAGCAGATGAGACAGAACAAGGTAACATGAGGCTTTTTCATCTGAGTTCTTGCTGAGGTGGATTTGATGCAACACAGAGGTCATAGAGGGTGACATCAGCTGAGATATTAACATGCTACAGCAGGAACTGCAAACTATTACCTTTCCAGGCATAATAAGACAGAAAACAGTATTACAAAGCTGCACCTATGGTCTTTCATTCAGCATCTAACAAGCTGGATCAGACAACTGATCTGGGCTAACCTCTTCAGAGTGAAGTGAGCTAGGATCAGTCTAACATGGCAAAGATGTGTCCAGAATTACATTTCTGGGTATCTACAATTGCTCCAGGTGCCACTACTTTTTCCTTTCACAACCTCAAGTAGTTAGGAGTAGGGATGGGAGAAATGCAATCAGAAACCAGGGGTTTTTTCCATTTCTCGTTCTTTAAGCAAACCCTGGGTACCTGGATAGACAAACACCTGGATTGCCTCCTCATGGAAAATTTAAAAAGAAAAGTCTGCTTCAGGTTGGTTTAAGCTCTATTTTTCTCTCCCTCATCTTCTCTCAACTCTGACCTCTCTAAAGTTCTCAACTGAAACAGATCACAGATTCTAGTGTCCATAAAAACAGGACCATTTTTATTTTAGTTTTGAAGCCTATTTCAATGACCCTGCTGGGGCAGTGGGTAAGGGAATAGAATCATTCATCGTGGCTGAGCAGTACAATTCCATTTGCCAGGCTCTGAAATGAGAGACTGGCTGATGATGAAGTCAAAAAGGGAAAAAGCTTCTCTATACCATTTTTCTCCTTTTTCCCACCCCAAGTCTTTCTTTTATTTTTCTCCTGTCCTCCCCACCCCCTACAGTCTCTCAGAACGCTCTCTGGAGATAAAAGGGAAGAGAAGCAGAAAGGTTGGTGTCTCAAGGGAAACCCACACCTCTCAATATTCAGAATATTAAATATGAAATGTCAGAGGAGTTATCAATCTTACTTTGACGGCACGAGGAGCTTCATTTGTTAGTGCAGGATGCAAAAGGGACCTTTCTGAGCCATTCACTGACTCTTCAAAACACATTTCACCACTGGAGGTTTGTAATTGCTCACCCTACAGTGTCCAGGTAGGAAAAGGAGCCACATCCAATCCTGCCAATCTGTTCCAGGCAGCAAGGGAAGGTGCAGACAGTAGAAGAATATACAATGGCAGCAGTGTTGTGCAGAGCAGCAGTGTGAGGTGAGAGCCAATTCTTAGCTGGTAGAAAGTCACATATGCTACTTCAATTGGCCTGTAACATATGATGATGCAGCCCAAATCATGTAAGGAAATTAAGCAAACCCTTTGCTGACACCAATTATTACAGCAGTTGTGAAACCAACTGAGCCTAATCCCTTCCCTCAACCTTAGGCTCATCCCTTGTCATCATCAACATGTCAGCACTGTTCCTCACCTCCTCTGTAATCCTGGTGCATGCAGACTGAAGGCTCAGTGAGGACTGAAGAGTGGCCTGACATATGACAAACAGCCCCAACTCAACAATCACATACCACACAGAGGATGGAGAACTGAGTCCTGGCTGACAGCAGAGCAGAGGAAGACCAGGCATTAGGCTCCAGTGAGATCAGTGGAAAACAATACTGGGCATCCTCAAAAAAAGATAAATATATATACACACATTGTCAGTACTACAAAGTTTCCAAGTGAAAGACTAGTCAGCCCTGTGACAAGCAAAGGCACGGGGCAGGACTGCTCACTGTTGAAGAAAGATAACATTGCTAGGAGGCATAGGGTGAAGGTTATATATTTTGGTCTTTGTGGTTCCCCATCTCCTTGTCATACCCACAGTTAGGGAGGTTGACATTCCTAACTGTCACCTATTTTCCATGTTGTGTGATCCACAGCCTTCAAGTTTGCACACTGTCCCTCCTTTGGGCAGCCAGCAGGGATAGGTTTCAGTCTTTCCCTAATTCATCTCTCTGACTACTCCCTGATTTTATTCCTAAACATCAGCCATTGTATTTGGGGCTGAAGCTGATTCTCTCTTCACTTGGTACTAAATTGCAGACAAATCAGATATGTGTCAGTTTCAGGGACCTACAAGAGATCATGAGTATTGTTCTCTGACCAACATTTTCAAGCCTTGAAAATAAATGTTTCATTCTTAGATGTACATTCTCTACTACTAAAATGTTCTGCTGCTCAAAAGTTAGTATAAGTAGCACACCCATTCAGGCATGGGAAAGGAAAACTCGGCACCCTACAGTATCCAGTGCCTACTGCTCAAGAACCAGCTGGTGAAGACAAGTAAAGCTCCCTTGATTTCCAGGGAGCTACATTGATTTAGGCTGACTAAAGGTTCAGACCTCAAGTTTCATACAGGCAGGTTTAAAAATGCTGGACTGCTGCTGTTTCCTGCAGAGCCAGCATGTGGAAAGGAGGTGCTGTTGTTTATGACAGACCACTGTGCAGAAAAAAACCTCCTGGTCTCAAACATGACCTTTCCATCAGAGGTCACCAAAAAGTCATCAGTGATTTCATCAGATATGAACCAACTCAATTGCCCTTACGTGCACACACAGCAGTAGCAACGTACAGGTCACACTCATTTCCTTGTGTGAGTCAGTCAGTCTGAGCCCAAGGCCACCAGTTAGAAGAAAGAAAGATCGTCTGAGATCCTGCATTAGATTTCTGCTCTTGGCTCGGATCTTATTCTCAGAAATATGTACAGGAATTATACACCCAGGAGGGTGTCCTAGGGACCAGGCGACTGCACTGCAATGGCATTTACCAACACCCCAAAACCTCCACTCAGATTGCGGATCTGCTCTGGCACATTTACCCATGGGTTTACAAATCTGCTGCTGCCTGATGCTAGCATGGAAAAGACAATGAAGAGATGAAAGAATAATATAGACACGAGGGTCACTATTTTCCAAAGAGGAAACACTTGCTCTAGCTGTCAATGATTTACAGGGTCACGTTGTTCATTGTTGACATATTTTATTATCATTATTTATCACATTCACTGCTGGAGCCCTAAGGAGCCCTGCACAGGAACTTGGGCTGTGTAGCACAAGGTGATGTACAAACACAGAAAGCTGTCAGGGGGGTAAAGGCACCGGAGTCCTGCCAGCTGCTGCCACTGCAGAAGATACTGCAAATTCACAGCAGGACATAAAAGAGGCAGTAGGGGGAAGATGGCAGGTGTCCAGAGTGCCAGAGTATTTCTCAGCTCAGCACAGAACAAAAAGATTCTCTTCACTCCATCAAGTTTATAGAGTTAAGTTCACAAATGCTAAATGCTTGCATCATTTTTAATGCTTTCTCACTGTCCACAAGGCTGTCAAAATGCAGAGGAATTGTCTGTGCAGTCAGAATCCTGAAGAGAAGATTACCCAATACCAATAATTATTATTGGTATTATTACTACAGATTTATTCATGCTGTCTCTATCAAGAGAGACATTGTACTCTCCTTGTGAAATAACATTTGCTTTGCTCTTCACAGAAGAATTAAAGGCTTTACAAAAATACACTGGTAAGTTACTCCAAAAGCACTCCAAGTGAAAACAGAGGTCTACATCAAATACCTACATTTGCACCTGCTTAGTCTATGATCACTTTTGTAGTGGTGTAAATCAGGAGCAATGCTCCAGACACTCCACTAATACACATCAGTGCAGTTCACTGATTTCATATAAAAACCCTCCAGACATGATACAGGGAGAGAGCGCAATCAGACCCTGTCCGAGATCACCCCGTGTCCATATGCTGTTATTCATTACAAAGTATGATCTCAGTGCCTAGGGGCTCCTAGGAAGGCCAAAGTCCCCACTCCACTACATTCTGCACTGATCAGTAATGACATACAGCACCTGCTTCAACAATTTGCCATGAAAGGAGACTGAAACCAGGTATATTCTGCATGCACTCTCAGATGATGAAAGTACTGCCAAGTCTTGCAATTACATGGTGAGCCCAAACAAGTCCATAATTTTTCTTCAAGCCTCAGCTCCCAATCTAGGCAGTTGATGAGATCTTGCAGAGAAAGGCTTCTCTTTTACCTGAAGAACCCTCACAACTCAGACATTCAGCGTGGTCTTTCTGCCCATTTCTGATTTCCAGCTGCATCTTCAGTGCATGGCACAGTGAATGGATGGGTTGACTTCCAATCCTATTTGTGCTAAATCAGTCTAGAATGAATGAGAAGCCCAAAATCCAAAACAACAGGAAGGAAAGAATGGTTAATAAAGTGCCACTACAACTCTTGTGAGTCAAAACTGACACAAACTTTACAGACTGAGTTTTCAAGGTGCCTGAACTTGAGTCAGAATTACTGACTCGATGTGCACATTTATTTTACTTACTTATTATTCAGGTCTAAAGAAATCATTTATCTCTGTCAGAAAAAAGTGAAATATCAACACACACCAGGAAAGAAAATAAATATACCACTGCTCTGAGACAGTGGTGTGGGAACTATTCAGAACTGGCAGCCACAGCGCTGGTGAGAAACAGTGTGGCTCCTCCCTGCTCGGGTGTGTCCTCTGCTATGTTAGTTTAGTTAATGGGAGTAACCCAAGTCTCCCAAAATGCAGCTGCTGCTATTACTCATACATAGGGTTACTAACAAAACAAAACAACAAAAAACCCATATAGGATAAGAGGCTACATGGGCCCTCCAGACAACACACCACCTACAGTCCAGATGGAAGGAAAGCCATGGCTGTTAGCAGATGGTCCAAGGGCCTCTCTAAAGAACAGCATCCTGCCTGGTCTGTCCTACAGGTCCTAGAGATACTCACAACTAAGATATCTAACTGCAATAGTATTTGGAGCCCAGCTGGAGCTCAGGAGCCTAACTGTCACACCATGAACAGATAAGACACAGAAAGAGTAAAGAAATAGGATACAGAGAGGCGGCATGGTTCAGTTTAGCTCATACAACAGGCAGAACGAAAGCCAGGGTCCCTGAATCCTCTGTTCACTTCACAGCATCAGAAGAACCATGCTAAAACTTCAACAATAAAGCAGCTGTGTTCCGCTTCACCACCAACATCAGTGACATTTTTCAGACTAAGTGTTACAAGTTTAGCCTTTACCTTTTCCTGTTCACAGATCCAAAAAGAGCTTTCTACAAGACAGTTTGAGTATTCCTTGCATAAGGAACATGCTCAGATCTTTATTGCAGTGATTCACCTTCAGAAGAACTTTCATTCCTATGTAAAACATCTGAGATCACTAAAGTTATCTGCTCTTACTACTGGAGCATGGATTAACCATGGAAATAGCAAATAGCCACAAAACAGGAATTTTCTGATGGACAAAATGCTGTATGTGCCTTTAGGACTCTTAGAGGGTCTTAGGCCTCCTTTTCACTAAAATTGCCAGGTGTCAATCCAGACCCCCCTGTGCCATGGTCTGTGAGTTCAGTCATAGGGCTGTGCAACTTCTCCATCCAGGGCAGGGATACACCTGCTTTGAGAAGCACCACTTTTCCCAGTTGCTGCCTTCTGCCAGCACTTTTCTGGTTAAAGGCAAAGCTGAGGGAAAGTTAAAGAGCAGCAACAGCTGCTCCGGTGTCTTTCCCAGATGTTCAGCTGTGTTCAGCCGGTTAACGGTTTGAGAAATCATTCGTCAGCAAAGGTTTTGCTGCCTTGCAGGCTTATCTCTGAAAGAACACGGTACTTACAGAAGAACTTGCTCTCACCCTGCCACACTTAGCATCTAGTCATTTCTTAACCCCCCACACTCTGTATTCTCTCTTTGGGTTGTAGAAATTATTTGATGACATGATGGGTGATGGACAGAGATGTGAAAAAGCACCCACCCAGTTAAGACTGTCTGCATACACTCACAAAGGTTAAGCTGAATGTTTCCTGAATTAAAAAAGTTAACCCAGCTTTTCTGAGTCCTGTGCTTCAGCATGTCTCCCAGCTAGAGTGCTTTCTTCTGCTGATTATCATTCAATTACTGTTATGATTGCAGAGGTCAGTAAAAGGAAGATTACAAGGAGTGTTAATGTTGAGATTAGAGTATGGTTGAGATCAGGGTGGAGCAGAGTGGCTCATGTCCAAAGTTATAGCTGGTCAAATTACAAACAGCAAAGGGCAGTTTAAGCAGCCCAGTGTTAGGACCTCTTAACACCAGGTATCAAGGACTTGGAACTGAACCACAGTGACAAGAGCTAATTGCCGGCAGGATACAGTCAGGACAAATTAGGAGTGTTAACTGCCAATTAAAATGACAGGGCCAATATCAGGGCCACTACAAAGATCAATTATGGGATTACAGCAAAGGTCTACCAGTACATAAGAACAAAGCCCACCTGCAGCCACACAGAGAAACTCAGATGAGGACCTTCCAAAAGTGGGAGAAGACTTTTTTGGAACAAAATTGCTAAATGCTCAGAGACTGACCACATCCATCTTTGGGGCAGAACACATGTCACTCCAGAATATTTCACACATGGAGGAGACAGTGATTCTCTGCATGCCAATCCTAGAAAGTCCTGAATACTACACAGGCTGCCCAGATTTCTTTGGAGCTGCAGGACTCACAAAGAAGTTGACTACAACCTCACAGCACACCTGCCTCTGCAACATAACGAAGATGACACCAAAACCCCATTCCAAAAAACCTGCCTTTCTTGTCCAAGCACCTGCCCTTACACTGCCCACTGTACACTCCTTATACTGGAGCACCATTTGCCCAGGCTGCCAAATGATGTCCTTTTTACCAGCTGGACAAGATTCCCTGAATCCTTTGCTGTGCAGAGACAGGCAGCCAGTCAGAATTGCACTGCCTCCTCAGCTCACCTCCATTTGCTGCTGTAAATCCAAAGAGAGATTATCTTACCTGCCACAGTGTTACCTCCTTGGCTGCCAGCAACGGCAAAGGGACTGGTGAAAAATGCTGTAAATTAATTAACATCAGACCTCTTGTAGCTGTTTGTTACTGTAAACAAACATTTTAATATGCAGTAATTAATTAAATCTGCCATGCTGTCCCCCTCCTCCCATTGATCTTTCTTCAGCTTTTCTTCTGCTCTGCCTCATCTTTTTCGCTTGGTGAAACAGATCACTTGCAAACAGAGACACGGCTTTCCCAGTGGTCCAACAGCAGCGACCCAATTCAAAGAGATCACTTTCCTCTTCTTAATCAAATATTGGGTTCTTTTTTGCCCACACATCCGGTTTTTTTTTCTCCTTCTGTGCACATTCTTTTCTCCCTCTGGCACTTTCCTTCCCACTTATCAAATGCAAATATAAAACTATTTTTTTTAATAAAAATTTAAACAACAGCCCAACACCAATTGTTCCCCAGACAAAAAAAAAAAAAATCTATCAGAAGAAAATATCTTGCCACCAGCCACTTCCATTCACCAGAATCTTTTCAGCCCCTCCTAGGACAGCTCAGCTTTTCTATTCTTTGAACTCTAAACTGAGCCCTCAGTTTTCTCTTAACCTGAAAGCAAGGTGTACCAGTCATTGCTCAGATAAAACACATCTTCCAGCTAAGTTTTCCTGTTAGCTCAAGCATAGTGCCATATGTTTTACCTTTCTCCCATCCCTAACCACAACAGACTCCAACTCCAAGAATTCTGCAAAGCTGTAGACAGAGCCCCCCAGGCACTACCCAAAGAGACTTGGTCACTTTGACCCTGAAAGGTTAGAACTGGGGTTTGGGTCCAGACTAAGAGAGAAGGAGAAAGAGCAGGTTGGCCACTTGAGCAGGGCTAAAAACACATGGCAAAAGGAAAGAGGGTACTGTCAGGAGACCTGGGATGGGAGAAGTGTTCCTACTGACGAGGACTGAGAATCTCTTCTTTGACTAACTAGGAAAAGGATCATTTTAAAAAAAGAACCATTGCTACAACCAGTAGAAAGTGCAAGCCCAGCATTCCAGTCAGAGTAGGCTGAAAAGTGTCAAGGAGCAGGAAAAGTAGGACTGGTCCCTGGCAGAGTACAAACCAACACCCAAAAGCAACCACAGTAGAGGCAACACTCACCACTTAGAGTGCAGTTTCACAATATCTAAAGAGGACTGCTAGAATGCAATCTGTCAGTATTCCTGGACAAGACAAGGTGCTGAACTAGGTTCAGGGAACTTCCAGGGAGCCCAGTCAGGGGCAGCATGAGATGGTGCTATCAACAGGACTGAAGACAAAGCTAAGTCTTGGTCTGAGATCCTTCCATAAGACAGAGAAGAAGATGGATGTGCCTAAAACACAGGTTACGCAAGGAATAAAAGGCCAGGCCCCAGATGAAATGAAACCTCCTGGAACAATGGGCAGAAAGAGTGGAGAAGTCCCAAGTGAGGCTTGTGAGGCCAAGTAAGTGCAGGAATAGCTCTCAAACAGCTTTTCTCCCCACCCTCCACCCCATCCCAGGTGTATATTCATACCTTACAAAGACCTCAATGCCTGTGAAAGAATCTGCTGTGGGTTGACATGGGACTATTGCAGTGGGACACAGAGCCAAGGCACCAATATGGTATGGGGGTCTTGCAGCTAGGTCACAGCTATGGCAGGGACATGGGAATGGAATAGAGATGTGATGGGGGGACCCAAAGAACACTTAAACCAGTGCCCTTTCCCACTGTCACAGCAAATGCTCGTTTGAACTGTGCCCAGCCCAGTCTAGGTTCCATTTGGCATGTTCACCTTCTCTCTTCTATGACCCAAAAAGTTATGGTAATATTTGAATGGCCAGAGCACATAGGTTTGTTGGATGAGAATTGGGATTTTGGAGCATCTCTGTATGTGAACACAGATGGAGGTAAGTGTATGACAATGAATTTACAGATATGCTTGTATAATAAATGTTATGGCCTTGCATGCTGCTTGTGGAATGATTGTTCTCATTGATAGGTTGTAGCATTTTCACATTCAGGCAACATTTCCAAAAACATCCCAAAAAATTTTATTCCCACAGGGAAAAAAATGCTAGTGTTGGTGGAGATAAGCCAGCACTATTTGATTTGGGAGGCAGTTGGAGCAGAAAGGAGTTACAGTTCCTCACCTATACTGACGTATCACAGCAAATAGAAGTTGCCCTTCCTGGCAACCAGAACTACCTAAACAATCAGGCAACGAGGAGGGCTCAGGAACTGTGAGCCCATTTCTGCTATCCTGATCACTTGATGTTATCCTTCCTTATTACTTCCAGAGAATTTCTGCAGACCACACAGATCTTCCAGGTCTGTTGTACTGCAGGGGGAGAGCTCCCTAACCCCCGCAAGGCTACCAGGGTGTGTAAGGCCCAAGGTAACCCTATACTTTTCAAATTGTGGGCTTCACCACAAAAGCTGGCTTTAGTGAAGCCAACCACAGTTATGAGTACCCAGCCCCTCTAAGGAGCAGGACCTGCATTTGCAGTTTTATTATCCATTTTTCTTTTAATGTCCTGCACACTTGAGAAATCCTGCGTGAGAGTCAGAATGAGAGAGGGAGAAAGAGAGAGAGAGGGAGAGAGAGCTCATCATGCCCATAAAAGGGACAGATTCTGATTAGCTGAAGTTATAAAAATGATTTATACTTGCAAACATTATTTCTACTTGCATTGTTTGCCTGCAAGCGTTAACATCACGTCATGGACACTGTAGCCAGACTCAGTCATCCCTTGAGACGGGACAGATGGCTAACGTCCCCTTCCTATTAAAGAAACCCCCGAATGCAGAATTGGGGTGACCAGAAGAAAGACTTTGCTCTGGCTCTTGGCACTTCCGAGCCTCATGGGAACATTCATCCTCACACAGCCAAAACAGTCCCAGGCATCAAGAAGAGCGATCCTGATGTCAGCTTCTTCTCTCTGCTTGGCATTTCTCAAGCAGGAGAAGCATGCTGAGTCCTGCCTATATTGTGCACTTTCCCCGCCTCCTGCCAGCCCAGATCTGGGTTTATTTCCTCATCCGTGATTATTGTAAAGAGGAGCAGAATGAAATGCAGATGCAAAACATGCTCGTAAGAATTTCCTCTCTCTCTCTCCCCCATCTGCCAGAGAATAGATTTTAATCTTTAATCCATGAGCAATCAGCGAACACTAGTGAATTGCAAATTACAGATGTTTTACTGTCTTTGGCATTTTTAGCTTCCTCGCTTCCCCACTGCCACTCAGTGTCTTTCTCACAACCTCCCCTCTTCTGCATTCATCGAATGCCACGCGCCATCACCAAAACCATATGACACTGTCATCATTTGGTAATTAAACCTTTACTCACTTTAAATACGCAAAGCTGGCTGGGGTAAGCAGCACTTAACCCATTCCTGACAGGCTTTATGCATATCTGGAAAGAACAAAAGGGCGGGACAACGGACAGAACAGTAGATGAGGGGAAGCCCAAAGTTTGAAATCATGTCCAAGTGCTGATGACTTTCTTTGAAGGCATCTAAGAGAGGCCAGAAGAACTGGCAAAGGCTTCTGCCTGTTTTCATTTATCTTGCTGTCTGGGCTGTGTGGTGCCAGTAACAGAAGGGAGCACAAGCTCCTCTGTTGAACAAAGCCCATGGGCTGCTGCAAGACACTAGGTTCCTGATAATCTCCAGGAACTGCTCACCACAGCTTTAACCCTGCAGCACACTTTCATACTAAGCAATTACAGGGCCATCCCTGGACTAGCCCTGGCTGCTTCAGGTTGTTGATTAGCATAAGCTATCCCTGTCTGAGGTCTTCGGTTTGAGTCTTTGCTGCCCAAATTGAGATCTCCAAAGAAAATCAAGTGCAAGGACAACAGGAAGATACAGAATAGACACAGAAGCATGGGCAACCCCTCAAGAGGTTTAAAAAACAGGTTTGTAACCATCCTTCCTGGAAGTATATTTCATCTGTGAAGGACAGGAAAGAACTTTAACAAAGCCTCAGCTGCAAACTTATAGAGAAAAACAAAGGCTGGCATAAATGCTTCCAAAAAGAGCTGCTGCAGTGACCTGGGTGTCTTGTCTTAGGGTGGCTTCCAGCAGGGCTCACAGGAGGGTCCAAGGCATAAGAGAGCACTCAACCCTACTAGTCTGTGAGCAACCTGAATTCCCAGTGAAAGTTAAATCACAATTCATTACCAAAGGAGTCCAAAGTAAATTGGATCTGGAGAGAGTAGGACATGGCAAGAAGAAGGAAGAGAGGAAAGGAGGGAGGGAGGAAAACATAGCTGCAATTATTTTGCCATAGATTGGCAGGGCCTGCTTACCCTGTAAAAAGACTGCAACATTTGGGGAAACATAAATAACAGTTGACAAGAGACTGCACCGTAGAGACAGGCAGTAATTGTTTCACCTCCCTCTGTGCCCTGTCCACTGTAGGCTCCCAAGGAACTACCTTTGTATCTTAGCTCGAGGCAGCAGCTCAGAGCCCCTCTGGACCAGGAACAGCGAGAGCCTTAATCATTTTCTACAAGTTTGTCAATTTAACAAGTGTTTGCCCAAGGGGCATCTGTCTTCCTGCCTTCCTTTATTCCTCTCTCTGCTTGTTTGTTTGTGAGCTGGTGCATTCTGGCTGCTATCACCAGCTTCACACAAGTCTAGCTCTAAGCAGGATATGGCCATCACTGGAAGCAACATGGTTAACCCTAGTTTCAGAGGTTACTAACTGGTATCCTTTCCACTTTCTGCCTTCACTTCTTTTTTTCCTCCATCTCACCTTCATGTGTGTGTGGGCTGTGGCAGTCAGAGAGAGAAACAGTGATCCTTCCCTCCTTGCCTCCCTGCACTGAATGCTGAGTTTACCCCATGGCAGCTGGAGTTAAATTCATCAAAAAGCTGAGCACTGGCTGTCCTTGAAAACAGTCTCTTTCAGAGAGTCCCCACAGGACCTGGGGCAGCACCAGGGAGCTCTGGTTCATCAAGGCATTTTGGAACATGATCCTGCTGCTGGGTGTCTCAGCTGAAAGCATGTGTGTGTGTCAGGTGAGGAAGAGGAGGAGGGCAGGAGTGAAGACCGACTGCTTATGGGAAGGAGCTGTGCTCTTCTACCTGTGCCAGGGCCTCAGGCCCTCTCAAAGTGTAATAGGTTGAAATACAGAACTCTGGAATTTCCACAGTACTTCAGACAACTAAAAAAAAATGCTACTGAACCTTCTTTTCTTTTTTTTTTCTCTTGGAATGTAGCAATAAGATAAAAAATGCCATAAGAAAGTATTACAGTGACTGATTCAAAATGCATTCCTTTGTTTCAGGGCAGGGTTACTTTCACAGACACTGCTCCTATTAGCCATAACTCTCAATATCGTTGTAACGTGCCATTTCAACAACTTGACATTATCTCAAGAAAACTATTTACTCCTTCTCACATTAGTCCCAGCTTCTGTTCTCATAAAGCATTGGCTTTTGGTGCCCACAATTACCAAGCCTTGGTCCTAACCCTAGCCAAAACCCCAGGTTTCAGTGCCAAATCACCCATCTCTACAGTAAAGTAGAATGAAGGACATGGAAGCCCAGAGGCATAAGATCTCTTTCTTACTTTAAAGACCCAGCATACTCTGGTTAAAAAAAAATAGGAGTGTTCAGTCTTTATATTCTGACCCAAAACCAAGTGATAGCCAAAGCTGTAATCCTGTAGTAAGAGAGAACAGAAGCAACAGCCCTGATGACAGCCAAATGTCTCTCTAAGGAAGATGATCCTACAGAACACATTGCTTTTGAATCCCTCAACCTAAAACTTCACTTGAATTATAATGGACAGCCCAGCCTTGCAGTAAAGAGAAACTAAAGACTCAGCAGATGTGAGAGCCTTGTAATGTCCAGTCAAACTTGGTTCTAGTCATTTGGATTGAGGCAAATGTCCAGCCTATATTTGGGGCTGAAATCAGACTTTTATTCTAGTTTGGTTGTGGGACTACAAAAATTGAAACTTCTAGTTCAGTGTCCTGTAGTGCTGGGCCCTCCCTCTTCAGAAGAAGGCTGTGTTTGACTAGCAGCATTACAGTATTTTTTTTTCCTGAATTACTTTTATGGATTTTATTGTTCTGGTATTTCTGCATCAAGACCTTTTTGGAAATCCCTACACATTATCTCCAGGACAATTATTGCTGTCTTCAAGAGAGGATACAAATGCAGAATAAATTCAGCTAGTATCTCCTACAGCTCTCAGCTTAACTACAAATAGGATTCAAAGCTCCTGCATATTCCTACCCTAGATTTGGTTTAGGCCTAAAAATTAAATACATGACCAAATGATCAAAGTGTTTAAAAATGTCATTAAAGATGGGAGCAGGAGGAAACTGCTGGCATTTACACCCCTGCGAGATGGGATGGGGAAGAAAGGATTAGCTACAAAACACACTTGTGTTTCAGACATGGATTTTAATGGAGCTCAGGCTACATGACATTACTGCAGGCAGTAGCAACAATCCCAGGAAACCTCCCTGCCACTCACCTGTCAGTTTTAGGGTTTTTTTGTTTGTTTGTTTGCTTGTTTTTTACAGTGGGGCTGCCTTTGAATTTTGTACTTAGGAGAGATTCTCCTTCATTACAAGGGAAGACTAGCCTTGACCATGACCTATTTGAAAAAGGCAAGCAAAAGAACATCCACTTAACCACTTAGATTCCCAGCAGGCATATTGCATCTCATATAAGCAATATGAGAGGCAAAAAGTCTCAAGTCCAATGGAAAAATCTTCCAGGATGCTCACTTGGCTTTTCACGATCTTTGAAACAGTGAAGAAATGCTTCACAAGCGCCAGAAGTACCACAACAGCTACTGCTGTGATTGTCACCTCCAAAAAGTTATCAGTGTGAATAACTGTGAACCACAGAGTCCAGTGTTTCACTTCAGCTGCAAGAAACCTACAGCTGACAGCAGAATTTGTCTCTGTAAGATACCCCATGCTCTCTCTATGCTTGGAACTGCATCACAGCCTCTCCAAGACTTGCTGCCCCCAGGCACTTCACATGCCAGCAGTGGTTTATAATCTCAGTGTCCTCACCACTAGCAGGCAAATCTTTAAGAAAAATGGGTGCAAAACCCAGGAAATGTATGTCCTTATTAATCACTGTTAGAGTTGACAAGGGGGAAGTCAGTCCTGGACTATATCTGGATACAGGAGGGAGAACTGGAAAGACCACTTCCCAAGCAGTAAACAAGGCCCCAGAGCAGGGCCCAAAGTTACTCAGATGCAATCAAAGAAGCTGAAGTATGTTTACAGATTCCTTTCAATTTGACATGAAGATGGACAGGACCAAAGGAGATATACCAGGGCACTTTCCACCTGCAACTCTGACAAACAGAAGTCTCTTCTGCCTTCTCCACCCACTTCTTGGTGACAAACATCTCCATGGGTCATTTATAATGAGAGTGATGGGTTTAAGAAGACATGAGCAAAACTCAGTACAAGTCTTGGTAAGAGGCTGGAGTGGCAGAAATACAGTTACCCTTCACATCAATCTCAAGTCTTTCTCCAGTGGTTATGGCCACAGTCTGCTATGTGCCAGAACAATATTTTCCTCTGTGGCACTCTTCTCTGCATGTCACTGTTCAATATTAGAGACCTCAGGCAGGACAGAACAGGGATGGGATATGCACTTGTGCTCAACATTGACCACATAATTAGCAGGGAGATGGAGACCAGTGCGGGGTTTCTAGGAAGCAGATCTGATTATCCCTGCTCAGTCCTTCCCATCGCCCTTCTGCAACTTTGTCTGACTCACTGACATGTCTCCCTCAGGTCTTCTCCAGCCCTTCAGCTCATCTAGCCTAAGCATTTCACTGGCACACAGTCAGCCTCTAAGACCAAGAGAGTAACTTGAATCTTAGGTCAGATCTGAGGTCGCCCAACTCCATCTCTGGCTGTGATGAGGATAGAAAGAGCCTCAAATGCCCAGAATTCCAGGTGAAGAGACACAATAAGACATTTTGCTGGAGTGGAAGCAAGAACTGCAGTTTGGCAGGTAAAACAAAAAGGAAGAGTGGGAGTGAGCACTGCAGAACATAAAGGCACTATACTTAGGGGGAAAAATGATGATGCAGGAGGCGAGGTGAAACCAAAATACCATCACCACCAAGCTTCAGAAAGTCAGTAATTGACACACATCAGTCACATTGCTGGGGTTTCATCTGTACTCACACATTCTGTTCCATCCCAGGAGGTAAGTGGAATCTTTCAGTGCAGGTCACTGTGTGTCTATACCCTTCCTTCTAGCACACTAAAAGATCATTTAGAATAATGCAGCGACCTCTTAGCACGCTGCCCAATAACACCTTTGGAGCAGTCTGCACTATGAACTGCAAGGAGAGATGGAGACATTAGGATATAGCATTGATGTGCAGTCCAGGTGATAGCCATCAAAAAATTTGGCTAGCCTGGTTCCATCAGGAGGAATACCTGCCCAAGGACAGCAACCCAGAAGGGAGACTGTACTGTTGAAGAGAATAGGAGTCCATTTCCAGATCAATGCTTCCATTCCTCCTGCCAACCTCAGCTGTTCCCCTGTTGGCCAGGTACTTCCTACTAACAGTAATATCAGGATCTGTTTCACATCTTTCCCAGGCCAAAGTAGCTGAGGTTACGCGGGAAGAGCCCAGAACAGGCGACATATTCCATAAGAGCTTCAGACAGCAACGGAGTTGTTCATTCTGGAGTTCTTGGTTGAAAAGAAGCAAGGTAGGAAAACATTTGGAAGTATTTAACCTGGCCTTTCAGCAAAGAGAGATGAGAAAATCTTAACCAGAGTGAGCTAGGGGAAGCAATACAAGTGACTTTCCTTCTCAGGGCCTTTTTTTCACCTCTTCTCAGCTTTTCCCCTCGAACCACTCCCAGCATGATTCTTTTAGACATATGTGCTCTGCGTGTTTCTACTGCAGCTTGCACATAGCTGCTGGCCTCTGTTGAGTACCTGGCTTCACAATGGTAACAGTAATAAACTCTATTACCAGACAGTCCACTTGGGAAGTTGGGAAAGCTCTGGAACACAAATGAACTTCTATCAGTACAGGAATGGAGAGTGGGAAGTCCAGCAGTATTGGAGTAGCCTTGAGAAAAGGGCCTGGCTAAGCCCTAATAGGAAACCACCAGAGGGGCTTGCACAGAGCACCATCACGTGGACCAAAACCTGGCTGATGGCCTGTAAAACAAAGGTAAGGTAAGGTAATAATAATGATCAGCACAGAGGGGGGAATAGCTGAGTTTGGTGTCAGGTTAATTCATAGGTTTACTAATGACATAGAGCAAAGCATATCAGACACTATAGTGGATGATACCAAATTTTCCATTTGTCAGCTCAACAAAAAAGACAAAGCCAAGTGAAGACTCTCTACCCATTTTATGCCTGTGGTCTAGTATACATAAGGTCTTCTGCCACAGCTATGGTCACCTGCTATTGCTGGTCACTTCCCTTGCAGGAATGAAATAAACCCCATCCTGCTTAGCATCCAAAAGGATAAGAGATCAATCTGCACAGCAAAGCTGGATGCAAGCTGATGTGCTGGGAGTTACCTGAGTGCTTGATGATGAATCACACTATGCTTAATCATGATAAAATCCCAATATGAAAAGAGACAAGGCATGAACACCAGCTATACCAAAACAACTGTCCATGGGTGCTTCTTAATACCTAGGAAATTCATGGTATCTTAGTATTTTTGTTTTGTTTTGAGGTGGGGTTTTTTTGGGTGGGGTGGGAGGGTGTTAAGAAATGGGGCATGTTTGCCCTTCATGACTTTGCCCTCACTATGGAGTGCTGCAGGACAATGACATGTACAGAAGCTGCCTGAAACAGCTAATACTAAAGGCATTTCCAAGCTCATTTCACCCCATGGTAACTTGTGTGGCTGAATCTCAAACAGCTACAGATAAGAAATCCCTGTTACTCTCTGAGGACATCTGAAAAGTAAGACACTATGCCAGTTGCTCCCAGAAAATGACTATCAGGCTGGTGGCCAGGATCTGTGCAATCAGCACTTTAATTATTTGGCTATAGGTCTGTGATAAACACACACCAGTCACAGAGCAGGCAGATACCCTTGCACACCACTCTGGTGGCATCAGAGAAACAAGCCAGAAGGTAAACAAGGAGTAAGGTGGTTTTTCAGCACACCAGGTAGGAAAGTCAGATTAGAAAAGACAGTGAGCTGGCCCTCAGCTGTGATAAACAAATCCTATGAGAAAATGAGGGGTTGAGTTCATGAATGAGGGAAGAAAGAAGCATCTCTATAGGACACCAATGACAGAGGAAGATCTCACTAGATGTAACAGAAATGAAGCAAGCAAGAGTCAACTTGCAGGTTACGTGGAAGTGCCCCAAGTGAGAGGATGACAGCCTTGGAATTATTTAAGTCACTTGAAACTTTCCTGGATATGGCATCTAATCAGACACAGTAAAGAAAAGGCTTCTGCTCACCACTTGGGGATGGATAGCCAAAGGACCAACCCATAATCCCTATGCTGGAGTTATTTCCACCAGGACACAGCTGATGACCACTCAGCTATCCCAGAGCATTGTCCTGGGGTTAGCAATGCAGCCAAGTGCAGGCAGAGCAATACTGAGGGCTCCTTGCAGGCTCCCAAATCAGTATTGGGAAGTTTGGCTCATCTTCAGCCCCTGATGTGAGTTCCTTCCCTTGCCCAAGCAGACTGCTGATTAACTAGGAATTAAGCTGGCATGAGACAAGAGCTTGTTGATGTCTCTATAACGCTTCAGCTGATAGACAAAAATAACTTTTATGTAGCCTGCTTCATCTTCTGCAAATGTACCTGGTTCTGCCAGACTGTCAACCAAGGTCCTCCCGATACTGCAGTTTTATGCTTGTGCTCAACAGAAGATGTACAGCTTGCTCACACTTCCTTTCCCACATCTACATATTCAACCATGTCCAGGCTGATATTCACACATGTCCCGCACACTCCCACTCATGACTCAGATACCTCTGCATGTGTTCAATATAAGAATCCCCAGGCTGCCTGCATATAGGTGTTCACCAAATGCTCAGGGTTACAGAGGTACCTATATTGTGACATACAGATGCACACTTTCTCACCTCCCTCTCAGGTACAGTCATATCAATATAAATGTGCATGCATGTTTGAAGATACCTTCATTTAGAGCAATGCATTCCTTCTCCTATACATTCACCACCCAAGCATTCACATGCACCACAGCACAGACACCATAGGTGAAGCCCATATTCTTTAGACATGCAAAGACATAAATTAATACTTACTCACATACAAGATGTGCATATAACATGCATATTTGAACATGCTTCCAAAAGAGCACAAATACACTGCAAACCTACAGAAACACTTTTAAGTCACAATGCATGTGCAAAGCAGTCTCCATGAGAAATTAATTACTGACAACTCTGTAAGAGGAAGAGTTGCTCTTCAGCAAAGATCAAGCTCTTTTTCTCTTCACAGTTCATCACTGTGGTGGAAACATGAAGCAGTTTCAAACTGCAGATATTTGTTACCATAATTATCATTAAAGATTCCTCACAAACCAGTTTAATTAAGAGAGAAAAAAATACTGCTGTCTTTCCAGTACCCAGGATACAGTCAGCTCCAACGGCACCACTGCTACTTGTACCACGTCGCAGGTGAGGAGTCAGGAGCCCACAGTGCTGGGAGCTGTACAGAGTGATCCTGACTTTATAGCCAGTATGCGAATCCTGCCATGTCCTGTGCAGCACAATAGACAATGACAGTACTAGGCCCTGTTTTGCCTGGATGAGCAGTGCCTGCTTGCACTCTCCCCCCTTTCCCACTGCACATCTCCATGCCTCCAGCTTCCTCACAAACACACACAGCTTTCCTCTCTGTGCTCACCAGCGGGCACTCCATTCTCACCAGCCTCCACAGAGAGTGACGGCGCAGACCTGCACAAATGCTGAAACAGGCAGCCACAGAGCTGTGACAATGTGAAAATATAATGGTCTCTGATACACACATTTACATTGTCAACACAATCACTGATGTGAATTTGAATTTTCACCTGCTTAGAAGAATATTTTCCTCTCTCTAAAGGTGCTAGTTTATCACTGATCTTTCCAATGGGAATTTTTCATACTGTTTTTGGAAGTAAGTTTTCTCCACAAGTCAGTGATCTGCTAGTAGTGGAAAAGCTACGTGTATAAACTTACTTGCTTCAGAATTACATCTTTTCTCCTCCTTTCCCTCACTCTGTCCCTAGGAAGTATGAGGCACTAAGTCCAAAACTGCTAGCACTTACACTGAAGACACTTTGGCAAACCTGTGTCCAAATCACTTCTGTAGTCAGAGGCTAGCTTCAAACTGAGTATAAGTGTTTCCAGAAGAGAAGTAGTGAGTTTAAAGAAAAAGAAAATAATTATAAGGGAAAACTCCCTTCTATAATTCAATTGTTAAAATGAAGAAATTCAAGTTAACCTTGTATCACATGCCAATAACAAACACATGGGGACTACTGTTGCAGGCTAAGAGAACACTGAATTTGAGTCAAGGCAAGCAAATTTTCATGTGTTTTTAGGCATGAGGGCTCATACAAGAGCAAACATGGTCATAACAGAAAAGCATCTAGTAATGCATTCTTGGAGTATTCTCCAGGGCTTCAGGAATAAAAGGAACTGGCACCAGGATATCTTAACACAGATGTTAAATAAGAGAGGGATGAGTAAAAAAATAAAATCTCTATAAGTCTCTAACTTTACATACTTCTCATTTTATTGCTAAGGTCTGAACTAAGCTTTTCCTTGCAACTACGTTAGGCTAAAAAGACACTTTTGAAAATACATCAAAATTTAGAGTTACTTATAATCATTTTATTGCAGATTGCAAAGGTTTTGACCCAAAAAAATATCTAAGCTGTAGAGGGAAGGAGAAGGAGAAAGGGACTGATTTTAATCTCTCTGTCAAATTTTGTCTGAGCTGGAATCCTTCACTAACTCTAGGAAATTGTTTTTAAATCTTAGTTTCACAGACAACAGGAGTTTAGAGGAAGAGATGCCCCTCTGCTACCAATTCACAAAATACTACAAGAATTTATTGAGCTCAAATGGTGAAAAAAACCAACAACAGAGGACTACAGGCTTTTGGATAATCTTGAATTCTTGACTGCAACCAGGATACAAACAAACAGTAGCAAGAACCTCAAATCATTCCTTGAGGGAGCTTTCAGGACTCTGTTTGCAAAATCAGCTCTCAAAAACAAACCAAACCTCAACATGAAGCGCAGAGAGCTTCAGCAGCTCTGTGAGACAAGCAGAGGCATCTGTGAGAGAGGGACGAGGGCCAGCTGTCCACTCAGAAAGACCAAGCCCAGGGCCAAGGGCAGCCCCTGTGCAGGCACACAGTGGTGGGACAGAAGTGCACAGTGCCCGACCACAGCAAGCAGAGCCAGCAACTATCAGCAGGCCTCATCAGCAGACCCAAGCGAATCAAGCAATAAGCCAACTCCAGGGCCCATCTTGGGGGATACAGGTGGAAAGCAATAGGAGGCTGGGTCAGACAGGATGGGAAAAAGTGCTGCAACAAGAGTCCAAAGATCATGCAAAACCCACGGCTAACAGACATGACTGGAGGCAAGCTGTAACATATGTATAAGGGGGACATCCACGAGACAAGCTACCTGCAATGCGAGTCCCAAGTCTATCCAAAGGGTGAGAAAGTGGCACACCTATAGCACAGAGAAAATAAAGCCCAGGTCTGAGCTTAAATGGACCTTCCTTGAACTTTTCTTTGCAACTATATTAGGCTAAAATGGCGCTTTTGAAAATACATAAAAACTGAGAGTTGCTTACAATCACTTTACTCCAGGCTTTGGCTGAGAGAAATGGCTGTTAGGGTACTCTTGGGGACCATATCCCAAGAACTGTTGGGGCAGCTTCCTGAGGTAGCTGGTAGATAAGGTTGAGAGGCAGCCCTCATGCATGCCCTGCAACAAATACAGAAAATCCTCCAGTATTTGATTGACACAAGACTCAGGCTGAACCTATGACAAAGTTCTTAAATGCTAATGACCAAGGGAAATAACAGGATCCAATCCTTGTTCAAAATGCAGTCCCTGAGCTAATGGGCACTCAGTTCATTGCTGCTGTATGATTCCTTTTTCTGCTGGGTGAGGATCATTTGTGCTTGCAAGTCTAATTAATTTGTAAGGGCATGTAGAGGTTGAGGAGCATGTGCATGTGGGTAGGAAGGTGATTTCCAGCTTTATTTACATCTAAAGGGATTTATTCTGTTAAAAGTCCATCTGAGTGCATTTTCTGCACACGTACCTCTTCTAGATCCACTTTAGATCACTCAGTAAAATGAACAGCTAGGATCTGGGTGCTTGCAGCCCAGCTGAGGTCAACAGAAACCAGAGTGAGTCAAGCTCAGAGTCAAGCTCAACTGACCAACACCAGCAGGACTTGCTCTAAAGCTGCTGCTCTGTGGAGGATCTGAATCAACCCACAGACAGAATTACAGAATAAGGAAAATAAGTGCCTAACTTTCTTTTCTTGTGGGCATCCCTGAGGCGTCCACCAGCTTGTGCCTGCAGCACAGCCAGCTTCCAGGCTGCCAGCAGAAAGAAGCTCTAAAGGAGGTGGAGGGGTAGTGGGGGGTGATCAGAGGGATCAGGTCTGGGCAGGCCATGGCCCCCATCTCCAATGGATTGGACCAGGCCTGGGCAAGAACCACCCCTGGCTCACCTCCAGCTCTGCCACACACAAGAAGTGCAGCAGAGGGAAGGGGCTGGAGACTCCTGAGGCATCACCCCCTCCCCGGAAAGGGAAACTGAAATAAAAGGCAGAGGGAACCTTGTGTGTGTTTTTATTATTATTATTTCTGATTAAAGAGGAATTCATTTCATCTTTGCCTCCTGCCAGGGGCTGAGGTGCCGCCATTGAGGTTAACGGTGCGGAAGAATACAAAAAAATTTCATTGAGGAGGATTATAAAAGTTACTAGCTGGAACATTAACAGAAGAGTAACTTGTAAAAAATGCAATATTACAATATTCACAAGGACGGTAGAGCGTGGTAAAGCTATAAAATTCAACATTAAAATCTTCTACAGCCTAGATAACCTAGTTAACAAACATTGTATTGGAACTACTTTTCCGCGGTGCTGAGGTGCGCGGGGCCGGGGGCGGCGGGCCCGGGGGCCGGGGCAGCCCCGCCGAGCTGCTGGTCCCTCTGCGCGACCACCGCATCTGCGGAGGGGATGGGGGAAGGCGTAGGGCCGGCGCAGCTCCAGCCCCTGATTCAGCACTGATGAACTTTTTGTCATTAGTAAAGCGTGTGGGTTTGATTTGTCTCATCCAAACCCACAAACAGGAAGCACCGATTCGTGTCATTTGTCACCAGCATCTAGTGCCCACATAAATAACAGCCAATATCTCTCCCTGAGCCGGTGTATTTCTACAAGGCAAAAAGGAAAAAAAAAGGGAAGAAAACCAAAAAACAAACAAAAAAAACCACGCCAAATTGGAGAGGATCAGACATTACTATTACTATTATTATTACTATTATTATGCCCCTGATAATAACAGTCTGATGCAAAGACATCAATCTCAAAGATAAACCGATGACACCCTCCCAAAATCGGCAGAGAGCGTTAAGCTTTAAAGTCTCGCTGCATCAGACGAAACTTACTTCTCTTGCAAGAAGCAGGGATGGCATTTCCCCTTGTGCTATTTTAATGTTGTTTGTTGCTGCATCCTTCTCCCTCCACCCCCTTCCCTCTGCACCCTCGCTCCCTCTGTTCTGGGGGCTGCGGAGTCGCGGGAAGCAAATAGTGTGAAAGGGCCGGGAGAGAGGGAGAGGGAGCGAGAATTGCTCTGAGCGACTGCGGAGTGGAATTCAGTTCCCTGGGGAGTTGGCAGACAGTTTGTGGAGATGTTACTCCAGAGTTTCAGACTATGATAAATATGATAATTTGTATAAAATTTGAATGGGTTCTTGTTTTCAGGGAGAATGCCTCCGATGATGAATGTTCATGATTTTCAGATAGATGGCTGATAAAAAGTGTATTGAATTGTTGAAAGCGATTTTAATTTTAATTCTCTACCTGCAGATGTCTGATAATAATAATGTCTCCTAATAAAATAGGAAGGTGTCAGTTTAAGCAGCAGTATTTCGCTTCACTTCATCCTTCCCATCCCCAGACTGTGGCAACATTAACCTCTTCTTATAAAAAGGCACATAAAATTATTATAATTACAGAGTTATTAATTTTAAAAAGAGGGTTAGCAGGATTTTTTATTATTATTAATAGAGCTCGCACAGTACCCCTGCAAGTAAATCCCCGTGTGAAATGATGGATCCGATTGCTAATTCTATTATTAGATATTGCCTAGGAATTGCCTTTCGGGTTTTTAATTAGAGTAATTGAAACTAGAAGAGGCGGGGCTGATTATTTTTATTTTCCCCCCTTTGTTATTATTTAAAAGTCATTGATAATGCTCCCTGCATTCAGATGTCGTCTTCAGGAGGAGACTTGTAACAAAGCAACAAAGGGGAAACAGACAGATCCGCGGGTCTGGAGGTTGAAACTCCCAAGCCAGCAATGTGCGTGTATTAGGTTAATTGGGTTTTGTTGGTTGGTCTGGGGGATCTCAGAGACTCTCCCCAATCCAGCTCTTACTGCCTCTGTGCTGGGCTGATATTTCATGTCAGAAAAAAAAAATAAAGAGAAGAAAAGAAAATAAACCACCACCAACAACAACTCAGGTAACATGAAATCAATGACCTGGCAGTTACACTCTAATTAGCGCCTCCTGCGAAGCAGCCCAAAGCCAGCCTAGGAAAACCGCACACAGGCACCGCACGCCGGGGAGCGGAGGCAAGCGCATCCTCGGAGGGCTGAGGCTCCCCGTGCCGGAGGCAGCCTGACTCCAGCCTGAGCCTCCCCCGGTACCTCTTCCCCTCACGGTCGTAGCCGCACCTATGGCTCACCCACTCGCGGCGGGGAGAGGCGCAGGGGGCGGCTCGGCCGCAAAGCGGGGACCGACCCCACTCCTCTCCCTGCGGGGCAGCCGCCGAACAGCCTCCGGCTTCGCTCTCGTTTGCCAGAGCTATTTTTCTCTCGCCCTGAAAAGAGCAGACAATATTGTCCATTCATCAGAAAGGCAGGAATTTGGTGCTTCTGGTTGACTCCGAGACGGGTAATTCAGGGAGAAATGAAAGCTGGATAAATGACTCGGTAGTGTGAATTAGTACGGAGAGTGCAAGCCGCCTGGCAGAGAAGTGCGATTTTATAAACAACGGCATCATCTGGAAAAAGGGTAAAGACCTGTGCAGAGCTCACAGCTTTTCTACAGCATCACGTTAATATTTTATACATGCACAACAGAGGAGAGAAAGAGATACTTGTGATATATGTTCATAAACAGAGGCTGTGAAAGCACATGGGAACATTCCCGTTCAAATCTCCGCACAGGTGCCTCTCTCCACATACTAAATGCTCCCAAGCTGTTTTCAAAAGAAATTATTATATGCAATAAAATATATATAAATTAAAGTCTCTTCATTTTGATATAAAGATTCGGGTTTATAATATACATTTCATACATATTGCTACGTATTCCTCTCCACAGACGAATCTATTTTGGGTATATGTGCGTAGTTGTGAATATAACATATATACTTATAGTTACGCAGGGAATCTGAGAATTGGCAATACGTCTAGCGATGAGAGAGCTCGTTAGATATATGGTTGCATAAAGGATCGTGTACAGTTACATTAAGTCCCATTAAGAGAGTGAATGTCGGTCTGCAACGTTTCGCACACGAAATTACAACTTCCCGACTACAGAGCAGGAGGAAATTGCCAGAAGCTGGGGTCGTCCGGCCCCCCGGCCTGGTGCCTGCGACCTCCTTCCCACCAGGGTGCCGTTGGACTTGAGAAACTGGAGATGGGGAAAGGCATTTATTCAGGGCAATTAGAAAGCAGGTACCGCTTCAAAAAATGGATTTATTAAGGGGGAAAGGAGTCGAAATTATTGTTTAAAAATGCGCATAAACGAGTCTAACAAAGTAGGGAAGCAGAAGCAGCTTGGCGTGTAAGGTATCACACTGGAACTGCTTCTACTTCAGACCTCGGGATTAATCAAAGAAATCGGTGCGGGTGATGAGGAGTTATACAGCAGCTGAGCTCTGGAAAACTGCATCCCTGCTTTCTTTATACATTTTATTATTTTCAATTGGTTTGAAAAATTAGAAGTGTTTAGAAAAAAGAAATACACATTTCTTCTTCCAGCGGGCTGGAAAGCTTTGATTTTATCCCCCCACAGAGCCCCCTCTCTCGTCTTATCTTTCCTTCCCCTTCTATTTTTTCTTCCTTTCAAGTTTGTGGTGGGGGCCGCAGGGAAGGATGCGTTTGAGAAACTCATAAATTGAAGCACGTTTATGGAGGGGCACTTCGTCCCTCCCTCAGCATCCCTAACTACTGTTTCCACCGACGATGCCAGCCCTGGGAGCCAACAGCCCGGGTGTTTTGTACCCTCCGACGCCCGGCAAGGAAGAGACAGATCAAGGCTCTTCCTGACAGTTTCACTTCATTGTGCCTTTAAACCTCCCCCTGGCAGGGCTCAGCAAATGCTTCTTTGTCCGTTTAGGAGTGGCCATGGCTAGGAGAGGCGGGTGCTCCCCTTTTACATGGGCACCCGTAGATGACAAAACTTTCTTAGGAAACTTGCAGAAGACGCGATTCCTGACAATCGGGGAGAGATGACAACTCCTAAAGACGCCCGTGGCGATTAGCTCTCCTTAACTTTCTCTGCTTCCAAAATAGACGTGAAAACGTCTCTTTCCAGACCGGCCATCTCCTCCCTCGAGTATTTTTGAGTGCAAATACTTAATGCTGTTGAACCAGAATCTCTGTCCCTTGGCCAGCTCGCAGACAAAGTTGACAAGCTAATGGCATGGTGGGGAGGCAAAACTAGTGACACGAATGGGACAAGGCAAGAGAGGCCTCCCCTTCCGCACCCACTCGCTGGAGTGTCACGATTGGCCCTGTCCGCGCACTCATGGACCGCTCGGGAAATAATCCCCCAAGAGCGATTCCTATTGATCGCCGGGCGAAGAGCAGCGGATTGCAACTCTCCCCTGACGGTCGACGACGTATGACGGTGGAAAGGTTAAAGCGGGAGGGGGGAGTGAGAGGAGAAGGGGTACTTGGGCGAATTTATCACTTATTAAAGGACCCTTCGTGGACCTACAGAGATCAGGGGTATTTCTCATCTCAACTCCAAATAGAAAAAAGAATGTAGTCAGCTATCTTTTATCATTGACTCGAGGGCACATTTCACGTCATCTCTCAAATCTGCATTTTTTATGAAGTGGCCACAACGTGTGCTGTGTGCCTAATTTTCTCTCCCTTACAGGCGTTAAAAAGAGTAATGAGAAATCGGCTGGAAATTAACTTGCTTCTGCCCCTGTAGCCTTCTCCCCTCATGAGAGACCGGAACTTTTATCCCCCTCGCACACACTTTTATATCAATTGGTTCAGAGCCCGGGGGCTGCCGAAGTGGCAGGGCAAGCGGGGGGGAGGCGGAGGGAGCTGCCCGCAGCAGACTTAGGAGACAGACCTGTGAAGTTTCCTTTTCTCTACAGCTCTCAGACCATAACAGAGATTCTTGTCACAAGGACAATGGTTGTGTTCCCGGGAAAAGGTGAAAAGAGCACGTGTTACATTTCCCCCGGCTTTAACTCTTCCAGTCAATATTGCTCTCCCAAACCTACCGCAGGCTCCAAAACACTCTGAAAACTCAGAGCATTCCAGAGATCCGGAGACCGGGAAGGCAGTGGGTGTAGAAGGATATTTATTTTCTATGTTTTAATATACGGAAATGCATTATCATTGTCATCATTATTGTTCCTCTTATCATTATTAGTGCGTGGAGTATTGGAGTTTTCCACCGAGGTCTGGAGTTTTCCACAGACGTGGAGACGGCGTGTAAAGACGGGTTGTCTGGGAAGGGAGAGCCACTGTTTCCTCACTTCTCGCACCGTGAGGTTTATCTTTTGTTGTTCCCTAGCCGCTCCCCAATCCTCGCCCCCGTGCCCGCGCCCGGCAAGAGCTGCGGAGATAGGCAACCTCGCCCTACCGCAGCTTTCCCCCTTCCCACCCTGGGGAAAGCCGTGGCCGGGGAAGAGTAAGTCCTTCCCATCCCTCGACGTGCCGGCGAACTGTTGCTTCTGCCCGCCGGCCCACACCGGATCCTGCGAGGTAGCTGGGAGCCCCTCCGGCTGCCACCCCGCGGGACCCCTGGGCTGCTGGGGGAAGCCAGGACGGGTGAGCCGGGAACTGCCGCGACCCCCAGGGGCGGAGGGACGAGCGCCCGCTGCCCGTCGGCTCGACGGGATGCGCTTGCTCGAGGGGGCGGCTGCTCCGCCTGCTCCGGGGGAGCCGCGATGGAAACTGGAAGTGAACCTAAAAGAGAAAAGTGCGGTGGAAAATAATTCTTACAGCTCAAAACAGCGTTAAGCTGAGATTTAGGAGCTCCATAAAATGCCAATGGGGAAATCGCCTCGGCGCAGCTGCCATAAATGTTTCTGCTTTTCTGTTCTAATTCTCATGCCTACCAACTGTTTGACGGCTCTTAAAAACCTCTTTACTCTTCTCTTTACTTCTTTTCCTTTTCTTTTCCTTTGATTCTTTCCTTTCCTCTCTTACCCTTTCTCTTCCTCTGTCCTCTCACTCTTTTTTCTGTCCACAAACGCTAGACAGGTGGGGTTTTTCATAAGTTTCTATTTTCCTCTTCTTATATGCTCAATTTTTTTCGCCTTAAATTTTTATATCTGTGCTGTCTATTTATCCATCCAGCCATTCGTCCCACTTACATCATCAAATCAATCGTCTTCTTCTTTATTCAGATCTTTTTCTCTAATATTAGTAAAAATCAGTGTTTGTTTCTCTGTCTATCCATCTGTCCTGATTTTCTTCTTCTTACTTTTCACCTTCTTTTGCACATTGGCATAGGGCGCTCTCTGCATCTCCACCCTCTTACAGTTTTTATGTGATCTTCCATTTTCCCTTTTCTTCAGTTCTGCCAACGGCGAGCGGGAGTCCCCTGCCTGCGTGCCCGCCTCCCTCATTCCTACCCTAATCCACGAGTGACTCCTCACATTCCCCGAACCCAAGGGCATCTCCCTGGCCCCTTCGGACTCAGGCTGTCCCTAAGCTGACTGGGGACCGGGTCCACATCCTTGAACTAGAAACTTATGCTGAACTAGCTGAAGAAGGAAGAAGCGATCACACCAACATCACCCCAAACCCAGGGAGAGCATTCCCACCCGCTGTCCCGCCCGCCCCCTGCCCTGAGCAGAGGGAGCGGTAGTCCGGACCCCGGGAGACTTCGTCTGGTTTTGCCAGCCACCGCCTCTGGCTGGGAGGACCGGTCAGGGACGTGGAAACATTTTGGGAAACGCTCTTGGATCTGAGCGCACCACAGGGTAGCGAGAGGTTAACACTCCCCAGCTTCGCCAGGACTGGGGCAAAAGCTCCCTCCCCGGGCCGAGGCCGGAGCCCCGTGCGCGGCACCGCCGATCTGCACTGCCCCCTCTGGCGGAACACGCGGCCCGGCCGCCCCGCTGGGGACGGGGACGGCGACGGGGACGGGGCCGGGGCCGCCCGCTGCCGGGGCACCGGGAGCCCCGGGCCAGTGGTCTTGCACGCCCCTTCTGGCTCCCCCCGAGCCGGTGCGGGAACTCCCGGCCTGATCTTGACCGGGCACCCGGCTTCCCGGAGCCGGCCCGGCTTGGTGCCCCCGGATGACACCGGGACGCCCGCCCAGCCCGCTCCTCCCTGCGCCACGTCCCGGCCGGTAACTTCACGCCAAGGCCGCGGCACCGGCGTCTCCTGCCACATCTTGCGCAGCTGCCTCCCGCCCGCCCTCACCACCTCCCGACATCCCGCCGAAGAGACCCGAAGGCAGTGGGGGCCTCCCTGCGTATGCGTCCCGCGGGCGGCCGGGCGGGTCCCATCCCACGGCAGTTCTAACCCACCGCCTTCAAGGCTCTCACCCCACCCACTCCACACTTCAAGTAAACTGCTTCCCACTTCGCTGCTCTGACACCAGCCATGGGAAAGGCAGTCGCTCCCTGTGCCAGCTGCATCCCTCCAACTTCTGTAGCTTGAAGTGTTCCTGCTCATCCCATAGCCTCTACGGGCAGAACCGAATCATGGAGGAGGCCCATTCCTTGCTCTGCTCCTCTCCATTCTCCCTGTGTCCCCCCCAGTTCCACCATCACTATCAAAAGGCAGCAGGTGGCCAGCCCAACACTAAGGCACCAGTGCGGAGCAGAGCGGCAGCGACACGGACATCCTGCACCTCTGAAGTCATCCCGAAACTCTCGGGAAAGGGCCGTCTCTGCCCACGCTCGCCTGCCGGCCGGGCGGATCACAAGGAACAACCTCCGAGCGCCGCAGCCTCCGGCCAGGGTCCAGCCTCACCTCCGCCCTTACACCTCTCTCTCGCCAGTTCCTCGGCAGCTCCCCTCTTTAATATCTTCTCCACCCTTCAAAGCACACCCTGCCTCAGAGAAAGGGAGACGAAACGTCGGACAAAGGGAAAGGCACATATTTCCTTATGATGCTCTCAAGCCAAACAGCCAAGCAGTGTGCATTTCCCCTCACCAGTGGAAACCGTCCCTGCTCCCCATGTCGCTGGTGTCTGCCCTATTACCTGTTGCAGCCACTTTCTGTCTCAGTCTATGGGGAAAGAGTCTGCCTGCCTCCCTTCTGTGCACCACAGCCACATCAGGAGTTTATTCCTTAAAACACTGTGTCTTGTTGGGTTTTTTTTTTTCCTAAAAGGCGCTGGCAGCCGGGGCCCACAGCAGAGGAACCGGGAGATTTTCCCAAGTGGTACGAGCAGCTGCGGCCTGGGGGAAGCGGCGGCCGGTGCTGGTTGGGAGCAGGGACATCCACGCTACCCCGGCCTCCGCATTTCCCTGGGAACTTTCTATTCCGGAGTTAACTATTAACTGCAGGAAAGCAGGCAATTTTCTTCGGAATGCGAACTATTTCCTTTATCCAGCAGATAGATGTTTGGAGTGATTGATTAATATGGAAATACATATTAAAATATGGGTCGTAGGCAGGAACCCTTTCCCTGTAGTCACAGCCGCACAGGTACTGCCTCAAGGAGCTACAGGCGTCCAGGGCAAGCAATACACCGAGCTGCTGCCCAGGGTTTTCCTGGTTCGCTAATAAATGCTTTAATTGTGAAATACATGTGGATATAGTTATAATTGCTCGTATTAATACATTCTGAAGAGTGCTGAACGAAAGGGCACATGGGGGGCGGACACCACCACTCACGCGGCGAGTCCCACCGCAGAAGAGGGAGGTGTTGGGATAACGCTGTGCTCCCCTCGGGAGCAAAGGCGGGGGTCGCACGTGTCAGCAGGGTCGGTAGGTAAGGAGTAGAGATTCACGTAAATAAAGATGGTGTAGAGCCAAACAGGTACGCTATAACCATTTCTAGCAGCAGTTTGCTGCAAGAGGAAAACCAAGAAATTTTAACAGCGAAGTCTGTAATTCTAGACTCGAGTTAGATAGTACTTCAGCACGGCTTTAAGGTAGGAAGAGACGTGTGTCCGCAAGTGTAACCATAATCGTTCACTCCTTTTATCTGCACTCCTTTTATCGCTCCTTGGTTAAGTGTCGCAGCCTGACACCGAAGGGAACTGTTACACACCGGGAAGCCGGGAAAAGTCCGGTTCCCGTTTACCCCGGCTCCACAATGTGTTGCTCTTCTCCTTCGGCCAGCCTCGTTCTAATTAACCGGCGCCCCTTTTAATTAGGAGAGGACTCTCTCGGCGGCGACCCCCGCTCTGCTCGACGGCGCGCAGCCGCATGTCGCCCCTGCGGCCCCACCGGCCCGCCCCACGGCCCCGGGCTGCCCGCCAGGCCGCCCCAGAGCCCGCAGGGGTGACTGGCACGGGCTCCTCCCGGCCCGCTCGGCTTAGCCTCCTGGAGGTATCTTTCATGCTTCGTCCCCCATCTCCCTCTCTCCGCCGATTCACACACACCCTTTTTTTTCCACTGAGGGGGGAATTTTCCAACCTCCTTTACTGTTTTCCCTCTTTCCCTGGTTTGCCCCTCTCCCCCTCGCCCCCCTCCCTTCCGTTTCCCTGCCCCTCGCCCCCCCTCCGCCGCCGTTTGTTTGTCCCGGTGCCCGGCCGATCATCGCGGTGTATGAAGTTCTAACTGGTTTGTGTCAGGCAGCTCTCTCTAAGCAGTCTGGCGTGACGGATTAAACATCAACTAGTTAAATAAAAATTAATATCAACTGCCTCCTAACTTCTAATGTCATGTTGTTTATAACTAATGAACTGATTAGGGGATAAACACATCAGGAAGACATTTCTGCTTCCTTGCTCTTTCGAGAGAGATTTGCAGAATTCAAAGTAAATGTCCTAGAATCCCTCGTGGGTTTTTCCCACACCAGTTTGGAGAGGGAGGACGGGGATTTCGTGGGGTTTGTTGGGATTAGGTCAGAAGAATCTGGTTCGTGTGTGAAGGTTAGATGGATTTATTTAAACATCTCACCGAGGAAGCACGTTTCAGCGCGGCAGGAAAGTGCGGCTGCGAGCAGGGTAGTGGGAAACCGCTCCAGACAGATCCGGCGGCTGCTGCAGACCGGGCTGGAGACGGCGTCTGAGGCAAATACTCGTTCTTGCAATGATTGACTATTGGTGCCCCATTTTAATGTTAAAAATGAAACTTTTTTTCCTTTGCTTCAAGAGACAATCGATGATTTTAAAGTGATGTGAAGGAAAGCGTTCCCTCCGCCTTCCTTATTTTCACAATTCTCCACTTGTTTGGGGCATGCTTTTCTCCAGTCCTCGTTGTTAACATTTTCCTAAACACTTTAGAAAAAGAAACATATGCACACACATAACCCCCAACAGCCTCATCTTGGAGAGGTCCCAAGCTTTTAAATACTGTTTGCCCAGCACCATCGGCTCTGACAAGACAATAATAACAGGGGAAGCTTTTTAAAACCAATTTAGCAAATGCAGAAATGTAATTTTAATGAAGAATCGATAGCAGAATGGTTCATTTTTCCTGGGACTTCTTGTTGAAGCCGAGAGAGACTTTCAATCAATGGGGAGATGGAAGGGAGGGGTAGAAAGAGAGAGAAAAATATTCGTTCAGTGATGTCTTTAGCACTGGGAATTTTTCTTCTTTCTTTGGAGCTTTGTTTTATTTATTATTTATTTATTTTCAGTCGCGAAGCCTGTACCAAAATGCGACCGTAGGAGCAAGGAAAAAGACAAGTGGACAGATAATGGAAGGGATGGATGGGCAGATAGATAACCTCTCAGAAGCAAAAAGCTTGGTGCTCACAGAGGTAGACTTCATAGGATTGCCTTCCGTCGCGTCCAAAGTAAACGGCGGAATCCCCGTCCCGCGCCAACCCACCTGGAGTCTGCCCGGGCCCCCGAGCTAACCACTGCCAGCTACCGGGTGGGCTGCGCCACGGTCCAGACCAACCCCCCAGCTCCGTCCCCAAGCGCTCCCCCCCTCAGCCTAAGCCCACCGCCTCCCTTTTCAACTTGCAGGAAGTTCCTCCTCTGTCCCACGTCCCCCTCTCTCTTGCCAGCCCCTCTCCGAGCACATTTTTATGGTAATAAGACAACAAATTAATCTGCTGTTGCAACAAGACTTCCCTACAGGTAGCCAGTTTGCGGGAGGGGGGCAAGGGGAAGCAGATTCAAAGTCCAGGCGTTGCCCCCCCCTTCCGCAGGATCCCCGCAAGACTCCCCCCAGCCCCTTTCGTCCCTGGCTGCACAGCCCTGCTAGACTGGAGCAGGTGAGTCCCTCTCCACTTTTATAAGCAGCAGCGCTGCATTTGCTTTGATTGTTATTTATTTTCCCCTCCTTTTAGCTTGTCCCGGCTCAGTAGAGCGACGTTTCTTTCTCTGTGGCTTTTTTTTTTTTTTTTGTGGTGGTGGTGGTGGGGCTCTGGTGTGTGTGTGTTGTTATCTAAACCGTTTAGTTTTGGGTGGTTGCGCCTAGATCTCGAAAGTCAGCGGGGGAAAGCAAGACACCCGAGCGGGGAGGAGAGAAGCGAAGAAAAGGCCGCGGCAGATCTACTGGCTTGCAGCCGTCCCGGGGAGACGGGCCATTAGGCAGAGGAGCCATGGCTCAGAGCTCAGGGAGAGCAGGTAAGGCGGGGGGGCGCTGAATATTCAGCAGGGAGGGATGAGATCGTCACCCCCAACTCCCTCCTTTGGCAGGAGGCAGCCTGCCTCTGCTCTCCTCCACACGCCCGGCCCGGCCCGGCCGCAGCAGCCCCGGCCGCTCTGCCTCACCGCCCTCCAGGCGCCCCCGCCGGCCGGGCCAGAGCCCGCCACCGGCTTTTGTCTATTTGCCTCAATCCCGGAGTTCCCCCCCGTCAACAGAAAGTTCAGGGCATTGCCTAAACTCTTCCCCCACGGACACCCTCCCCACCTCGTGAAACTTTGTTGGCTGTCGTGGCTCTGAATCTGCGCTATCCCCGCCTCGGGCCCCTCTGGCAGTCCAGCGCCTCGCCGGGCTCTGCGGGGCAGAGGTGCTGGGCTGTGGCGGGGAGGGGGCGGGGCAGCGGCGCCCCCGAGCATGGGG
>WBMV01001385.1:151218-162339 GCA_013396655.1 Campylorhamphus procurvoides | reverse complement strand
AAAAAAAAAACTCCAACAACAAAAAAACTCCTAACTCACAACAATTCGTGAGCAGCCTTATCAAATACATGGGTAAATAAACAAACAACGGGCCAAATAAATAAATAAATGCCCACGGTAACCGATCACTGCCAAACGTGGAGTGAAATATCCCCAGGGGCGAGTCGGGGTGAACCGGCGCCCTAGCCCGGCCGCTCGGATGCGGAGCGGTGTCAGCAGGCTGCTGAGCTCCAGCCGCCGGTGCGTGAGAGCAGCCCCGGGGATGGCCGGGCTAGGGACGCTGCCGCCAGCAGAGCTGATGGCCAGCGGCGAGGTGGGCTGAAGCTGCCCTGTACGAGCACTCGCTTTCGAGGGATCCTGATGCGGCGGTACACCGCGCTTTCGCATCCCCAGCCCGGCCAGCATCCCGAGTCGGGGGAGTCCGGCAGAGAGAGTCAGGGCGGGGGGCTGCGAGCCCAGCACTGCCCGCTCCCCGCGCCCCTTCCCCGGCCCGGTCCCCCGCTCGGCGGGCTTCGCCTCCGGACTGCCGCCCCGGGGAGAGGTTTCTATTTTATTTCCCGATCCCCGAGCCTGAAAGAAGTGTGTGCGCGTAAAGCGGGGGAACGGGGAGGCAGCGCCCCTCCTTTCTCACACACACACAAAAAAGGGACAAAAAAAATTAAAAAGGAGAGCGGGAGTGAGCCCTGGAGAGACGAAGGGACTGCGTCAGTCCCAGCTCCAGGCGGCCTGGCGCCTGGCATAGCCGCGCCATGCAGTGCCCGAGCGGCCGCGGCCCGACGCCGCGCACCCGCGGGCCGAAGGCGAGGCGGGGCGTGGGGCAGGGGGTCGAGGGGCGATCCGAGGGGCAGCCGGGCAGCGAGAGTTCGGAGACAGCGGGGTCCTTCCCGACACGGCAGGTCACTGACCGTCCGTTGTGCAGGTATTACGAGACGGGAAGCATCAAGCCCGGCGTGATCGGCGGCTCCAAACCCAAAGTGGCCACCCCCAAAGTAGTGGATAAAATCGCTGAGTACAAGAGACAAAACCCGACAATGTTCGCCTGGGAGATTCGGGACAGGCTACTGGCCGAGGGCATCTGCGACAATGACACGGTTCCCAGCGTCTCCTCCATAAACAGGTAAGAGCAACCCGCAGCTCGCGGCCCAGCCGCATCTTTACGGCCCTATAAAACCCCTTTCAACAGCACGGCCGGCCCAATCCTTCCTCGGTCAGGGCAGATCCAGCGTACTCCAGTCCCTCGCCCGCAGCGGGACCCTCGGGCACAGCCCATCAGTGCCCGGCCCCGGTCTAGCGGGCGCTCCCCGGCCCCGCCGTGACCCCCAAGCCAGTTAGGGCAGCGGGAACGAAACTGGCTGCTCGCCCCGCCAGCATCCGCCCCGGATAGCGGGTGCGCGGATCTGTCCCGGGGCAGGCTGCTGCCCACCGCAGGGCCACCGCTTGTGCCCGCCGCCCGGCCCCAGGGGCAGCCGGCACTGCTGCGAGAGCAGCTGAGCAGCCTGGCGGTGCTGCAAGGTTTGGGGGCTGTTCGGGCTGGCGGGGAGACGGGCGGCAAAGCCAGGTTTTTCCGTGTCCCTCCAACGCCCCTTTCGGGATGTATATGACCACTGGCCTTTCCAAGGTATTAGAGCTCTGAGCCATTATCTGCTGCTAAGCCGGGCTCACACCCAGAAGCCGCTGAGCGCGGGAGGAAGGATTCCCACTGCACCCACTCCTCCGGTTCCCTCCCTGTCGGCAGCCCGAGGGAATGGCAAAATTTGCCGGGGGTCCTTTCCCCGGCAGGGGAGTGCTGCTCCCCGCGCTCCCTGCGGCCCCGTCTTTATCTGATCCCTTGCCCTCGCAGGAGGCTGGGAAGCGCCAGGATCCATTCCGCACTAGTCAACGATTTCGCACCCCACCTCCTCCCCTGGCTGCTGGAGTGCGAATTTTGCTGGTGAAGGGACTCAGATTTGGGTTCAGGTTTGAGGTGACAAAAATAACCATGTGACAGGCAAAAACCCAGGATCGGTGCAGGAGAAAAGGGACGCTAATAGATGTAACCGCGTACTAACGCACATCAAAGCACTCAAGCTGTTCACATGCCTGCACGTTTAAACACAACCTACAGCAGATCCTCACACTTGGACAACACACAACACTCTTGTGCACACATTAAAAGTAAGTACAGTGTTGTAGTGTAATGTATGTACGATACCCTTATTATGCCCACAGAAATATAACCTCTAGAAACAGAGTAACACAGGGATATTTGTGACGGGTCCATGCATAAGCAAAAAATACCTCACTGACAGACTAAAAAGACATGAAATTTTGGACGCAATCCCAAATGTACATCTCTTCCCACTCAAATAAATGTGTATAGGCTATATGTAGATATGCATGCAGGCTTTTGTAGTGTCTACGTAGATAAAAATGCACAAGTCAGTATATTGGCCCTTTTAATACATAACAAATTTAGCCAGATTCCTTTTTTTAATGGTGTATTTATAGGAAGGGAAGTAAAATATAAATAGCAAGGAAAACACAGTGGTATTTTTTGCCTTGCACTTTTCATGGCAGATTTATCAAAATATGTCTAATAACTCAGACTGTGTATTTCTAAATCTGGCATCCTATATAAATGGGGTTTAATATTTTGCAAATGATATGGAATTATCCCAAATCATCTTGAAAACAGCAGGTAGAATTAGCTAGTGGATTGTACCTTGGCTAAGAAAGATTCCCTCAGACACACTGTCTCTGTAATATACTGCTAGGCTACCCTAGGAAATTATCCCTGTGTGTGCCATCTGTATTAAAATGGTTATTAAGTTATGAACAGGGTAACATAATACTGATCGGCTAATTATACACCCTCCTAAAAAACCTCCAGGTTTCTGTTACTCTCTCAGTCAGGTATTGAAATAATAACAGTTTGACATTCAGACACCTTACAAAGGCAGCTGTGGAAGGACAGCCAGCTATCCCTGTAAGGAATTGAGCCGGTACTACAGAAGTCCAGAGGAGGCTTTTTGGGAGAATAGCATGTATGGACCCAACACACACGTACAGCTAGCTCAAGGGATGTCAGCATTCAAAAGCCACTGAAGTCTCAGCTTTATGTTTCCTGAAGCCAATGCCTCATGTTTGAGTTCTGATGTCCCTGGCAGAAGGCTGAGTGCCAGATTTTGCTCCTACCTTTGCTACCAGTTTGTGGCAGGGCTTTGGAGTTTTGTACCTCAGTTTCTTCACCCTGGAAATGAAAACTGATCTTTCTCAGAAGGAAGTGGAAAGAGATGTCAGTTAGATTGCAGTTATGAAATACTTTGAGGACAAGTGTTTTGTATCTGCTAAGTATTATTATACTGAAGAGGCGATGGCATTTGAGTGTGTAGTCCCCAAGGCTCAAGAGCCTTTTGGCTTCCTATGATTTAGTCTTTCCCCATTCCTTTTGAAAATTCAGACTCAACTTCTCACTGCTCACCTTTGTATGAGGTTCTTCAAAACTCACATCCATGAGGAAATGAGTCAATCATATCACAGGTCATAAAATTTGTAAGTTTAGCCTATACAAGAACAGGACAGTGAACTGGGAAAAAAATTTCAGCGGAATAGGAAATATCAAGTATATAAAGGCCTGATCCTATTGCTGTGGAGAATAGTGTGAATTTCATCACTCCAGTGACTTTTGCGACTCCAGCTCACAGAACTCACAAACACAAAGAAGGGACTAAGTTCACAATTTAGATACACATTTTTTGCTCTCCCACTGTAAAAATACACATACAGAAGTGGGTCAGTTCTTTGTAACAGCACATCCCTTTCCTGCAGTACAATCACAAACTTACACTCTGAGTCTCTGAGCATCTTCAGGCAGATGAAAATTTTTTAAAACAGCCTTCAGTAATTATCTGTCTTCTTAGCTCTGCAAAATGTGGAGTGTCCAAAGCAAATTTTGCATAGGCCCAATGTTCAGAACTGTTAGAGCTACATCCATGAGTGTTTTAACATCTTAAGACAATTAGCAAGGCATTTACAGAAATAAAAGTTACCTACATTCCTAGATAGACTCTGAATACTGTGTTTCAAAATGGAGATGGCCTAGGAAAAAATACTTTTGGTTATTATAAGATTTTCTGAAAATGTATTAATTATGTTTTATTTTCTTTCTGAGAATTAGTCTATCACTAGCAAAGGTTTTTGGGTGAGAGTCTACAAAACAATACAGTTTCAATTCCATTTTTAAAGTATCCCTTAAACATTTTTAAAATCTACTTTCCATTAATTATTTTTTTGGGCCATACATTAATTCTGTTTGCCTACATTGCACTGATCTGTCAGTACTGTGTGGAGAATACCAGGATGCATTTGGGATGATGTAATTCAGTACTGAGATTTATCAGAAACTTGTTCATACCAAACTCATACAGATAGAGGGTAAATACTAGCTCTAGTGAAAAACATGACTTAACTATCCTGTCAAGATTCAGGAAAAAATATTAAAGTCTTCTGCTATGCAGTAGGTTTCTTTTAATTATGGCAAAAAAAGTCTAGGGAGTATACTAGTTAATAAGCAAAGCACACCAGAAATTACAGGATCAAGATAGAGCAGTTTCTCTGAGCCAAGAGCTTTCCCGTTCCCACTTCCTACATTAGGTACTACACAGTATAAACCATTTGCGTACGTGTAGGTATACACACATACATATATACAAACATACATATATATACCTATATATATGTAAACACATACACACACACAAACAGTGCATATAATTGAGAAGCAGGCAAATGACAGAAGATCTTAACTCTTTGGTAAGCAATTAATGTTTCCTTTAAGTCACTTGTACACCCTGCTTCTTGAGTACCCTGCCAGCCCAAACTTTTCCATCTATGATATGACTATAAACCAGTTATCTGTGGTCACTTCAGGTTTCAACTGGTTTTAGGCACTGCTGTAAGCTTTGCAGCAGTCGCCTAAGAATGAACTTGGAGGCAGATGTTTGTGAGAATTTTCCTTTGTTTAACAGCACATACAGTTCACCTAAGAACAGAGGTTGCATGAGAAAATATTTACCCCAGAAAAATCTTCTGAATTAGACTGTGTACTTTAGTAGGAATAGGACGCAGTACATCACGGACATATGTTCACAGGTATGCCGCAAGTGATGCAATGGACATTGCAGTTCAAGCACTATTTCCTGCTTCTCTTAAATCAATGAATTCTATTGGGTTAATGGATGAGGTCCAGAAAGGCAAAGCAAAACAATCTCCCCCCAATTTTTTGCTCTATCTCAGATATTCTGTGGCCAGGTTCAGTACTAGCAAGTCCCTATCTAAGGAATGACAAAGCTAAAGCATTGCAGAGTTCACTCAGCCTCCTGGATCCACTTTGGACCCTGAGTTCCTGAGAGCAGCCTTAACTAATGCCCCATAGCAGAGAGGAGAATTTAGTGGCTATATTATCTCAGTCAAAATGTTAGAGGTTTTTTTGATCTTCTTTTAGGCATTGGGTATCCATTAATTTCTAGTGGTAAGCACTGGGTCTAGGAAGATGTTTCCATTTTCAGGATATAGCAATTGGCTAATGATGCCTATTTAAAGTCTCCAATAATGATGTGCTTTTAAAAATACATATGGAAAGACACATACATTGACTTGGGTTATAAAGACCAGTGAAATATACTTGTACACTGAAATATTATTGAGCATGTGGCTAATTTCAGTGGCTGTGGGCAGGCCTGTAGTTTAGAGCAAGGAATGTCATATTGGGAGATTAGATTTCTCTTACCAGTTCTGCCATTAATTTTCTGATTGATCTTGGGCAGGTCACACAGAGTCCTTATGAGACTGCTTTGCCATCTGTAAAATGAAAATAACAGCTTTTAGTTACCTCTATAAAACTCAGTGTGATCTTTCACTAAAAATGTCCATTGAGTTCAACACATAACAAGAAAAGTTCAAAACTGGAGCTAGGTTGTTTTACATCAGCTGAGGCTTTAGCTCATGCAAAGGAGATAGAACTGAACAGGATCACAATTGAGGTAAATCTAAAGTCTCCAGACAAACAGTTGAGTCTGGAAAAAGGCAGGCACATTAGGGCAGGGACTTTGTTATATGCAGAAGAAATTAGTGTTATGCAAACAGAGCTTTCTGAGTCACTGTTGATAGCCAGCCGCACTTGAGAATTTCCCCAGAGAACATCCAGGCCAAACTCACTGGGTAATCTCTTCCTGTTATTCCCACCAAACAAATCTGGAATTCCTAGAGGACAGGTAATGAGTTAAGGAAGAGTACAGACTATCTCTAATGGCAGCTTGTTCACAGCAGTCAAAAGTAGCAACAACTGCATTGCCTGCAGCAAATACAGGGTGAATCGCACAGTTTTAACTCGCAGTTGTGTGTGTGTCACACAAACCTACCACCACTGTCAGTATTTAGTAGCCATGAGTCAGTTTTCTCAACACAGAGACCAAATATTCAACTTATCATGTAGACTGGATTTACATATGTCTGACATTGTGTTGGTGTAAGGGAGGGGTGAAGAAAACTTGTCTGACAGTACTCAATAGAGATTACCAGGTCTCATAATCTGGCACCTCCTAGCGTGCACGGAAGAAATTCGGGGTCCTTGCAGGAACCCTCTCTCTTAGCTGATGCTGAGTCTAAGATTCCCATGCAATTTCCTGCATCAGGGCATGCTCTCAAGGTAGAAGACTTCTGTCAGTTGCTGTCAGATGAGCAGAGAATGCAATTGGGTCACACAGGGCTTCATTACAGGAAATATACTCCTTTAAATTCAGACTCTTTTCCATCAGACACAAACCTGGTATTATCTTCTTTTTATCATTGCAAATAAAGGACAGGCTCATAAAGCAGAGGCTACACACAGTGTTACTGCAGCTGAAGGAGTAAATGAATGCTCACAGCATTTCTCTTTGTCTTATTCATTGTATCTGGCCACTGCAAGGTTGTGTGGAAGGAACTACAATAAGCTAGCTGCACTTTTTTCTGATTTTCATAATGCAGAGATATTAGCTCAACAGAGGCAGTCAGCAAGTAAAATTGGTTGTGCATGGGAAGTTTTGAGCTCCCTCTTCTGTGAACCTTGAAGTTCAGAACCATATTGGTACCTTTATCACCTAAAAATCCCAGTTCTTCCTTTTTTTGTAGATGCACAGAAAGCTTGATTTTTGCTGGAAGTTAAATGTTTTCAAGCTTTTGCAACTAGTGAATGATTGCTGCATTCTGCCATAGAGGTAGCAGCATTTCTGCGCTGGGTGAGTGAGTCTTATGGAACTAAATCTCATTTACCAGAATCACTATTATGTGAAAAAACTCATTTGACTTTGGGAGAAAAGAGGAGAAAATATAAGTGGCTTGGCCAAGAAATGATGAAGTGGTGAGAACAATATAGTGATCTGAAGGACAGAGTCCTTCCAACAGGAAAGGAATTATTCACATTTAAACAAAGTAGCATAGCCAGGAATGAAGGGAGGGAAATGAGAATGGAAACATTTAAATGGTAGCAGAAGGTATCCCCTGATAGGGAGGTCCATTAAATTGTGGAATTGCATCCCATAGGAATTCCTGATTTCTTAGAATATATATAACTAGGTGGCATTAATAATAAGCAAATGTACAATGAGAAATAATCTTGAGTTGGCTAAAGAGATAGATAGTGGTCTAACAGGCCAGCTGGACCTTTTATGATATGATGACATGATGCTTACAAAAAAAAGTTGCATTTTCAGATGTATGTCAAATAACCAAACAAACCCCCACATCTCTGATCCTAAAGCCCATTCAAACAAAAGATTTTCATATTACTTGAATAAAAATATATGACTTCAAAATAGTTGAACAAGGCTGAACTTCACTTAGATTCCATTGTCTTTAATCAAGGCAGGTTGAAATTCAAATGGCTCTCTACTTAAAACCAGCAAAATATCTAGAGATTGCACTTTTGAGGTTGGTCTCTATAAATGGAAAGGTAGAGACTTCTAAAAGCATTTGCCACTGATCTGACATCCACACAGTTAATGATGATTACTACTCGTGAAAGCATCAGAAGGGTTTGAGTTTTTCTCACAAATGATTATTCTTTAAACTGAGGCTAACAGCAACGAGAATTTTTCCACTGTAATACAAATTAATCTATGGGAGCCTATACATGTACAGCATATTTACCAGCCCCAACTGTTTAAAAAGCCAAGGCAGAGCCTAAACTGTGTAGCTGGCATAAAAATCATGAGCACTTGTAATACAATGTGGGTTTGTTTTTACTTGTTTTCTCTTTTCTACTCTAAATTTTATAAGGGATTTGGATATCTGAGTCCCATTAAACAACTTTAAAAACACCTTAACAATACAGTCCTTTGAGTCTTCAAAGAGCTGACAGGCCCCTTTTCAAGCCCCCACAAGTGCTGGAAACATACTTTATTAAATGAGAACTAAAATTCGCATGCTATCACTTGACTAGAGGAGCTGGAAAACTCACAGAAAACACCGTTAGGTTTGTGATGAAATACTAGACAGTATGATAGTCAGTAGTAGCCTCCAACTTTCTCTAGTGCCAGTAACTGAGGGCTGCTTTCGTAGCACTTATATGGCTATCTACCCAGCTGAAAATCACAAATCTAATCATTTGGTTGCCAAACTCCTGAGTGCACTTACAAATACTAATTTCCAATCAATTTGCACCTGCTAATATTTCTCAATGCTCACATGTGATGACAGAGTCAGAAGCAATGCTGGTGCTTACTATTTCTATTGCAATAGCATAAAGAGGCTCTGTGCATAGATCACAACCCATTGTCTGAAACAGGCACAGCATAAATAGGAATTTCTTTCAAGAGGCTCTTAGAAAATCAGTATATACACGTCTTTCTTTATGTCATCCCTTTAGCTTCTACTAAACTCAGATAGTGCTCAAGGTTTCAGGGGTCCTGAAACAAACATCTTTGTCATAAGAAATAAAAGATCTGGGAAGGGCTCACTCATCAAGTCCAAGTCTAGGTAAAAGGCTGAACAAAACTGGAGAGCCCTTCTCTTTGGGCTCAGATCTGACAAGACGGAGGCTGAATACTAGCTAGACTGCAACAGCCTCCCCCCCTCTTTCATGATAAGTAGGCATATAAATAAATAAATAAATGGCATCCTAACTGCACTGAGAACTCAATAAAACAATCACATCAAATATGAGGAGGTATAAATCTCATGTCTGCACAGGTAACCCACTCAATTGCTTTTATTATGGCTCAGCCTGACTCCATTTATTACCATCCGTGGCCTGGGTGAAGGATGTTTGCATGGAGGGTGGTCTCCTGGCGAAATCCTATCCCTGGAGCAGTGACAATCAGCCCATAGAGAGGTGGATTTTGGTGGGGAGACCAAAGGCAGATCCATCTGTCTGCATGAAAACCAATCAATAACTCTGTAACTAGACCCCTTGTCACTGGGAAATGGACAACACAATAGTTCAATCCTGGAGCCATAGGAGAGGAATAGCTGTGGTTGGGGTGTGAAGAATGACAGGATGTATGCATGAACTGTTTGAGACACATGGAGAGAATACGTCTGTATATATAGATATTGAGGTTGAGTGATGGTGTAGGAGGAGTATAGAGGGTACATTGATATATAATAGGCAGATTTGAAAGGCTGATGTGTTCCAAGGTGGACATGGGGAAGGAAAAAGCAGAACTGTACTGCATTCTTTTGTATAGGACATTTATACAGGGATTGTGAGTACAATGCAGGGAGGTACCTTTGGGGACATATGCCTGCTGGTTGGATACTACGTATGAGTATGTTGGTATACACTAGAGGACACATATCTCTGAGCAGACACATAAATGGTGACACAAAATGCTGGTAGGCAAAAGGAAGCATATGCATGAGTTTGATATGGTCAGGGAAGGATATTCCTTTGTCTTTTGTCTGACTTGGGATTTATGTGTGTACTAGTTCTGACAGAGAGGAGGAAGAGTGATGTGCCAAAAGCCTGAGCTAACAGACTGTGAGTCCATGGTTACACTTCCCAGAAAATGCTATATATGAAACATTTACCCAACCCTCACTGTTAATTCAGGGAGGAAGATTCTGGTGGCTTGTCTCTGCCTGTGTGAAAAACAGATAGAGGACATTTCTTGCTTCTGTCATCCCCTAGCTCTGCAGTTCCTGTAGCATTTCTAAAACCTGCACAGTGTATTGTTCCCCAGGCTTCTAGCAACTTTCCCAACACATGCACACATGCATACACACACAGGTATGCTGGAGTTTGCTTCTAATAATTGCTCTTTCCTGGGGGCCAATTTAGTTTTCATTTGTTTAGCTTCATTTTGAACAGGTCCTCCTCCTTCCAAAGTCAGAACCCTTTCGTCTCTGTAGGGTCCAAGGCATAAGGGTTAAATAACCATCTCTGCTTGGGTGGCAAATTGCATCAAGAATTGTGATCAGATTTGCTCAAAATGCCCATCACTGTATTTCAGTTGGAAGGTATGGCATCCATGTTTTGCAATCAGACTGATGTCTGTTAATTCGTAAAAGGAAAAGCAGAAACTGCATCGAGATGACAGTCACAAAAGAAATCCTCATGAGTCTGTCAGACAGGATGCCCTGCACCACCTCTAGTTTCAGGATAGTTTGCATGGTCCTGGCAACAATAACAGTACTGATTTCATGGGTCAGGAAGAGTTAATATCCCAGTCCTTTGATTTCGAGTACTAGTACTCATTTGTTTCAAGCCAGCCGAAATATGAGGGCAACCTCATTATCCCACTGGCCAATTTTAAGCTCTCACTTTAAAATTGCACAAGTGTCTTTGGGCACTAACATTTGGGCTTTCCTTAAAGGAACTACTGCCTTTCAATATATTCACATTTCTCTGAAAGTTCTTTTAAGACAGGTTTTTGTCATGTGCCTCTAAAAGGAAAGACCACAGCACAATGTAGCTATGTAACAGTGCCTGCTGTTAATATTTGCTTAAATTTAGGCCACTTCTTGGTCAAATGTAGACTTTGGAGCTTGAAAAATTAAACATTTATACATAAATTACACATAAACAAAAAAATTACATACATGTTGTTGAAATCAATATGGGAGGAGAGGAGAGGAGAGGAGAGGAGAGGAGAGGAGAGGGGA
>WBMV01001385.1:0-151166 GCA_013396655.1 Campylorhamphus procurvoides | reverse complement strand
GAGGGAATAATATTTCCAAAGAAAAGGTCATCATGTTGGCACACTGAATGCACAGGGAAAGTGTATTTCTGGGATGTGCTACATACAAATGGTCCAAGGCTGTGCAAGCAGAGGCAGAGTTGAAATGTGCAATGTCACAAATTCCCTTTCCCTATGGAACAAACAGCAGATAAAGAGTTTAAAAGAGACGATATTCATGGTGCCGACTCTGGCAGACAGAGTCACAACATGAAGCTTCCAGAACAGGTCGGGTGCACAGTTGGGTAAGGCTGGTGGAGGAAAAGGCAAGTGATACGGATAGAGGGAAAGGTTAAGGCAGATTTTACTTGGATACTGTCAAAATCAGACCTGCTGTGGTTTTACAGGAGGCAGTTCTGGCCACAGTGCCAAACAAGATGTAGAGACTCATTCGGTATTGACACCCAACTCCCTTATGTGGCTTTTGCAATTTCAGGCTACACATGTACCTGAGTCTGGGATCTGTGCATATGAAGGCAGCCAGGATGGGAACAGAGTAAGAGTGTCTGGCTGTGTGCAGATTCTTGAGAGGTGTACAAGCAGGAAAGCAGGGAGGAAATGTATGGGTGAGTTTGTATGCTTGCACATGAAAAATCATGTGTAAATTTGTAAAAAAAGGAACGCCATTATCCTAAACCTCCTTTGCAGTTTACATGAGTTTTTGTGACCTGCAAATATTTAAAGAAAAATACATGTGGGTGACCCTCCTACGGCTCTTGGTGCCCAGGCAAAACTGGCAGAACTGGCGGCATAACAAGACAAGAAGTGGAAGGGATTATGGACCATTTCAGGTGGATGTGTATCGAGGGAAATGCCCCAGCACAGTGGAAGACAGGATAAAGTGATTCTGGGGAATACAGTCTTTAGAAGCGTGCAAGAGAAGGGTGCCAGCCCTGTAAATGAAACCTTAGTACCACTTAGAGCACCACCTTTCCAAAAGGAAAGCACCTTCTGCATCATTTGAATGTGCTCCAGGTTCATTCTGTGCACAGCAAAGTAATTTGAGCATGGAAACCCAGGTGCATTTGTGCAGATAAACTGCTGAGTCTCTATTGTTCCTCCAGACAATCTTCTCTGTAATGGATATTTGGGTGAGGCATGCCCTATACCCTATGACATGTGTACAAGGAGGAGCGTGGGCATATCACTACAGCAACATGTCCAGCTGGGAGTATAGACTTATAGCAAGTAGGTATTACTGGTCCGTGTAAGAACTAAAAATAGTCTTATCCATGGAAACAATGTCACAACTCTGCAGTTAGATTCAGAGACTCATAGCGGTGAGAAAAGGCACAGCAATATGTGCCTTGGGAAGCCTGTCTAGTTTTGTGGGACTCTGCTTGGGATCCTTCTTGACTGCCTCCTGATGGCAAGACAGTCCTGCAAACGCACTGATGAACTATGGTCGTAAGCAGATACATGGGGGAGTCCTAGCAGTGCTCATATCTTTGTCAACAATTCTTTTGGGCAGGCCTGGGGATAAGGTGCTATGGCAGCCATAGCACCAATGTGCTAAGGAAAATTGCAACTGGTGAATGAGCAGCATCAGTAACACAAACACTTGTGCAAGTGGGTGTACAATGAAGTGGCATCTGCTGAGATGTGTGAACACAGAAGGCGTATGGCAGGACAGATAAATATATACAAGAAAATGTCATATACATATGCGGGTGCACATGCCAGTTGCAGGTACCTAGTGCCAACTGAGGGAATGAGGGGTGTATATGGCATGATATATTTGTCAGGGGGTGGATGTGTGGTAGTTCACCCAATACATGATGCAAGAAGGGGATACCTGGGGATAGTGGAGGCAGAGGAGATTACACTATAATTTAATGCACTGTACCCTGCCCTCCCCTCCTCTCTTCTCCCCTTCTCTCTCCTCTCCTCTCCTCTCCTCCCCTCCCCTCACACTCTTCTCATTACCCAGGTTATCTTGTTTGGGTTAAGAGGCCAATTTCAACAGACTATAATTGAAGAGTGAAGAGAATCTGATAAGATAAGGAAGGGACATCATTCCTCAAGGGATCAATAGAGGTTTCATGTTCCTCCTTCCCCTGCTGTGTCCCTAACACGCTAATACTCTGTGTCCATGGGCCTGGTTTATTTGCTCTGCTTGTCTGCAAGACCAAGAAGGAAGCACGGGAATAGACGGGGGCTGTAGCCCCTGTCTGTCACAGAGCCAGAGCAGGGAAGGGACCATGGGGACACCAGAGGCAATACAGTCTCTTCTGGGAGCCGTGAGGAGGCAGGGAGGTGACGAACCTGATGCCCTTCTGTCTCTGGCAGGGGCACAGGCTCACAGGGGAGGTGTTCACCTTTGGCTTTTTATCTCAGCATTGTGCTCTGCAAGGAAAGGATATTGATAACTTTGCTAGATTTAAGATTGCTTTCCCTAGCATCCATGTGCAGACAAGCTCAAGCTTTTTATAAGCACTTAGAGGGTGACCTCTCAGGGCTCCTCAGGGTGAGAGAGGCATAATTACCCCTTCCACAAGGAGGGCTGGTAGCTGGTCCTGACTAGGTTTATGTTAGGATCTGAAGTTCAGGCTTGAGAGACCCAGTATCTTACAAGTTGTACTTAGCAGTTTTTTGGACCAAATGAGCATGAGAAGACCTGCTTAAGAAACATGGAGTGTTTCAGCAGTGAATACAGGTCCCTTCATGGCTGGGGTGCCAGGGCTCCCACACTGCACAGTCAGAAGTTTGGTCCTCTCCTGACTCATGCTCCTTGGCAGAAAGATGTTTATCTTGCAGCTGCAATGTGAGATCCATAGGAGCCCATCTGAGGCCCATATGAATGTGTAGGCATCTGGGCACTGTGAAGAAGTTACTCCAGGAGGCCCTGACTCTCACATCAGGCAAGCTCTGTGTTCCCCTGTTCCTGCAGCTGGTGTAGGAATGCTCAGGCACAGGGAGATGAGCTGAGACGTCAACACAGTACAGAAGCCAATGCAGACCCATACAACAGGGCTGGGCAAGCTGCTGGAGAGACTGAGACTCAGAGGGGTCTGGGGCTGAGATATCTTCTTCCAGCTGATTTCTCTTTTATTTTTAACACCCAGAGAAACAGACACTGAGAGCAAGTCAGTCATGCAGTGAGCATGTGGCAGAGTTGGGAATACAACCCAGATCCCCTGACTCCCAACCTCAGGCTTTAACCACTAGACCATGCTTCCCTCTAAGCCACCTTGAACTTTCCTCAGTGAGGATGGGGGCTACTAAGCCTCTGTGGGCTGCAGTTTACCAAGCTGTCAGGAGTGTGCTCACTGGACCGCCTCACCAGAGACAGCCTTCCTCACGCATGCTAAAAAAGTTGAAAAGAAATTCATTTCATGGCCGGTGGTTGCTTAAAAAAGGCGATTCCAGCATATGTATGTGATAAATGTTAACTGTGCATTAATCGCATTAAAGAGGACCCTATAAACTTTTCATTTCTAATTAAATTCTGGCCAGTGATTCTGGCGAAGCCAGCTCACTCCGAGCCTTTGTTTATGTGGAAAATTAAAATGCAAATACAATGGAATTTATTTCCATTACTAGAGTGATATGCTGGGCTCCTCTGTTTAACAGCCTCCAATTATTTTTCAAACAAGTCTCTCTCCCTTTCTACATCCCTCTCTCCCTTCCTCACTCTCTCATTTTTTTCCCCTCTCCTTACTACCCTGATTCTGCTATCCCAGTATGAGGGGTGGGAGCGGGTAAAGCAGCGGGTGGGCTAAGGATCATGTCGTCTGTTCAAGGTCAAATTCAAGCCAGAATACAGAGGAGGAAGAGGGGAAAAGAGTGTGAGAGCACAAATAAGGGAGTAGGGGAAGTAACAAGGCTTGAGCTAATGCAAGGAGTAAGGAGTTACCTGTTAGTAACCTTACTGCAAAATATAAATTCATTGGCTTGCTAAATGCCAGCCATAGAGATGATCTGACTGAGAGAGGTCATGGATCTTTCCCTGATAGGATATTTTGGTGAGAGAGCACAATTGGGAACTCTCTCTGGAAGTATCTTGGATCTTTCATAGCCTTTCTCATAGACTTTGGATTTGACTGCTGCTGGGCTAAATCCTGATGGCTGAGGAAGGACAGAACAGGCCCAGTGCCAGACACATTGCCTGCACAGAGCAAATAAATCCATGTGGCGATGACACATAATCATCAGCTGAAAAATAACTGAACCTTCTTGTTCATTTCCAAGGGACCAAATGTGGCTACACTGTCTTAAGGCATTACTGCACAATATCCACAGAAGTCAGAAACCTGTGCACAAACCCAGAGATTCACTGTACATTTAAAATTTCTTAACACATATATTTACTGCTAAATGCTGCTGACACAGAATCCCATTCTTTCTTACATGTATGAGAGACCCAGGTCAGTTCAGACTTGGGAACATTGCCAGTCAATCACACACAGATCAGAGGCATCTGTTAACTGACACGAATGCCCTTCTATGCATTAATATAGAAAGTCACACAAGAAGACCCTTGCAAAGGCAAGTGTGCACTTCACTGAAGAGATATGTAATCATTTATAGAACCCTTCACAGACTCAGTCAAATTTATTTGAAATTGCACAGTATAGTCTTGCATATAATTGTGAAGAAACCTAAAAGCATAACTGAAAGGTCTTAGCAAAACCCCAACTATATTAGAAGGTGCACACACATGTAAACATATTTGCATAGCCTTAGAAATCTGCTCACACGTAGTTATTCACAATTAAGTGGGCAGAAACCTTGAAGCATGCAGCTGAGAACTAGCCAGACATGCCACCCCACGTGTCACACACATGCGAGAGACATGCCTTCGGCACACCCCACTGGCAGGGAGAGCTTGGGAGCCAAAGGGATATTCTTTTAGTGCATGTGAGCATCTTAAGGAATCACCTAGTGTAAATGATCCTGCCCCAGCTGAGACAGGGAAACAGGAGAAGGACACATTCACTTACAACACTGAAAAGAGGCCATTACCCAGTCAAACAACCCAATCCCTGACATCATTATTCAATACACAGGAGCCCTGAAATGCACACTAACTCAATCACAGAGACACACGATTACAAAATAATACTGATGGAATCAATGAGACAGACATGCGGTCATACAAAGCACACCCACCCTGGTGTTAATACACAGTAACAGTCACCCAACAAGTGAATACAAAACAGCCATTCACCACCACAGGGCAAAACACAGGGCCACATTCTCAAAGGGGACTTGAAAACTCTGGTAACAAAACCCACCCTTGCCAGAGGGGGCTTAGAGCAAAACTTAGGGTATGGGCAAAATCTGGCAGTTGTCAGCCTAGTGAGTAGCAAACAGTAAAAGCCTTGTCGAGCAGCACACTGAGCACATTCATGTCCCAGAGAGGCTGGTGGTCTCGCAGGGCACTCAGAACCATGCAGGATTGCACCCACAGCCACTTAAATAGACTGATCCAGTGAAGTGACACCTTTGCTCAATGACCAAAAGCATCATCCAGTCAGTCTTAACACAAACAGGGGTATGTGACATTTAAGACTCACCAAAACACAAGCCAACATAAGAAAGCAATGTCTACAGAATGTCAGAAACAAAACAAATTCATGCTGTGGACAGGTGCAAAACCGTTCAGCACCCATAGAATCATCTCACAGACATGCTGCCGCAGAACAGCCCAATTCTTTTCCTAAACCACAAGAGCACATCCAAACCTAACATAGTACTAGTATCTTTCCCCTTTAGAGAAGGAAAAAGCAAAGTGACACCTAGAACATGCTCATAACACCACAAATAATCAACCTTCCTTTTGCCTCACAGACTGTGCCAGAGCATGCTAACCCAAGCATTTAAGACATGGCCCAAACAGCCAGCTTTTGCAAATTCTGCATTATCTTCTTGGGAGGGAAACGGGAACTGGACTGTAAGTTCTTTCCCTGGCACAGCAGGCATCAGTTCGTAGCAGGTTACTGCACAAGAATACGCTGTTATTGAAAAAGCCAGCAAGGCTGGGGGAAGACTGCTGTCAGTTGTGTGTGCCTGCGTGCATTGTGTGTACAGGAATTCCCCTTCCTCTACCGAGTGCCGCTGCTTGTAGCCATTAAAAAGCCCAGGTCCCCATGCTGGGTGTTCAGTGAGTATTGATTCAGTCTGCAAGCAATTTTAATATTTCTTCAGGGACTTTCCAGCAACAGCACAAGTCATTAATTCACCCTCCCAAATTGCTTATTCAATAGAAGGAACATGGCTCCTGAATAAAGTCCCAGAATTTATGTGACTCACATGAGTCAGGAGGTCAAACAACTGTTATGGAGCGAAGTTAAAAATCCAAATAAAATATTGACACTTTTTTGGGAGTGAAGGGAGGGGGAAGGGAAAGAAAAGGTATTTAAAATAGGGTTTTGTTGCAATGCCCCCAGGAAAAAAGAATGGAAAGAGATTGAAGACAAGCTGGAGTTTGTAAAATCAATGGGATTTATTGCATATCCGCTTGGCATTTAATAACTCCTTCCTTTCCATCTTCCCCTTCTCTGTTTATACATGGGGGAGATAAAAACTACAGCCAGCCAGCCACAAAGTACACAGACACCCCAAACACGAATACACAAAGGCAGGCACGTGTAGGGATGAATGTTACTGTAAGGCAGTGGCATAGCATCAGAAGGTCCTCTCAGGACTCAGGATCTTGACTGAACTAGATAGAGCCATTCACAGATGGCATTACATATGCCCACATAGTAGCAGGTAGTGTATGTCCACAGTCCTTGTAAAAAAAAAGTAAAAATGCTGGAAGAGGAAACTGAGGCAGAGTGTGAATTAAGAGTCTGCTCAGTCACAGAGCCTATCAACAGAGTAGCTGGATCCAGGTCTTTTGATGCCCAGTTAGTGTTTTTGCTGCTGAAGGACGCCGCTTTTTACAGGAATGAAAGCACACACAGCAACCGAGATCAGACTGCAAGAAGCCATTCATCTCACAGGAGGGACACAAAAAACACAAAAAGAAGAAATGCATCTATAGACATCATGCAAGCCCATCCATATGCAGATAGATGCATACATAGATACAAATACATACATACTCTTACTAAGCTCATTGTTATTCAGAAAGCACCACAACAGATTACACACAGAAGTAGAAACATACCTGCAGACAGACAGACCTGCAAATGCCTATGCGTGCAAACACACAAGCACATACACACACACACTGATACATCATTACAGCCTCCTATGGCAGCACATCCACACCAAAAAAGTCACACAAACTGATGTACTTCTACAAGCCTAGATTTTACTTACAGTGCTTACTTAGCTAGCTGTACAGAGATGGATGCCCCCACACACTAAACTGCATTCTGCACAAGCATATTAATATATAGGACTGTCTCCTTATTATATTATACTGCAGCTGTTTTAGTGAAACCATGTTAATTTTCTACCAGTCAAAGATCTGAGGCTGCTGTAGCCATCAAACAACATTATTCATTAGCAATAACTCCATAAAAAAACTGCACACAAAAAACCCATGTAATCAAAAAGTATTTGATGGCTTGGGACATTTAAGAGGGCTTTCTGTGCTTTATTTGGTTTTTTTGTTCGTATGGTTGACTTTTTAGCAAAGACTTATGGCAGCTGCTTTCTTTGAGTTGAGATTTTCCAAAAGGCAATTTTTCAAGGGCTTTTTTGCACTGTGATAAAAATAATGTTTGACAGCATTTCCTTCCTAAGACATCTTCTGACCAAATACACAGTGTGGTTTAAAATTAAGCAAGATAATGAAAAGTTTGAAATTTCAATAATGGTGCTTTAAAAATATTAATACTTTTGCCTTAAAATATGCTTCTGTCTTATTTCTAAGATTCTTTGGTCCATGATAAATTTTGCAAGAGCTCTTAAAAATAAAAAGATAGAATCTCTGGGTCACCTTATGCTACCTCCTGTCTTCTTAGACTACAATATATTCAAGAAAAAAATATAAGGTAGCATAGTTTTTAAAATATGATCACCTATGTCCCTCTATATTCCTCTCTATGAATCCTGATTACATCTGATCTTGTTGAACTTAGATAAAAATTTAAATACATGCTGATTTCCAGCTGGAGGCATACCAATTCATTTGGTGAACAAGTACTTAATTCCTGATTAAGGGGACCATGTTTTGAAATTATGAGACTGGATAAAATCACTAAAATTCTCTAGAATATCTGAATTTTCAGAAAGAATATATCATAATTTGCAATGTAGTATTCTAATGCAAAAGCTTAACCTGCAAAATCTTAATAATTTAGTCTTTATAACTCAGGTCTTCAGACAGTGTTAAACAATTGCTGCACCTCTTCTGTATTAAGCATAGCTAGTGCCTGGCTCAGCATGTCAAACTCTGGGCAAATCAGTCTTAGAGATTACTAAAGCTCACCAGGAGAAAAGTTGCCTGCATGGGGATGTAGGGATGAGGAAACACTTGTGCATGTGGGAGGATCATTTAAACTGCTCCTCTTGGGATACTGGTTGTCAATTTGGAGTTGTTGAAGGAGTCTCAGCTGAGATGGTTTCATTGACAGGGAATAGGCAACTGGTTTGTTTACACAGGGTTAAATGACAAAATTAATCTGAATTAACTTTGCAAGTACATTGGTTAAAAGCATTAAAACATTGTTCAGGTGCTCATTCAAAATCTAAGCGTCCTAAATTGAATTTAGTTCACTTCATTTACAAAGTGAATTAAGCTAAACTAAATTAAAGCTGCCTTAATTCTAAACAAGGGAGTCAGAGGTGTAATGTAGTTTAACTAGACAACTTTAATTTCACACATTCAGTTAATTCAAAGTAGTTATTTTGCACAGTTGTATGTAGATAAGCCCTTAGACTGCTAACTCCTATGGAAAGAGATTGTATTTATACATGAGCCAGGAAAAGGGTATATCCAGAGGCCCAGGGTTCTTTATTTGCCATTGCAATTGTGGCAGAAAAGTATAGATATAACAGGCTGGTGAAGACCCACAGAAACTCACAGCTCTGCAGCTAATCAGATGGATGCCACATATGTTACATAGAAACAGAGCAGATCTGCATTCACAAACTTACACAACAATGCAAATATATGCACAGGTATGGGACTTATAGCAAGGTATATTAATTACTAATTATGTATCAGTATTCATATATGTCAGTGATTACATCATGGATATTATAGCCTTGTTACACATTAGTTCTAGGTGGTTATGACTAATTATTTGCAATAAGTGCGTGGTGCTGTACAAAAACATCCATATAGCCAGTTGGTGACGGTTACAAGCCAGACATCTGAACAGACTATTTTCCCCTTAAACTTTGTTAAAACCTGCAATGGTTGAATAAATGTTTATTAATTGTTCATGGGAACTGAATACAGAATATGTGACCCCAATGTCTAATTCAGTGTAGCCACAGTTATAAATGCAGACCTACAGGCAAAGATAAACAAGTTTGCTAGTTGTGTGGTGGATTAAAACATACTAAGAACCAAACTAGTGCATTTGCAAACACAATATGGACACATAAACATACAGGTTGTATTCTCTAAACATTAGAACTGATAGTGAGTTACATGAGCCAAGGAAACTTGTTACAGATTTGTCTTTTCATTATGAAAAAATGGCTTTGTCTATAAATATGAAAACTAGATTACCTCCTACAGAGATGGGCACCAACTTGATGCTGGGAGCCTAGGTAGCACTCATACACTGAAGTACTCACCTATGCCTAACTGCTTTGGGTGACACAATAAAGCAAGGAATAAATTATACCAAGAACAGTGAGGACTAGAACAGGAAGGGAAAGATTCAGGTTCTTTGTGAATATTAATATTTTCAATGTGGTTTTGAATCAGAACTTTAATAAAATTCTATAGCTACATTTCAGTGTAGCTGGAACCTGCTTTTTCAATAAAATATATTATTCAAATTTTTATTTTTTAGCATAGTCTCTTGTTCACCTGAAAAATGTAATTTTAAAGGGAACCTCACCCCAGTTTTTTTCATTCTGATAAAGCTTACATTCTTCTCATAATGTTTTTTCTTTCTTTAAAACCCAAGGTAAAAGTAACATTGGATGTAAACTGACACATTCTCAGCACTGTTTTTGTTTTGATTTTCAGCAAAAATCTTCTAATGGTAAAGATTAAACTGTGAAAATTTTCCCAGTTCTGACCAGTGTAAGGGAGGCACACAGAATGACACCCCTGTAAAGGGGATCATGTACTTATCCAACACACACAAGCTCATACTGCAGTGCAGCACTCTGCAGGATACAGAGATAATACACAGCTAATACACAATGCTGCCAAGCACCAAAGTTAAAAAGTCCTCATTCAATACCCTCCAAAATGAAGAGACTGGTATAAAATTTGCAAGGCTGTAAATATGATTTTTTTTTTCCTTTGCCTTCAGTTCTGGCCCCTTGGGAGGCAGCCAGATCCCACTTCCACCTGGTCTTTGCAGCTATGAAAGCCAGAAATACCTTGGTATTAAATGAAAGCAGAACTAATTGTTTATCTTCAAGATCTGAGGCTTTACACAAAATGCCAGGTATGGCATAGCTTGCAACAGGGTTGAGAATGTTGCCTACATTTATCTGATTCCTCCCAGTTCAAGACTCCCTTCCTAGTACACACATGTCTTCTGTTAATCAAAATGAATGTCCACAAGGAATTCAGCTCAGACTCCTGAATTTTAATAACTGGAAATGGGCTCAAAGCAAAGCTTTCAATTAAAAGTTCCCATACTCCAGATTAAGATATTTAACCTTGGCAAGTCCATGTGTTTCTGTAGGTCTTCTTAACGCACCTGCTGGCACAGCCGCTGTTCTGACAGCTCCAGCCCGTGCTGTGTGGCAGTCACCGGTGTGCTGGCAGCTCATGGGGCTGTACCCTACGCCAGCTCCATGCTGCTGCAGCCACACTGCTAGCAGGACCCAAGCTGGCGAGTCCGTAGGTAACAGAAGATGCCACTCTGAAGTGCAATCATTGCAGTGTAGCTGTACTCAGAAAATGATTAATTCCTAAGAGCTCAAAAATTTCTGGGCCTTTTCATGGCAGAAATGTCTTGCTAGTGAAGAGGACCTAGCCACTGGTGATGTTTCTCTCCTGCTCCCTTCCTGTGGCTTGTTGGTTTTGCAGCTTTTTGTCTTTTGTTGCAGAGATTATGAGTTTGTTGAGGCGGAATGGTAGGTCTGTAGCTGCTGGGAGGGATATTTTCATGGATGCTGTGAGTTGAATGTCTGCTCCATGGTTGCCTATGATATTAGAATTTGGACTTAATGACCCAGGTGGTTCCTCCCAGGCCTGTGCTTCTACATCCAAGAACAGCAGAACTCTTTTTGTCCTATAAGATTTCTCTAATTCACCTTAAACCCAGGATGTCAAATAACTAGGATCAAGTTTGCTTCCAGTATTTTGTTGACTATGACTTCTTCTAGATGTTTGGAGCTTAATGAATTTCTGGAAAAAAGCTGCTTAAACGTGAACTGAGTGTAATAAAAGTAGAAGCACCTGCCTGAGGACATTTCTATGCTCCAGTCACTGCTTGACTGCAGCTCATGTAGATATACTTTAGTCAGCTTTAAGCCAGCCAGCCCAGGTCCTGATGGCTCTGTAGCCACAGCTTTGCACAACACAGCAACTATTCAAGTACACCTGTTTCCCAGATGAGAAAATGTTTCTTACAGCAATTTATTCTGGGAGGTCAGGCTAGGCAACCTAAACACATGGGGCTGACCATTGTCAACGCCATCAGTACCAGGGGCATGAAGCTGTGTGTTACTGCTCAGCAGAATGAGGTGGCAGGCCAACCCCCTTCCTGGCAGATCTCCCACTCCCAAAAGGCAGGCATTTTCACCTTTCTTTCCTTCCACCCCTCTTCCTTATGTCTGGTCTTGTACCGTGTAGCACAGCAGAACTGGAACGGGCAGAGACCTGCTAGAAGCTCAACGTTAATGCTCTGCCCAAATTAAATGAAATAAAACCATATGGTGTCATCATGGGTCACTGATTTAAAACAACAAAAAAAATCCTAGCTCCTCTCTAAGCCCTTCAGATAGTAAAACTGATGCTGTGAATTGTGAGTCTTCTTAAGAGTATAGCCAAGAAATGCAGTGAGAGAAAAAGGCAGGACTGGGCTTTCTCTCCTTTCTGTAGCAGGCAGGCTGACCTGGAATAAAGTGGCACTTTTTTCCCAATGTCCGCAGGCATGATGTCAGTGTAGCTCCAGTGAAGTTGATGGACCTACATAGATTAACAGCAGATAGAGTCAAATCTTTTCAGAGAGGGCTGAGATTGTGTTTTGAGATATGTAAGGCATCTCCATTTTGACCTCTCATCTGTTTGGAAGCTTTGGGAAAGCAGATAATGTCTTTTCATGCACCTTTTAGGACTATCAATCTAATCAATCTAATTAATCTGTCATGCTTATATACTAACATAGTACATTATCATTCTTCTTCTCTCTCCTTTTCCAAAAAGTAGGGAGAAGAAAATGCAATTTTCATGATTGGAGAGAGTTTGAATGTGTGAATATTGCTTGTGGCCCCTGAATATGGCAGGGTTTGAAGGCATTCTGCTGTCTTGGCAAGGAGCACCACAGCCTCAGGCCAGCTAGTGAGGAAGCTGAGTCTGCTGCTCCTGCCAATGTCAGCTGTTGTTCTGAGGGTTGTAAGTGTTGCAGTAGATTTTGAGAGCAGTAGAAACTACTGCCCCCCTCCCGCCTCCACGTCCTAGTAGAAATTGTGTTGTGGCTTTTGGGGGGCAACTGCAGCTCTGATCTTCCCCACTACATCTGCTGCTGCAAATTCAGACACAACCACCAAAGCCTGTGCAGCTGAAATACAATTCCTATTGCCTTTGCCTATTTCCCTTCCTTTCACATACAGCCGCTGTCAGCAGGGTACATGTCACTTCTGCTTCAAGCAAGAGAACGAAGCCAATACTGTGCTACAGCTCGCTGAAGCACTTACTTGGCCCGTTATTAGAGAGTCTGAGCCCTTCACTCCTCCTTCCAGCTGTCCTCACTGTGCCCCAGGTGGCACGGCAATGCTCCTATCTTCACACTTCAGGCAGGAAACAGAGCACAGAGAGAAATGCCATTTGTCCAAACTCTTGATGAGAGAGGTCCATGACAGAGAAAGGAAGTGAAGCCCTTCCCTAAGTCGGATTAGGCTCTATCAGAGTTTGTATTTCCCTTCCTTCACCCCCAAATCCCTTGGCTGTTTTTCCTCACTGTTACAAAGCTTGATTTTTGTTTTGAACGTTGTTTGTGCAAACAAGGCTTCCCCCCACCCTTTCTTGTGCTCAGTTGTGAATTCAGCTGTATTTCAACCTATGCACAGAAACATAAGAGCATCTCCTATTTGAACCAATGCCACTTTCAGAGCTCTCTATGCCTGTGCACCACCAATCTTCAGGGTGAGATATTGTTGGGTCCATGGGGGCTGTCATCGAGAACCCCAAAGCTGCCTCTTCTCTTTGATGCCAGCATCACTGGAAGGGTCACAAGCCCTTTTGTAGGAAGCAATCTGATGCAGAGAAGGCATCACTGTCTCACTGAGCCCTGCACCGTGTCCCCTGCAGGCTGCCTTGTCTGTACCACCGGCACAGCCCGTGGCTGAGCAGTACAGCCCTGCACTAATTAAGCAGTGAAGCACAGCAGGGTGTATGTGCCTTGGCCATCACAGCCTCCCCTGGACACACTGCAGAGCAAAGGCTGAAGCTTCACAGTGTTAGCCTTCCAAGAACTGCTTTAATTGCCCAGTAATGCACACCCTGGGGTCTTGTAATGTGCTGCTAATATGGAGCATTTAAAATATGAATACTCCAAAACAATTACAAGGAGTTTGGTGCTCTGCTGAGTGTATCCTTCCACTATGAAAAATAATCCACAACAAAGGAATATGATCAAAATGAGGGTACCAGTGCTTTCTGAAATCTGCCAGAGTCTTCTTAAGGCAGCAGGACACACTACTCTCTTCCTTTAGTGCAACTTCACTGTTCTTCCAGGATTAAAAGAATTGCTAGACTGGGACTCCAGATGATTCAGACCTACCTTACTCCCCCTGATCAGCCCTGGTATGATTTTTTCATTTGAGATGCTGTCTAAAGACTCTGCCAGCCATAAGAGAGGAAAAACCACAGAGTGTGTTAGGTTATAGGACTGTTTGGATAGAAATATCAGAGAAGCAAGGGAAGTTTACTATGATCTGTTACTCTTTCAGCAAATAATTTCTGGACAGGTGTAGAAGTCATTTTTTACTTGCTTATTTACACGGAGTGAAAGTTCTGCTTCTCAGAAAGGACTCTGACTGAGTTGATTTTAACTTCTAATATTTCTTCCTACATTCTTGATTAGAGTTTGTTACAATTGTCATACTAGGAGAGAAGATTTTTGTCTGTCCATCTGTATTCAGAATCAGCAAAAGGAATTGCATTAAAACTGAGAAAAATAATGAAATAGAAATCAAACATTGGAAATTCATGATCTAATGCTGAACACTTAAGAAAGTAAAAGGCATTTGGAAACAGGCAGTTGGTTTCAGCTGGTGCTGTATGTAATATTAACTCTAGAAACAATTACTACATGCCAACTATGGTAACTTGTGAATTCCAGGAATGGAGGTATAATTCACAGTACGATACTATGTACTGTAATGACATTATATGCCATTACTTAAGATAATATTGCATATTAAATTCAGATTGTGAAATGAAGTTCAGTTGCTTTACTGCAATCAAAAATCTATAAATGTCCTGTTGCTGAAACTTCAGAAGGTTATGTATTAAATCTGTTTATATTCTGAAACTCAAAGTAGACAACTTGTGCAAAAATCTCCCACTGGAAAATGAAAAATGGGAATTTACAGTAAGTACCAGTTTATGTTCCTAATCAAATACAAATGCTGTTATTGGAGTCACTGACTCTGATGGAATTAGAGCAGGGAAGAATTTAGTCCAAAGTGACAATTTCTCTTGAAGAAAGACAGACGTTTGAAAATATCAGCATTTATCTCAAGAAATCAGCACTGCTAACTGGTGTGCCAGGATTTGTGTCCCTTCTGCTTTTGGAAAAGGCTGAGGAAGTGGTCTGCAAAAACACTTGTCTGTCTTCAGTGTCTAAAGGCAAGAACAAGCCATCAAAGACAGCAAGAGATGACGGAGGTTTTGCGACCTCTTATACAGCAGTAATCCAGAAATCCTAGATTTGAGGCAGCAGAGCTGGCTCAGTGCGTACTTCAGTCTCTAGTAAACCTGAGAAGCTCTCAGCAATCCCAAAATTTAAAGACAGCATTATTATGCTGCATTTGTTGCTACAGGACTGGGTCAGCTCTGTTCATCTTTCATCTGCTGTTTCATTAGGTGGTCTTGTGTAGGACAGACTCACTCAAAGCCTCTTAAAGCAGCAGCAGTGATGCCTTGCTGTCCTGCTGTTTATCACTGTCCCTAAGTGAATCGACCCAGGGGGATGCACTGCTGAGTTCGTACTGAGTGTTAGGATCCTGAAATTTTTCCTCTTTTCTTACAATGCTAGAGTTCAGTCATGACTTTAGGGCAAACGAACACTGCTGGTGAGAGCCTCTTCATGACCTGCCTCTTCTTTTAGCCATAGAAAATACCTTCTACCTGAGACCTCATTAGGTTCACTGTGCATTTGACGCCAAGAATTATTTGACCCAAGCCACTGGAGGTTGCACAACCAACTGTTCTCCTCTGCTCACAGTTTCCAGGCACTGTCTGTTGACATAAAACCAGTTTCATTCTTAGGCAGGGAATGGTTTTCAGCAGAGCCTTTCACCTCTGGGTCACTAGCTGAAATCTGGCCCTGGTTGGTAGTGACCGAAAATCATTACCAGCTGACAGCTACTCGGTGAAATGAGCTGGTGAGCCACATTCCAGTTCCTAATGGACACTCCTCAGTAAACACAGTCACAACTGGGACTAACTGGTGTTCTTAGCCCATGAACTGAATGGGGAACAAAATTGAACTTTTCTCTTCATACCCTGCCTGGGTTTTTGGAGTATTATGGACAGGCATTTTATACCTGCAGTGTTTCACAGGCTGTTTTTACTCTAAATGGCTTTTTGAAACTTTGCAATTTTCATGCAGCATGATTCAGCACAGCCTGATCTGCCATCTCAGTATAATTAGATTCATCTTTTGGCTCCCCTCAGTAGAAGCTGAGCTGTCTGATACCATCTCCCAGTATGAATGGTAAATCTGATGTCATATCTCAGTATGAATGGAACTGTCTGATGTCACCTCCGTGCTAACAGGACGTTTTATAATATGTCATCCAAGGCTGCAGGGGAAATCTTCTAATCCATTCACTATGCTGCACTACAGTAGAACATAACACAGTATAATGTGTAGGTTAACTTAGACACCCTCAGGCAGGTTCTGGATAGACGGATGGATGGATGGATAGATACATTTATACAAAGTATACATACATTATATCACTCTATTGATTTTTAAAAAGTTCCAGGACTGCCTAGCTATAATGAGATTTTTGAACTTTGTGTTGCGATCAATGAGGGGAATATTATTGGCCTGGAGAATTGATATACCCGCTCTCTGTGGCTTGTTCTTCTCCTGGACTGCCCCTGCCCCCAAGGTGTACGATTCCATCAGACACTTAACCTCTTTTACAGTGTCATCAGGCTAAAAGGAATCTAATAGTGACACGGGACTTGTGCTCAGCACTCTGGCACTATTGCTTTCCTGTCACAAATAATTTATAGCTTTCTATTTCCATCCCTTTGCCTGCACCCCATCCCCTTTTTCTGTTTCTCTGGGCTGGGGGAAATCAATAAACTCACACAACCAGAGTGGCACTTCAGGGGGTTTTAGGGGGAATGTGAGAGAAAAAAAAAAAAAGGAAGAAAAAAAAGTTATATTATTTGCCCTAGCACAGACTTTTCAGATCAGCTCCTGAGCTAGTACAAATAGCATGACCTCAGAATCTGGCCCTGAGGCCTTCAGACACCTTCTGTATAGGTCCTCAGCAGCTATAGATTAGGGCAGCTGGTACCACCTATCTATATGGGGTGAGGATCTGGATCTCCATCCCCAGCTAGAACCTTGATATTCTCTGTCTCCAGCTATGTCCCAGGCAGCCTCTCTGCCACTCCAGCTACTGTTCAGGCTTCATCATGTGTATATCAATGAGTTCTCTAACAAGCTGAGGTGAGATGTTCTTTTCCTAAAAAGGTTTCACTCTCAGGAGTTGTGCCTTTTTCAAAATTACCTTCTCAATGTCTGTGCCTATCTTTATCCATGCCATACCACTCACCAGCCATGCATTTGCTCTTTGAAGTTTTGTCAACTTATTCTTTAGAACAAATTTTTACAGGAAGTTCTCAGGTGGGCAGGGAGAATATGCTATTTGCTTTCACTTTCTGGAAAGATTTTTGGGTAGAAAATAGAGCTAATGCAATGCAGGGCTGAGAGTTCCAGAAATTCAGGCTGAAGAGCACCTGCAGCCTTCACCTTACCTGGAGAGGTTGAAGAGAGGAGAGTCTTGTTTTAATCTCAGAAAGGAATTTGGTCTCCATGGCTCCACAGATCATGGCTTATTTGTCGAGTTCCTCGGTGAAACATTCGTTCCTGAGTCACAGATACCCAATATCTGCCAGTAGTCAGGGACCTTGCTAGTCAAGTACTAGGTGCTAGTGATTTTCTTTCACCACTGACCTCACTTGGACTTAAACCAGTGACCTTGAGGTGAAAGATTTCATGTAACAAGTAACGGAGCACTGAATTACAGCTCAGTTTATTTTCATTCTGTGCTATATTATGAGCTTTGTAGCGTCTTTTTGAGTTCTCATGCTGTATTCATTCACCACCTGATAAACAGAAATTTTTGCCCTGTTTGCTGGAACTTCTTCCACCTGGTGATCTATATCTTTCACCACTCCCTACAGATGCTTTCTGCTCTTAACTTCTCATTAATGAAGGGCAAAGTCTTTGGGCAAGCCTTCCACAAAGGTATTCAGTCATTCAGAAAGGTATTTTTTAGGTAGACAACAAAACTAAAGCTACACCATTTGTAAATCCAGCAATGTCTCTATTAGGTGCAAAGACTGCCCTGTGATAATGCTTGAAGATCAGAACCATAAATTATAATGCAGCTGTTAAAACACAGGAGATCCTAGCTTGCTCACTGAACACCATCCCTGTGAAGTTAACACCTAAGTTTGGGGTAAAGATGACAGAGCAGACTAGGACAACTCTCCAAGAACTGGACCATTAAAGCAGTAGAATCAGGATGACAACAAAGCAAATGAAGCCGCTCTGCTGCACCCAGAGCTCATATCAAGCCTTCAGGTTCTGACGGCTGAAACTGTGGGTATGCAGAGACACAGAGAAGTTGCATTTGAGTTCTGAATGTGTTTTGCTCTTTTCCAGGATCATCAGAACCAAAGTTCAGCAACCTTTTCACCCAACACCAGACGGGAGTGGAACAGGTGTGACTGCACCAGGACATACTATTGGTAAGGAGACTGGCATGAGGGGCAGCGACAGGTCAAGTGGAAATGGGGATGAAGCTTAGTTGAGAGAACAAAGTCTGACAAGCAGATGCCAAGCAGAGCAAAAGGATGGAGGGGGTGGGGAGAAGAAAGCCTCCTTTGAAATCAGAGGTTTCTGTTCATTGCAGAGAAGGGAATCATAGAAACTAGCCCAAGGTAGGGGTTTGTCCAAGTGATTCTGCCTTAACATCCATTTCACATTCATGCTCTCCTTCATCTCCGTGTAGAGAAGTATTTACTGCTGTGCTGTCTAAGCACCAGTCTTTACCTTTTGTCTCCTTCTTACTCTGATTCCCTTTTCCCCCTCTTACTCCCAATTTTTCTTCTCTCCCTTTGCTGGAACTGGTCCCTTTCTTAGAGCTAGTAATACACAAACATGGTTAAGATATTCCTGCTGCTTCACAACTAAGTTCTTCATTGTTCTAGCTCTGTATTCAGTTATCCCATGGTGTATTTCACTGAGAAAATGCATTTTTTTTTTGCTGGGGGAGATGTTTTGCTTGTTTGTCAAGGTGAGCAGAAGATGGAGGCTGTAATAAAGTGACCAAATGTCTCTTAGTCTGTTTAAAGGTACTGCGCTAGATGTGTGCTGAGGTATTTTTCAATCTGTGTGCTGTATGGTGGATATATCTGCTGTTTCTAGCACAGCTTTATACAGTGACAAGTCAGAGCAGGAAAAACACGCAGTATACTGGGATACTGTGAAATACAGTAGCTCATTTGTGGCCTAAGACACTGTCTTAGATTCTGTTGGTTATTAAGAATCTGTTGCTACACAAGGGTTTACTGGAAAGTGCTGGTAGATATAATCCTGAACACAACTTTTATTCAGGAATACAATCGAATTAATGGGCCAATATGAAAGAGCATTTCTGGATGCCCTTTTAATCTGGACTTGCTCACTGGATTGGGAATCACTGGTCAGAACAGATGGAGTTGGCAGAATTATTCCTTCTTGGAACAGTAGTGCAATGTCTAGGGAATGCAACGGATGAGCCAGGATAGTGATTGTGAGTGCTTCTGCTGGAGTCTTTCTTTGCTCTGGGATGTACTAGGAAGTGTGGGTCTACATTGGATAGTGTTGACATGTTCTGCTCCATCCTGGAAGGCTTGTATTGGAGGTATTGATTGCTTCAGGTCTGTGCTTTATGAGCTGAATTATGGGTAGTGGTCTATAAGAGAATTGGGATATTCTCTCCAGTACTGGGACACACTGGGACATAATAGGCATGTCTGCTGGATGCATAACTCTGCCAGTTCTACTTTCTAAAGTCCCGATTATCATGAAGTGATCATTTCTAATCTGAATAACTTGTCATTTCTGATACATTGGAAATTCATGAGCAATCTTGGACACCCCTGAGCAGCTGCAGGATTCTGCCTATTGACATTGGTCAATACAAAAGGAATCACTAGATTTTCACTAATCTGGGTGGTAGTATGTATCACCAACTCAGCAGTTGTTCTAGTAGGGAACAGAATTGATTAGCTCAACACTAAAGTGCTTCTAACCTATGCTAAAAAGGTAATTTTTCAATGAGTGTTTGCGGGTGCACGTAAAAGGCTGGTCTGCCTAAGACAGAACATGCGCACTCTTGGTGAAAAAATGCTGAGAGGAAGTGCTTTGGTAAAATATGGATGGAGTGTGAAGTCACTAGAGAATATGGCCTATGCAGCATTTGACTCAGTTACTGTGGCTTCCACTGGGAAGCCTGCTCTGAACTGGGATGCAACAACAAGGTTTAGTTACTTGATGGAATATACTTGCTTGTTATTAATGTCACTGTACTGGAAGGCTGTGGAGCTGCAGTATAGAATGGACAAGCAAATCTGGGATGCAGCTTTGCTGGGACTCAGTGGAGTGAGTGTAAATCCTTCAGTGCGAGGGACTAGGCATCTGCTTAGTGCCCAGATTTCAGTGTGAGACTGGTGGCATGCATAGCTTTCAGCTGGGGATCCCTGAGTGCTGTGCTGCTATCCTCATGGCCCTTTTCCATTTTCCTTTTGTCCAGTGCCCAGCACAGCATCCCCTCCTGTCTCCAGTGCCTCCAATGATCCAGTGGGCTCTTACTCCATTAACGGGATCCTGGGGATTCCTCGGTCGAATGGCGAGAAGAGGAAACGTGATGAAGGTAGGGGGAGGGGAGAAGCTCGTCCTCCCTTTTATATTCTTTGTCCCCATGTACAGGCTCCAATTTCAGGCCAAGGTTTGCAGCTGCTCCAGGGGCTAGATCAGTTTTAGCAACAGAGACCAGTTCCCCGCCACTGCCCTGCTGGCTTGGAATGCTCTTCTTCCGAGGCCCTTTCATGACAGGCTGCGTCTCCAGACATCTGCTCAGCAGGCAGAGAGCCGTCTCCATTGCTGGAGCTGATCCCAAGTTCATTCACTGCTGGAAACGGCTGGAACTGAACTCCCCAGGTGCCAGCAGGTGCCCGGACTTTGAACTGTGGGTAAACATGGTTTCCCCGACTCACTCGTTTTCAAACAAAATGCCATCTTGGAGAAGCACCAGCAATGTGGGATTTGTCTTTCATTCCCCTTGCAATCAAGTTCCTTCCCTGTGACATGCCATGAGTTATATTAGCTGGTGATCATAAGGGCCCAGTTTTCAATGGGTAGCATCTACCATGGCAGAACTGTCATGCTTGCAACAGTCTGAAAGCAGAACAGGAGGTCTTCTGAGTACTGTGACCCTAAGGTTTTCCAAGCCTTTCACTATGACTCCAAGTAAATAGGATTAACCTATCTCCTTTTCCTTCCTACCTGTTGGGAAGTACTCAGGGCAAAATGGATCCTGAAATTAATCAAAAACTGGAGTGCTGTTATGGTGGCTTTAAAACACTTTTCCTTAAATCTTGCTCTTTTAATTTGATTTGTTCTAAAATTGAGAGCCAGGTGGTGAACTTTTTTAAGAGCAGTGACTGACCAGTTTGTTGGGTTCAGCACTGACTTCAGTATGTTGTATTGGTTGTTGCATGGAGGGACCTCTTAGCAGTACAGGTGGCTCAGTGTGCTGTGTGTGCTGTAACCCCAAGGCTGTGCAGTGCAAGAGAACATGAGAGTTGTCTATGATAAGTGGTGAGAAGAGAAAGCTCTCCTGAGAGAGATGCTGCATTTTGTGGTTTTATTAGTAATTTTCTCAGTATTGGTTCTGGTGAGGTTCACATCTGTAAGTTTTTGATCCAAATAAACACAATAATCTTAAGAATAAAAGGCAGTTATCATGTCCCCTGTCTCACCAATACAAATCAAAACTAGAGGCAAGGACCCAGTCCAGCTCCTATTAAAGCAAATGGGAACATTTTTGCTGATGTCATTGGAAATTGGATCGGGCCCCAGAGGAAGATCCATTTCCCAGCTAGATGGCAGTAGGGCCCAGCTAAGAGAAAAGTGTAGCAATGGAAGGGCTGAGTCAATGTCTCAAAGTCAAAAAATCTCAGGAATGAGAGACAAAAAGTATTGCAACCCCCTCCAGCATTTGCCATCATTACATATACATGAAATAGAGAAATTTCAAATGCAATGACAAGTTTCTCTAATGGTTGTGCAGATCTCCTGGCAGTTATCTGGGGGTTTTGTGAATCCCTGTTCTTATACAGTCCAATATGGTGATCACCAGCTCTCAACATGGTGCCTCCATATCTCATTTGAAATGAAGCTGTTCAACCTGGCTTTAGCAGCTATTCAGGCTATACCTGGAAAGATCATCCCACTTTAGATGCAGCCACACAGTCAATTCCAGCCTCAGAACTTGAGCTTTTTTTTGGAAAATACAATTAAACACAGAAACAACCCAGCTACCATCTAAGACTGTGGTACTTTACAATGATTGACAGTAAGAACTACTCTCTGTGTCTGTTCTTAACTCATCCCAGATTTGATTTAGGCAAGTAATACTCCGCAACTCCTTGCTGTTGGCCAAGAGCCCACCTATCCCACTAGGAATCAAAAAGGTATCAGATAATCCTGGAGATACTGTCTTTAGTTCTCAGAGTTTTATGTGGCAATTAGATGACATGGTTCCAACTGCTTTAAGGAACAGTCTTCATCCTGCCATCCTAGACATGCTGCACAGAGATGTTGCACTCCTGTCCCAAAGAAAGCTCATATGGGACCATCTGCCAGCTGCTGAAAACCTGTAACGAAGAGTATAGTTATCTGGGCTCACACTGGCCTTAAGAAATGCTGAAAGACATCATCCCTTTGCAGGGTTGGGTCCTAAGGCTAGAACGGTCCAAAGGGAGGTTTTGCAAAGCCAGTGATCTGCACTCATCCCTGGGCATTCTCCTCTGTAGGTCTGAATACTCTGATTGTTCCTAGTTGAGATGGGGATTAGAAAAAGTTAAGAAATTCAGTGTGTTTCTTTCATGCTTATGCTGGATGCATACAACTTCTCAGTATTTCCCAGAGCTTCTGAACACTGTTTTATTGCAGTTTCTTACTGCAGGGTTTATTCTTGCGTTGAAAAGCCCTTGTGAGCTTTGCACATCTACTTTCCCAGCATTTAGAGAGTGGCTGTTTCCTTAAGGAGGCAGAAGAAACAGAACTGCTCTTTCTTTCTTTCCGCTCTGTTGGACCAGCTCTGCTTCAAGGATTCCTCTGTGAGGAATGCAGTTCAGCAGAAAGGGGGAAGTACCAAGCTGTTCCTGAATCCCCAGTTCTGAAAACCTTGTTAGCAACCTCTGTGATGGCTGGGGGAAACAGGGTGGGAGAAAGACAGAGGAGCTTCTATCTGAGCACACCCCCTCCCCTAGGTCCTCCTTGCTGCAGCTGGTGCCTACATTAGACAGTAACACAGATGATTAAGAAGAGGAGAGATAATTATGTGTCAAGATGATATAGCAGAACTCCCAAGTTGGACAGAAGGAGCCAGACGGATGCATGAGGTGGGCTCAGAGATGGACGCTGACAGCCAGGTGTGTCCCTCACAGGGAGTTAAGAGGGAACAGTGGAAATCCCAGCCTACCAAAGATGCTCGTTGCAACTGCAACGGTGGCCTGGGAAACCTGTGGCATTGAGAGACAGCTAGTCTACTAACCACATCAAGGAATTGTCTGTTTACAAGTCTTTCCTCAAAACTCAGCATGTCTTCCTCACATGAATGCCTAGGAAGGATGGTCAGGATTTGCCCTGTTAAAAGCATGTGTTTCTTTTGTTTCAGTTTTTGACCAGTGATTGCAAAATTTCTGACTTCTGTGACAGACTAGACAGAGTTGGTCTCATATGATTTTTTAAATAATTTGGCAAAAATAGTTCACCACCATTTGTGTAGCACAGTGTGTGGCATTTCTTGCAGTCTATGGGCACTGCCAATGTTGCTGGAACTTCCCTCTGGCCTTCCGCAGCACTTAGACCCACTATCTTCCTAAGACAGAGGTGGCCCTGTAACATGTAAGGACTCTCTCAGGACCACTGAGGGTCTTGCAGTGTCAAGCTGTATCTGAAAACAGGAATTCCTGGCTCTTCATGATTCTAGTGTTGTACTATTCTGTGATGGCAGGCCAACCAAGCTCAATAGGGTTGTTGTCAGACTTAGAAACAGCAATATGAAGTACAGAAGGATAAAGGGGAAAAATAATACGCAAGGATTTCTGTTGTTTCATAACCCCTTGACTGATAGCTAAAAGAACGATAACTGGGGTGACCCAGAGGCACTAACAAAAAATCAGTATCACTCATACTGCAGTCTTGAGCACTGTACAAGGAGAAAAAGGGAGAAATGCGGAAAAAAGGGAAAGGCAGATAGACAGTTAGCTAGATGGATATAGACAGATAATTAGATAACATGAAAACAAATACATCAAACTGTTCCCTGCATAACACAGCATCTTCAGCTGGGTGAAACTTTGGGGATTTTTACAAAACTATTCTTATGAGACATAGGTCTTCTCTCCATAACAGGCCACAAACAGACTTCCTCTATAAATCCAAATTCTCATTTTGGATCCTTCCACTGAGATTGGTGCTGTAACATTCTCAGTATTATTAATCTTGATCCCTGACAGTATCTGTAGTATTTGACAGCATTACTGGCAATAATATCTGTAGTGCCAACAATAGCAGAGATAATATCCCCCAGTATTATTGGCATTAGCAGGGATCATATCTGCAGCCTGTTATTGGTGGGAGCAGATGTAATGTGTCCAGTATTATTAGTATCAGTAGTAATAAAACTCACAGGCTTGTTAGTGTGATCAGTGCTAATATCAGCAGTAAGTTTGTGGGAGAGGAGGGGACAGAGTGATTGCTACTGTAAATGGCAATAATACTCTGGCTATTTTTGCAGTAAAGGAAACCCCAGAAGAGACAGGGAAGCAAACCTGAGAAGGCAGAAAGTTCATCCTTCCATTTCTTCAACTGTCATTTTGATGATTAGTGTGATTCATATTCATAGTCAGCAATGCAGGGCTGTGTCAGTGCAGGGGAACAGTAAAGGGTCACCAAAATTTCTTCAGGTCTGGTGGTGTTTTCTAAAGAGTGTTAGCTCTATCAGTGCAGGTGGTTCCCCATACTCTTGAAAATGGGGTTGAGCTATGCCGAACAGGGTACTGCCTACTATCAGTAGGAGCACTTGCATTGTTAGTCCTCTAGATACAGGATAGGCAGTGTCATTGCCCTTCTCTTTGGTGCTACATACATAATTGTCTGACTGTTATTACCACAATACCCTCTACTGAGAAGCAGTGCTTTTGTTACAGGTGGTTTTCTCTTCCTTCTCTCCAAATGAGAGGACTCTGACTGCAGAGCAGGGTTTTAACAGTGTTTATCTTGGGGCTTTTCCTACCCGGCCTTGATCTCATTTTCTTATTGGGAAATTACAAATGCCTCCTTCAGGTGGAGTGTTAGGCAGGGAGATCTGTGACAGTTCCAGTCCTGAAAGGTTTTTTTTTAAGAGACTAATCCAGGACATAGACCGTCTTGAAGAAACCTTTGAACTCCATTCTTTAAGCAGCAAGTAGTGCAGGGAGGAGTTTTTGAGCAGATGTGCAGCAGGTGAGCATGCCACTGCAAGTATTATCCTATTTGGGTTGTTCAGAGTGGCAATGATAATTTGGGAGACATAGTTATGACATTTCAGGTGACTTTGTGTCATTGTCACTGGCATCAATATGCGTTTGCAGGCAGTGTGGTTGTGGTTATCCTGTTTTAACTATCACTGCAGGTCATGGGTTTGTGACAGTAATGATAGGATTAGCTGTATGACTACTTGTTATGTTGCCCCATTACACTCAAGGCCATAATACTCTTCACAGAGGCAACTGTGAATTGTTTCTTGTGGTATGTTTGCATCATTGCATGTAGTAAGATTGTTTCAGTGTGGTAATTGTTGGTACAGGTTTTACAGTATTGTCACTGCAATTCATATCGTTGTTACTGCAGCTGATGTAATGTGTTGGCTGAAAACAGACTGTCACCTGGCCACAACAGTGAAGTCAATATAGTTGTCACTGCAGCACCATGTTGGGAATGGTATGTTTTCATGAAGTATGATACTAGAACTCCACAGTATACTGGAGTTGTTTCAGGACATATAGTGCTTATGTTGTAGCTGTAGTAGTGCAGAGAGGTCTAGCTCTTAACTGTCTGTAGGGAAATACATTCATTTTGCTATGGTGCCTGCACATGTTTGCAAAGAGTCATCATCATCATCATGGCCAGGCTTTGCGAACGAAGATTTGTAAGGGCTCTACCCACGCTTGCTACAAGCACGCTGGTGGCTAAAAGCCAATGTGAGATAGGCAAGTCTGATTGCAGTTTGCAAAGAATATGAGTGAGTCATTCCACTTGGCTGTGTCACAACCTGATGTATGTTCATCTCTGGGCATATTGGGTGTATTTCTGTGCTCCCAAAGCCATAGTATTGTTGAAGACAACAGGATGTGTTTGGACCCCTGCAGGTGACACAACAGCACTACTGTTTGTGGTATGGCTGCATCGTTTCACAGTGTGATTCCTTGTTCCCATGGCTGACGTGTTTGTGTTATTTCTATATGACTGCTTTACTGCAGGTCAAAAATAGTCTTAATGACACTAGAGACACACACAGTAGCATTGCCTCAGGTGCTAACCCCATGTTCCAACCATCACACACAATTGTGGTGTGTGCACCCAGCAGTTTATGGTTGTGTGGACAGAATGAGCAGTTTCTGGCGTGTTTCACACTCTCACAGTGTCTTACTCCTACTTTACCGGGGACTGTGTTGTTTCATGCAGTGTGGCTGAGTTTCCAGTGATTGGCATCTTGCAGCAATGGTGTATCACTGCAAACAGGAGTGGTCACAGGGGATGTCCAGGCTCACTGTATTTATAAACCCAGGTCTAGGTAACTCCCTTTCATTCTAGATGCAAATATAAATCAAAGAGGGAGCTTATTCTTGGTAGACACCCACTTCTCTCTCCTGAGGGTCTTTGGCTGGTGAGACTTCTGGAAAGACATAAGAAAGGCACCTGCTACTCATCCTGCACCTCTCTAAATAAACTGCAGGAGGATGTCAGAAAAGGGAGAGTATGTATGGGAAAAGAGGTGGAGGGAAGAAACTGGATAAAGGAGAGGACAATGAATAAGCAGCACAACACTGTCAGAAATGTCAGCTGCTGCACCATGAACTTGGAGGTCAGTCTGTAAGCAAGAGAAAAAGTGTGGTTGTGTGAGTGTGTCTGCACACATCCAGGGAGTTTGAGGACTACACATTGCTCAGGAGGAAGTCAGGAAAGGGAGAGTTAACAGCTTACATCACAGAAAGCAGTTTGGACAGAATGCTCTGCTTCTAAAGCTTATAGTGCTGCTTAGTTTGGCAGGGGCTGGTACTCTCTGAAGACACGCTGGTCTGGCTTCAGCTATATTTGTGTGCATCTCTGCTTGTGTATTTGTGTCTCTAGGAATGCACGCCTGTTTGTTTTCTGTATTTCTGTGTTAGGATCACTGGTTTCTACTTATCTGTGCTTATGTACTGGGGTGAGTGGCAGGTTGGACCCGTATTTTTGTGCATGCCTATGGAGACCTGGAAAATGTGTATGTTAAGCTGTGTATAATATTGCCTAGTAGGAGAATGCATACTGTGGATCATATGGATGTCTGAGCACATATGGCTCAGTATTAGTGCTATGTATTTCTATGAATGCCAGGTATTTGTATTCACATTTTGAGCATATATGTGAATGTTGTATACTTGTATGTATATTTTGAGTGTATGTGTTGTTACATACTTGGAGTATCACTGTACCTTTGTGGTTGCTTATGAATATGTAGCCTGTTAGTGCTGTGCACTTCTGTATATAGTTTGTACAGATGTGTATTTGCATTGAGGTTATATATTTGTGTGTATGTTGTATACATATATATATCTATCTATATTGGTTGTTCTTGCCTGTATAAAGGCTGTTTATTTATGTAAATAGTTTGTATTTGTTTACATGATTTGATTTTGTATATGTGAACATAAGGAAATGACTTTGAGTTCCAGGTTTTAATTTAGTTAGTGTATGTATATTTTTGTAAGTTGTTTTTTCAGAAATTACATTTAATTGACATGCACCTACATTAGTACCTCTGTGTGTTCCAGTTTGCATTCTTGTGTCTTTAAATGTTATTGGCTATGTTTAGTGGGTGTTACGTACGCATAGAGCTTTTCTTTACATTTATTTGAGTGAGTACCATGAAAGTGTGCTTGTCTGACTATTTATGGCTATTCAGTTTGTGGTTAGATCTTCTCCTTCCACTTTTTGACTCATTCTTGGGAGGGGTTGTTGGCAGCTAAAGTGTCAGCAGGAGTCAGGCAGCTACTCCTCCCAGCCTCTCTGCGGCTTCATGTGTCTACCTGCGCAAAAGCTGCTCCCTAGCTTTGCCTGTCTCTCTGGGTCTTCTTGTTCACTCTAGATGAGTTGTACTTTAGGTCTGTCTGCAGTCAGGAAGGTGACTTACATTCTTTCATGGATGTAAAGTGTACGGGAGTCAGAGGGAGCATGTTGCCTGTATCCATGAGGATCGCAGGTCAATGCACAGTGGATGACAGAATAAACTGTAAAAAGAATTAGAAATAGCTGGTATTTTAGAGGGATTGTTGGTGACTGTTACAACAATGAATGAGGATGTCATCACAGTGAGAGATAGGGATGACACTGTTTTGGGGTCCAATGGTATGGCAATGAGACACATGGGCAATAGTGCTATGGAATTAAGGTAACATGGCACTTAGACAAAACAGGGATCAAGGTGACATGCCAGTTACTCAGCCAGTTACTATCAGAACAGGAAGATCTGGGATATCTCCATCAGTTGAATCAGCTGAATAAGGCAAGGGAGAACAGGAGGAGAAGGGTGAAGAAGATCAGAGGCAAATCAACAGACCTCCACCATGGCTGTAGAAGCCAGGTCACCATGCAGTGTCTCCACAAGATCAGTTGCATCCTGGTGTGAAGGGCTGGGGCAGTCTGTTAGTAGTGGCTATTTGCTCACAGTGATGGAGAGCAGGGATAACACAGTGATGACATCAGGTGACGGGCATATCCTGTGGTGGTAGCCATGGACATTAGGGACTGTGTGGGCAGGGGCATTATTCCCAGTTGCTGGAAAAACGAATCTAACGGGCAGTAAAACAAAAACAAAGGAGACTTGGAAGCACCTGACAGCCCTAATTCATCACAGCCCAAGATTTTTTTTCCCCCTCATGTTCCCATTATATTTGTTTGTAAAAGTGGAAATCAATTTTGAAGGTAATTTTCTGGAAAGAATGGAAGGGAGGTGGGAGGGCCGGATAAGGCAGAGATGGCAAGAGGAAAAAAAAATTTAGGCCAGGCACAGCCCAGGGGCAGCTCTTGGCAAGGTGAAAGAAAATTGCATATTCAATCTCCATCCATGAATCTCCCTTGCTGCTGCCCGCCTCCTGCTCGAAAACAATGAAGGCTTTCTCCCCTACGCTGCACAACGCCTGAGTATCAGCGCTCACTTTAACTTCAGGGTCATTAATTCACCTGATTATTGCAGGAGAGGAGAGTGTTGCAGAGGCATCCATTCTAAAGAGCCCTCCCTTAGCTCATCCTTTGATTAGTTTGGGGTGGGGGGAGTTGAGATAATGTGTTGTCTTGGACTCAGTTTAAAATGGGAGGGGCTGAAGTGGGGGTGGAAGGAGGTAGAAGTAGAAAGGAAAAGATGTGGCCTGGCTTGTTGTGGAAAGGAGGGTTGGAAAGCAGTCATTCTTGCATCCCTCTGCTGTGGTGTTACTGCAAATTAAAAGTAGCATGTTCCACTTCGTAGCTACCTTTCAGGGAGAGGAGGGGCATGGGTATATGTCGGCATGGGGATGGGGGGATCTTATCATTGCTTCCTCAGCAGCCCAGCGTAGTGTCACCCTGTGAGGTGACATTTGAATTTACAATTCCGCAGAGAAAAGCCATTAATTCACAAATTAACATTTCTCCCTCTCTCTCTAGCTCTTTCTCTCTTCCTCTCTCTCTCTCTATCTCACATGGATGTGCAAGCAATTGAAAAGACAAAGGAAATAGCCTTAAGGAAGAGACTTTACTGCTACTCTGTCTGTGCAGAGATTGCTACTACTGCTTCTGGATAGATAAACCAATTACCTGAGCTGCTCTGTTCATGGCAGCCTGCTATTACTTCCTTTTGTAGAGCTGATTCCATTGCTGGATTACACTGTGTGTATCTCATTAATGTAAACCAGCATGATACTGGGCACTGTCTCTGACCGTTCTTGCCATAGCCCGTTGCTCTGCAGTGAAAGAGGGAACTGGGAGAAGAGTTGAGCAGAGGTGATGACAGGCAAAAAAGTACTTCCTAATGCATGGGAACCAGGCCACATAGAGAACTTGCTTCGAATACCTGTGCTGAACATAGGGAAGATGAGGACTCCCCTTCTAGGAAGGATATTGCATGAAATTAACCCTGATCTCTTCCATGTCTTGGTGAGCATCAAGAGTGCTGCCTAAGAGGCCTCGTGTATGGACACCAGGTATGGGTAGCCCCTTGCAGCTCCATTTTCAGCACTATAAAGAGTCTTCCACAGGTGTAGAAATATGCATAGCAAGCAGATGCAGAGGCGTGAATACAAAAGCTATGTATACATAGCTATAGGCACATGTAGCTGACTGCACCCAAGAAGCTAACTGACTCGCAGGGGTACACAAAAAAAGCTCAGAATAAGAAGGAAGAGTAAGCACTTGAGCTTACAGATTGAAAAGGCCAGATTTCTCTGTAGTGCAGCTCCATTGAAAGCCAGTCAGTGATGCCTGTGGAGATGTTCTTGTCAAAGACAAACACTGGACACTACTTCCACACAGCCCTCAGCCTATTTTTGATTCTCTACTGTTGCTCTTTCCTGCAACAGCAGACTTTTCCACATGGTTCCTTCTACTATCATTGGTGCTATGGATGTTTGGACAGCAAGTGTACAGAATACAGACACACATGTGCACTCAGCTGGGTGTTGGTGCCACCCCAGGCACACATCTCTGACACCAGCAGCCTGACTGTGCAAGCTCACCCCCCTGCAGACATGGCTTCTCCCTGCCTGCTCTGGTGAGGGCCCTTTCAGCAGCACCAAGCCTGCCTGCTGGGAGGCACACTTTCAGTTAGTTTTCTGAGCACCTTCTGGTGCTCTCTGCAGACAGCCTTGTAGGGACATGCTGGCCACCCCTGCCTTTTAGCTTGGTCACACAGCTACATGTGTTTCAGGAGAAAATGTCCAAGCAGTGTGGTTTACATGTGCAAGTTTACATACTTGCACATATTAATGTGCAAGTCCTTGCACACTAAGCATTCTACCTGTATAGAATTGGACAGTAATCTTCACCATCCCATAAGGGGTTCAAGCTTGTTTAAGTGAATAAGGTTGCAGGGGGTAGTTACCCAGGTAAAATAGAAATGGATCAGAACTGCTATTTCTGGAAACCTGGTCTCCATATGCTCAATGCATGGAGTGCGTGCCTTTATTCAGCATTGCCACAGCTCCTTAAATCTTCTGAAAACCTTACCCTCTTAACAAGAGCATCTGCCTCTCTGACATTCCCTGTGCCCCACACCGTGCAGAGCACATGGCTGGGGAGCATCATCCCGCAGCTGGTGCTGGAAGATGGATCACGATCAGCGGAGGAATCGGCAGGCAGTGCCAGTAATTCAAACCATCCTGACCGTTCAGTGAACCTGAACCTGCTGACCTTGACAGCACTAGAGAGCATCGGCCTCAGGAATCCCAACCTTTAGAGAGGCGTTGGCGGAGGATGGCTCCTGCTCTCTCCCTTTTTCTCTTTCTCTTCATGATCACATCCCAGCAGCCAAGGGGGTTCAACAGTCAATCCCCAGTGCAACAATTAGCTCCTAATTTGGCTATCTCTGCACTCCCAAGTCTACATCAAAGTAATGTTAAACATTGCTTGCTGTTCGTAGATGTAAATCATTGCTATAGAAGAGTGTCTTCTTGTCCTAAAGGAAAACACTAAGCACCTTGTTCTCAGTCAGGGCCGAAGAAACCCCTCCTCCCAAAATGGGAGCTGCTGCTGCTGCTATTTGGAAGGAAAGCAGGAGCTTTTTACTTCTCTAAGTGATAGTATCAGATCCTCTAGCCTTGTTTCACTGGATCCCAGGGCAGAAGCAACAAGATCTCACCAAGTGATTAGCCCATGAGAATCTTGGTCAGATAGATGAGGGGCAGGGAGGCAACTTGAGTGGAGGGGAGAAAGAAAGAAAAAACAGTATGTTTAATTTTGTCATCAGACCTTGATTAAAGAAAAATGAAGTTTTTGAACGTTTTAAGACCCTTTCAGGAAGCACTGGATTTCCTCCAGCTATCTCTGTAGCTGCCAAACAAGACCTGACACAAACAACATTTTGTGTTGGCCTGTAGAGGCCAGGCTAAACTCTAAGACCTTGCATATGGAGGACAACTCCCTTAACAGTAGATGGCCTGAAGGAAGCAGTTACAGTTATGTATCTGTATCTAATTATTGACACTCAACAGACTGTGTCTCCTGTCTGTCACTATCCATAACTATTTGAAGGTGATTTTTCCATGCATCAATCAGATATAATAAATGATGTTTTGATTAGGTGTCAAATGCAATTCATGACCATCTTAAGGCCCTTGAAAATGTCAATGTTTTGTTAAAGGGCCTAAAAATAATGCCTAGATCCAGATTTTCCTTTTGCTTTTCCCTCATTCATCCAAGCATCCTACTGCTTACATCCCAACACGTTCAAGGTACAAAGTCCTCCTCCCACACAGGTCAACAGCTACAGGAAAACACACAGGAGCACAGTGCCAGAACAGGACCTAGGTCATGGGTATCAGTGTTTCCATTTGAATGTGCAGCAAGTCAGGATTTCTTTTTATCATTGGCCCTGACTTTTTTGGGGAGCTCAGAGGTGCTATTCTGCTTTTAAGCTAGGGGATCTGCATTAGAACAGATATGTAGATATCTGATTAAACTTTAATGAGGTGATTATGGTGTATGAAATATCCATCAAGTCTTGAGTGTCTTATAACCTTCTCTTAGATGCTTTAGAAAAGGCTGTTATAAAGCACAGGTACACTTCCATGCCTGGTTTCCCAGAGGAGCTGCTCTTCTTTGGCTTTGCCTTTTGGCATCTAGTCTGAGAAGAGCCTTGAACAGAAGAGTTGACTTTGCAAGATCAGAACTATTCTAGAGTTTGGGACAACTTTACTAAATCTCAGCAAATTAAAAACAATACCTCACTAGCTAATCCTCAAAGATACTTACAAGTCTTCTCTGCACAGTCCTCGCTTATTTGTGAAACTGATTGCTGCCCATGATTGGGCTCTCTCTTGTTTGGGGACTACCTCTTACAATTTGGAACATATCTCAAACATATGTTTTATAGAGGTCATATCAGTATAGGTTCCTTCATATATCAGTAATGGTCTTTACATGTGCTCATGCAGAAAGATGACAAATTACTCTACTAATGATTTACAGTTATTATAGGAATGGGCATTCAAAACAAAAAAAGAAAAAAAGAGTTTGCAGGGTGACAGTTCAAGCAGATCGCTGCCTATCACAAGTTTGTAGCTCTTCCATTGCATGGCATTTTGCAGTTATTCATTCTGTATCATATATTGTTTATTAACCTTCCCATTCTTAAGATCTCATTTACTACTGAAATGTGGCTGACTCTCAGGTGGACCATGGCAGATGTTTAACAATACAGAGCATCAACTGTGAAATTTTGCTGTGCCTTGTCCAAATGAAACCACAGGAGAATTAAGATATGCTGTGGGTAATCACTCAGGCTGGATTTTGTTCAGGACAGCCAGGTTAATGTCTGCACTCTTGCAAAAAATGCCATGGGAATTTTAATGACTCTGAGTGATTGGAGCCTTTGTTTTATGGCACGTCAAAAATGGCAGCTCTAAAAACATTCTGCGTGAGCATTGGTTTAGTGCTGACTCAGAAGAGTCTCCAATAACATGATTCACTAGCATCTGGTTTAGGGGCAGGCACAGACTCCTATGACTTGTGAGGTTAAGGTAAAAGTGTATATGAGGGGAAAATAAAGTGGAATGAAAAGAAGAGAAAGTCTAGAGCAAGGGAAATAGAAGAAAAGAAGGTATTAAGAGGCATGTTAGTGGGGGACCAAGCCAATGGAAGCCAGTAGGCTAAAGAGGAATTCGTATTTTCTAGACTGTGGATTAGAGGTATTTGTGGTCTGCCCCAGATCTGCTGAGCCCTAGCACTGGTATCCTCAGTGTTCTCAACTGGAATCTTAGGGATTCCCCGGAACTGGATGGGAACAGTTCAGCTCTGTGCTCCCTCCCTTGTCTCTAGCAGTCCTGATTGCAGTGTTGATTTGCATGTCAGGGAAAGCACTGCTTGAGAAAAAAAAACCCTCCAAGTGTGGCAGTGTCAGCACTCGCTGTTGTTCGACAGTGTAAAATTAAATTAATAAAGCCCCCAACACAGGAAAACATAACAGGAAATTAATGGCCTTTACTGTCGCTCTGATGCAGTCATTTGCAACCCTGCTTTCCGCACCAAAGACTTCATAAATGCAAGCAGTTTCTCTAAACAAGCATAGTTAGGGCTGCATGCAATGTAATTTTTTGTGTTGCTTCTGTCCTTTGGAGCTAACAAAAGCCACCCTTTTTTAAGCACTCACCAAGTGGGATCCTGCCAATAAGTAGCTCCCCAACAAACTGGCTTAGGAAGATGAGAGAAGAGAGCTAGGTCATGCCAATGATGTTAAGGACATCTTCTCTGGCAGAGGGAAACCATAGCTTCTGAAGCCCCGCTTCCCTGCAGTAGCAGCTCTCCCCAAGGGCACTGCACTAAAGACAGTGTTGTCAACACCACAACAGCAGAAGCGTCAGGATAACCCTTCTGATAACTTGCAGGATGTGTAAATCAGTATAACCACATAATGCAAGATACTTACAGATTTACACTGACTGGAGGATCTGGCCCACTGTGTGAGATAGTAGCTGCTTGCTACTCCACCAAAAGCAAGTGTACTGGGTCCTCGAGGCAGCTGCATTTCTATCTATCATAAAAGTCTAATAGTGCTAGTAAGAGACCCTGGACCCACACTCTGTCAATCATTACAATGGTATAAATCCCAGTGCCTCTCTGAGGTAAGGGAATTCTTCTGGATTTGCAACTACCTGACTTAGGCCAGAATATATTTACTCACCTCCAGCATACTCAAAGGTCACAAAGCTACACAAAGCTGACTGCTCACACAGAAGCCCCAAGCTTTGACTGTCTAGGCTAACAAACCTCATCTGCACACCCACACATGCTGTAGCATGTCTTGTATACATATTTGAGGCAGCTGCTTGCATCCTAACACCTAGAAAGGCTTTTACTGGCATTTTCAGTAAGGCTGGATGTGCTGATTTTTACTATCCAACACACAACCCTAAATCTGTACAGACTTAGTTTCACAGAGGCTATTGGACAAATTTGCAATCATACACTTAGATACTGTAGTAAATATACATGATTTTCATATGCATACACACACTCACTTCCTTAAATGCACTTTACATGCTCCCATGATAATCCAAGACAGATCTGAGCACACACTCCATTACACATTTGCACACACAATTCATTACACTTACATTCTCATTGAGCATTGCCATTTTTGGTCATCTAAGCCCAGTATTGTAGCTGCACTGTCCATCCCTGCTACATCAGAGGTACTTAGTCATACACAATCCCTGTGTTAAAAACAGTGCAGTCCCAGCTGCCAAGCATCAGCACACATCTCTTCCTTGGTCAGGCACACTCACTTCCCTGCATGAGCAGCCTTCCTTGCTCACCAGTTCCTCATCTAAGCTATACCCTCATTTCAGAACATAAATTCTCTTTGTTTCTGAGCCTTTTGCTCTAAGCGTGAGCATGTAAGTAACAAATACACACAAGTCTGTGTGTTGCTGACACACTTATATTACAGAGGCACATTGATCAGCACAATACCATCAATTAGCATACTGAAATTCAGGCTTGTGGATTCCCTGGAGGAAAATGGATGCAGGAATCTGAACATCTGTGAAGTTCATGAAGGGTGATGCACTTCCTTGAGGTTATAATCCTCCAGTACCATCTCCCACTATCCCTGTTTCTGCAGGATACTGTACATAACCTGAACTTGTACTGTGTTTTCTTTCACCATCACAACATAGATCCCTGATAATATTTCTTCTGCACTACTGAGCCTTATCAGCCCCTTTCATGCTCCATCATCTCTATTCTGCAATCACTTTTGATCCTTCCCATTTGAACTTGAGGTTCATCTTTCTCCCCATCAGTTCAGTTATCACAGACAAAACACTCAAAATACTTGCAACACTACTCCATCCTGCTGTATGCTGAAACACAGAACTGACCCATCTAGAGATGACATCTTCTTTCACACTGTCTAAAAGATTACAAAAATTCTTCTGGAAGGAAATGTAACTAAAATTTACAGCCTTTCTTTTCCAAACCCCACAGAGTAGAGCAAGAAAGTTGCACAGGTGAAAAGATCACAACATTAGGGCTGCCAGTCCTTTCCCTTGTCCTTACTGCAGGGAGTACAGTATTAGTTTAGTAATCATGGAGGATGCCAACAGTGTCTCTAGAAACATTGTAACAGCCAGACTGGATCAGCTTGTGCAGACCAGAACACAAGTACCAGACACTTCTGACCATGTGAAAATGTGTAATCCAGTCCTTCAGGACAAGGTCTTTGTCCTTGCTCTCCCCCTTGGTTGGGGGTCAGCTCAGACACAGATGCAGGAGGTCTGCTATTCCCAGTGGGAGTTTGAGACCAGGGTTTGAAGGGTCTGATAGTGCTGGGATCCTTCCTAGACCCACACTGAATGCAGCATGAGGGTCTGTGCAGGGCTGGCTGCCGTGAATGACAAGCACTGGCTATCGATCGTATTCTGAACTCGGCCCAGCTGATAGAAGGTAATTAATGACTCCATTTGCCTCAGTACCGAGGAGAACAATTGAGTTTGAAACTGCAACAACTGGCAGTGCAGAGAAAGGCCCCCCGGGACAGCCAGGAAAGCTGCCTGACAGGCCCAGGCTGCACGGGGACACAGGAACATATCAGGGAGGAAAAAAGGGAAGGGAAATCGGATAAAGGGAAAGTACAGTCATAAACCAAAAGGATGACTTGGGAAAGAGCAGCATGTGTAGTCACAAATGCCCAGAGTAGGAGAGGGCTGCTCTGAGTTAAGCACCCTAGAAGGGATGGTGCAGGCAGGCTGTGGGAGAAGACAGGGTTGCCTTGCTGGCGCAGTGGGATGGCATTGCAGCAGCCGGCTCAGCACTGCTGTGTCAGACAGATATGCTTCCCTTGGAGACTTTGACAATTAGATGGGTACTGCTGTGTCACCTGGCTGGTAGTTCTCATGCCAGTCACATTTGCTTTTATCATGACTGTGATTTTTATTGGTAGATCTGTGAGCCCCCAGTGGAGATCAGAGCCCCACAAGGCTGCAGGCAGACAAGTCATGAGGATGGTAGTAGCCCATGCCCCAAAAGAGACTAGCGTCCCCATGGTTCTGTGGTGGCTCTACTGCTTCTCATGACCTTCCTGCATGTTTCTGTGCCACAAAGGTCTCCCTGCATCAGCAATACTTCTGAGTTATTTGTTGAGATAGTTCTGTCCCACCCTGAGCAAGAGTGCTGTCTGTCACTTGTAGCCAGGGAAGTAGCTGTATTATGTTGCTTCATGCTACTTGTATGTGATGGTGTCTTCAAGGCTTCCAGACCTGGGAATATTTATTTGTTTTGGATTTATTTAATGGGCATATTCCCTGTGTCAGATGTAGTTAAGGTTGCTCCTGTGTCTTCTGGCACAGCAGTTTCTTGTTATCTGTCAGGGTACTTCTGTGACACCTGTGGAGCATTTCTTATGTTGAGGGTTTATGCTGAATATTGGCTGTGTACACTCCCTCGGCAGCCCCTCAGGGGGAAAGATATTTCCTGTCACATGTGCAAGGCCAGTTCTGATCACACTGACAGCAACTGTGTGCTCTTTTGTGAGGGACAGCGACCGAGGCCATGGCTCACCTCTCAAGCTGTTTGTTAAGGATCCTTTCAGTTTAAAAGAGAGGTGTTGTTCCTGTGTTACAGTACCAGAGTTTCCCTTGCCAATAAAAGGGAACTGGGGAAGGTGTAGGTGTTTCCTAATGGTACAGCTGCTGCAGTTACCTAGGTGGCATCCCCAGACTCATCCTGCAGCTGAAGCCTTGCTTCACCCCTTCTAACAGCACCCCTTCCAGTATCTGCTTTCTTGGCAAATCCCTGTCCCTTAAGCTTTTACTCCTAGCAATGTTCTTCATCAATAGAAGTGACGATTGCCCACCATAGTACCATTCCTCATGGAATCTGCTAGTCTTTCCCAAATCAAATTTTTCCCATGAGCCCTCAGATGACTAGCGCCCACAGCCCTTTGATGGACTACATCTCTTTCCCAAAGTCCTCTCTGCTCCTTTCTGCCACCTTTGCTCATATCCATGCGGTTGTCAGCTTCCATACTTTGTGTATTACACTGTTAGAGGCCTCTCCTGATAGTTCAGCTCATAGAGTCATAAGCTTAGAAGAGAATCGCAACTTCTAAGTTGCCAGATATAATTGTCTTGCCCTTGCAGTTTCAGGGAAAAACTGAAAACACATGCTCTATAGGTTATGACACCAGAAAACGAGTATGGGGGATTTACAATCCTTTGGTTTTGAAGAAAATAAAATTTTCTGTGGCTATGAATTTTTCAATGCTAACAACACAAGACATATAAATCTGTCTCTCAAGATCATTTCTGTGAAATCTTCTCTGCTTCATAAGTAAAATCTATATACACAGTTCATATGATTGCTCTGTGAAGTTTGGGATTCGTGTCTTCCACCATTATTGAGCCCAATAATACTGCAAGCTGTTCAGACAAGATCCACCTTGAGGCAGTCTACAGGCCTCTATCAAGAGTTTCTTTGCTTTTGCAGACTCCAAAGCCTAGGCGAGGGCAGAATGCCCCAACCCCCTCTTGTCACCCCCCTCACCGCCCCCCACCCCTGCCCCAGCAACTTCTACCTAAACTAAAGTGTTGCCTTTCTCCTTACAACTTTTCCATCCTTCCCTATCCATTTGCTTGCTTTGATCATTCTGATATTTTTTTAACTCCATTCTTTGCCCTTCTTTCTTCATCCTTTTCTTTCATTCCGCACTGACTCTATATAGATCCTTTCTCATCAGCTGGTCCTGAGTTTCCCAAATACACATACACACTTATGTGTGTGTATACACACTCACTCACTCACTCACATAAATAAATAAATAAATAAATAGAAAGGTCAGTGAGCAGAGCAGCAATAACCCCTAAAACAGTACTATCAGAGGGACATGATTGATCAATTGAATTCCATAGTGACTCAAAAATGTGGGATTAAGTAGTGTATTATACGCACAATGAGTTGAGGCATGATGTTCATTTCAAGTTCATTTCGCCAGCCCTCTGCCACCAGATCAGGCAATCAATAGGGGCAGCAGATATCATATATCACCTCTCTCCGTGCTAGGCAGAGAGCACCATAATCTCTCGCAAATTTAGAGTGACAGATTTGTCAAGAACTGAAGGGCCCCTGAATAAATGAAGGAAAAGAGACTCTTACAGCGACTTGGGAAAGCTGTGATTTCAGCTTCTTTGCACAAAGGCATGGCCTGTGGACACGCAGGAGACACACATGCACGGGGCTCTAAAGGCAGACAAGAATTGCAAATATATGTGCATGTGTGCACTAATCTGTGTAAGCACAGATGGGAAACTCTCTAAGGATAAAATCCGGTTTAATGACAATCAATGGAAGTTTTGCTGTACAACCACCCACTCACACCAAACACCAAGCGAAGTGTAGGGCTGACATTTTTGAAAATCAAATATAGCCTAAACCAGCCACCAAAGACAAAGACCTGGTCAGGCATGTACAGTGATGCAGAATCCAAAGAATACCAGAAAAATTATCTACTGCAAAAATACCCATGTGTATTAGCATCATGGTGTGAACAGTCATGCACGCTGACTGACACGTGGAAAAATCCTCAAAGGCAAACAGCTTCACAGGCTATAGACAGGTTGAGGCAAGGACTGATACAGAAACATACTTTTTTTCTGAGTCTGGACGCAGGAGTTTTGTGCCAGCTTTCTGCAGAAAGAATCAGAGCTTCCCAAGTTCTCCCAAAACCCACCCCCTGCAATAATAGCCCAGCCCATATAAAACATGAAAACTGCACTGACCCACACAGTATGCAGTCCACCAAGCCCAATATTTGCTTTGTTTTCTCTTAGTCAAATCTGTCATGAACTCCAGATTTCAGGAACCTGAGAACTTTCACTTGTGCAAATAAGCCTGTGGAGAAGAGAAAATGCCAGGGGATCAGTGCCCATAAATAGCCCTGCTCTGGCTTGGGGTGGAAAAGACAGAGAGAAGGGGCTGCTCAAGGGAAGGCTGCTGGCAGGGACAAATCAATATGTAATATTTTCTATGGTCTTGCGAGTGGTACTGTACTACGCTACTGTATATAATGTACTATTGATTATATCATATCGTATAATCACCTATAAACGGATATATCTCATAGCCAGAAGGTAGCAGGCTTAGTCATAACTCTGGGCCACCAGCTGGGCATTAACAGTGCCAGGAAAATACCCATCTTGGCACCACCCATGAGCTAAAAGAGGAAGCAGCAGAGTGGCTGCTCTGGATGTTCACTGCACAGTGAATGCCAGTCCAGGCTCCTGGGAGCATCATGTGTCCATGAGCATCTCATGATTGCATGGAGGAGGTAAAAGGTCTATACAGAACCCTTGACCAATTTCTTGACAGACAGCAAGTTTCTGAGATTCACAGGCTGGAGGCCACCAAGAAAGGCTTAAGTATGAAGAATAACAGTGAAAAAGCAGGAAGATGATCACAGCACAAGAGGGACAACTTGGTCCTAGATTAGTCAGGGTGGTAAGACAGTCAGACTTGTGTCTGATGAGGCACAGTAGATACAGATTCAGTATGGAGGGTATGGAGGTATATCAGCATGGATGAGGCAAGGGATTATAACCAGGCTCACCGAAGTTAGGCTGAGATGTGACAGCAGAAAGACACTCAGCACAGTTGGAGAAGATTATAATGAGCAGACTTGCCTCAGATGAGATGAGGGATTATGACAGAGGAAGATTCACTTCAGCTGGGACAAGAGGTTATAACAGACAGACTCACCTTGGATGTGACAGATGCTAATAGCAGGAGACCCACTTACTTGAGATAAAAAGGGGTTATAACTGAGATAAATGCACCTCATTTGAGTTGGGGGATAACAGGGGAAAAAAACCCCAAGAAAACCAGGTAGGTGATGAGATGGATTATCACAGGAAAAGATTCACTTTGGATGGGGCAGGGTATTTATAATGGACTCACTTCAGAGGGGATGAGTAGGCTGTAAGAGATGTGGGATGGCACAACAGAAATAGAGGCACCCTGGAATGTGGCAGGAGGCATTGCAGTGAGATTGGACTGTGTCAGAGGGCTGTTGTAGGGACAGAGATGCAGTTCTGGGAAAGCTTCTACCAAAATGGCTGTTTTTCTAGTAAAAGGAAGGCTGATTCCTGTAACACAGTAATTCATTTTGGATAAGAAAGGGGACTGACATAGATTCATCTCATTTTGAAGGGAGTTTTATAGCAGAGTTATGAGTTAAGATAAAACACAAGCTGCATGTAGGTGAATGGGACAGAAACCAAGGTATTTTAGATGGGACAGTTGTCCCATGGGGAGAGATTTGTCTCTGGTGAAACATGGAGTCAGAAACAGGATTGTTCCTGGTATCTGAGGGGAATGAAAGACTCATCTAGGGTATGATTAGATGAGATGGAAATTATAACACTGATAGCTGCTCATGGGGTTGGGGAGCTACAACAGAGACTGAATCCCCTTCAAGCTGTAAGAGAGGCTTTTTTCCATTGCAGGCTTCCTCAGTCATCTCCAGTACAGTCCATTCTCAGCATTCTGGTTACTCTGTGAACTGCCTCTCCAGTAGTCTTCTAGCGATGCTAATCGCTGTGCTTTGCTCCCATTTTATGCTCAGCAATACAGATTTAGCAATTTTTAACACTGAAAATCAGCGGAACCGAAACTCATCTCTGAGCCAAGTACCATTCTCCACAGCCTCATTCATCCTGGGCAGGAGAGTCACACAGAGCCCACAGGAGCAGACTAGCCACTCCAGCAGAGGGGAGGGGGCTTCCTTGGGTCCCTGCAGCCTCCCCTTCCCGTGCAAGTGACACAGCTACCTAGGTGGAGGCAGAGGGCCCCACTCTTCCCTTGTCCTGCATCCTTTGCCAATCCAAGCCAGGGTGGGCTAACTCCCTGTTTTCTCTGTCTGTGCCCTGCAGATGTATCCGAGGGCTCAGTTCCCAATGGAGATTCCCAGAGCAGCGTGGACAGTTTGCGGAAGCACCTTCGTGGCGACACTTTCACCCAGCAGCAGCTGGAAGCTTTAGATCGAGTTTTTGAGCGTCCTTCTTATCCTGACGTCTTTCAAACATCAGAGCACATCAAATCTGAGCAGGTGAGGGCCTGGCCTGGGAATGGGAATCCACAGGCACTCATAGGATGATGGTAGGGACATTCCTTCACCAAAATCCATCTCCCCTCTCCATCCAATATTCTGACACTGACCTATTATTGCACATACACCACATCTACATTTTACAGCACTTTCTAGTTGTAATTATATCACTGTGCTGATGCTCACGTATACACGAGCTCTACCTCCTCCTGCGAACCTGCCATGTACACACACACCGTGCTCTCCTAAATCCCTGTCTGCTTTGCCCTCTGCACACACACCTGCAGTTATGCATCCATGTTCTTGCCATCAACATGGACACACCACCACGTGTCTTCAGTGGCACGCAGCACTGCACAGAAACTCCTGCACTCTTCGATCACATCGGTGAGCAGCAAGCCACAGAGTTGGGTTTTAATGGATCATTTTCCTTCATGGCCCAAAGCTGAGACTTGACTCCCATCTCCAACCTAGTTTTCTACACTTCTGCAGCTCTGCCCACCTTTTCTTTACTCCCCTGCTCTCCCAGCCTTTTATCCCAAAAGCTGTTTGTCTTAATAAAATGAAAATCAAAAGTCTTTTTAAACCGCCCCAAGCCATAAACCAACAAAGGAAGAGAAGGAGAGGCTGGCTGTGGACTCCCTTCATCCCAGAGTCCCTGGGTTTATTACAATGAATAACCTTTATTTACTTTCATTAGACTATTAAGCACCAGCACAGTCATTTTTCCCCCTGAAACTCTGAGCAGGGCCCATAAAGCAAATCTGAAGCCTAATTGAGTTCATTTTAATTTCTCTCCGATCACAGCGAATTACTCTGGTGATAAATCAGGGGGCAGGCTCACCCCCAGTAGAAGGCCTAATTTGCAGCTAATTACAAAACTGATTTCTACAGGAAGATCAATACAAGAAGGAATTGGAAATGACTAGGCAGTCCTAGCCAAGCAGGGACAGGGGCGGGGAGGGGGCAGCATGCAGGGAGCCCACTGGAGGAGAGGGAGATGTGAGGAGGGGGTTGGGGAAGTGCATGGAAAAAAACGGAGGAGAAAGAGCAGAAAATCAGTTTTAATTTAACGTAATATTAATCAGAGCAACTTTTCCTGCTGTTTTGTAGCCTTCCCGATTTCTCCAGCTCCCGCGTCTGGTCTGGAGGCTGCCACAATAAAAAGGCAATTACCAGAGCCTTTCGGACAGGACACCCTTTCAGATTCAATGGCTCTCCCCCTCCCACCCTTCTGTTAGCCATGTGGCTCCCCCCTCCCCAATTTCATACCCCAATGCACAGAGTGACAGAGGCAGGGGATGAGGCTTCTTTGTTGTTAAAAAGCTAGGACAGAGGTAACAGTGGAGGGGAGGCAGACAACTCAAGCAGAGACCCTGGCAACCGTGGGCCAACGCTGGCTGCTTCCTATAGCCCGCCTGTCCTAGTCATGTCATTGCAGTTCTATGCCCCAGCTGTCCTTGTCACCAGGGCAAACACCTCCCACCTCCACTCAGCCTAGAAGAGAGAATGTGGATTTCCCCTTTCTTTTCCCCTGGGCTGGCAGAGACAGCCATCCCCACAGCACTGAACAAAGACTCAGCCACACCACAGATAACAGGCCAGATCCTTTTTACCCCTCTTGCCCTTCACAGCTTCACGCAAGTGGGNCTGTTTCCTCCTCCTCCTCCTCTTTCCATCTGTGCAGGGGTTTGCATCTCTCCTCTTCCTCCCCCCAATCTGTACACCCTTCCCTTTCTCCAGTCGCATCAATAGCGAGCTGTCTTTCTCCTCTCTTCCCCAGGGTAATGAGTACTCCCTCCCAGCTCTGACCCCTGGTCTCGATGAAGTCAAATCAAGTCTATCCACCTCTGCTAACCCAGACCTGGGGACAAATGTGTCAGGACCCCAGACGTACCCTGTGGTGACCGGTAAGCTGCCTGACCAAACAGCAGAACCAAGCTTTTTATTTATTTCCCTCATCACCATTAGCTTCTGCTTTTTCTGCTAATGCAAGATATCCCTCTGTGGCAAACATGGAAAGAGACAGAAAGACTGTGGAGAACATAAGGGCTAAAGAGAAGCTTGAAATTCAGAGTATTGGTAGTTTTGGGTACACTTAGAGGTATTAAGGTGTGACTCAAGGACAAACAAACCCAGATGTGAATCAGGAACTTGTGCGCCCAGATGGTGCTCAGGGTTGGATGTTGGTGATGGACAGTTATGTCCAAATCTGTACTGTGATGTTTTTCCTATGTATCTGAGAATAACCGGATCAGGGCTTACCCATGATCTACACTTTGTTTTCTTGGGGAGAAATAGTTTAAGTTTTATACAGCCCTTGCATTTGGAAGGGGCATTTGCAAATTAAATACTGAGGTCTGCTGAACTGTGCCTGCTAAACTACCTCTTCCTTAAGCCCATGAGTCTCTAATGAAAGATAACAAAAGAAATTTGTGCACAGCTTTCCCTTGTGAGTGGGCACAATAAAGTCAGGTGTGTTTAGGAGAGTAGAAACTATAAGTGCATGACAGCAGAGGAATCAGGATGCACAGAAATAGGAAGCAATCTCTGCAGCAGATGGTTCACTGAAACTTTCCCTTTGCTGGTGGCACATGCAGAACCTGAGCAGTACATAATTGTCCTGGAGCCACAGGGCACACACATGCTGTCCTGATACTAGTGTTAGACTGCCTGCCCTGTATGTGTCCAGAGCCATAAGGAGGTACTCTGGTACTACAACCTTTCTTCTCAGGCTTTAGTTGCAAATGGTCATTGCTCACACAGCTACTGTAAACTTGCACATCTCCTCTTGGGTAGCTGAAGCGGCTGGCAAGGCTCAAGTGACTTGCCCTGTTTGGTATATCCCCCTTTCTCTACAACTGCTGTGGCCCCTCTGGAGAGGTCACACCATAAGTTGAGAAATAACTCATGACAAAGAGATCTAAATCCTGTTAGCAAGGTTAGAAGCTGTTGTCTCTTAGCCAAAAAGTTGTCCTCTAATAGTACAGAATCAAGAGCACTGGAGTTTGTATCTCAACTTTTTCTTGCAGAAGCCTCAGCTAATAACCCTGGTGTCAAAGCAGCTCATGGTTGAGGCAGGCAGTCATTTCTTGTTCAGCAAACACTGAGCAAAGGCATGTTGTTGCACGCAACTTTTGGCTACCAGGAACTTTGGGACCAGGCAGGATTAGTAACAGTTAACTGAAATACACAGGATATCCAGTGTGAGGTCTGGCAAAATGTCATGGAGAACACGGGAGGATGAAATACATTATTTAAGGAATGTCTAGAAAGCATGACATCCCCTGACTTTTTTCATGGCTTTTACTGCTATCAGGCTTGATTCACAATCCTTGTAGCCGTGCAGTTTCTTAGTGAACTAGAAAAAAAGATGGCTTAGCTGCGGCAAAATTGTTCTACCTTTCTTTGTATTTGCATATGCAAGACAGAACTCAGCTGGTGTTCATCTGCTGTTTAGCAGATCTACATTCTTACAGGAAATACTTTCCTGTCACTTCGGGCAAAGCCAGTAGGAGAGCAAGGCAGATCCCCACAGCTGGATGTAAAGGTGATGTGTCTACAATCAGAGTTTAACATTCAAAGGGACCATTAAAATAATTCTTTTTAATTCTTCTGCCTAAGTGAAGATAGTGTCTTCCAGTCTGTTAATGTGAGAGCAGGCTTCTTGAAGGCTGGGACCACTACACAAGCTTTGGACATTACTCTCACAAGGGCATAGCAGAAGACAGATCTGGCCTCCCAGAAAAGACTATAGGCTAAGGCAAAAAATTTTTTTCATGTCCCCCTCACCCTATGCCATCCCCACTCTGTTCCCTGCCACATTCCGAGCTCAGCTCAAGAACATCCCCATCTGATCCATCTGGATCCAAGAGTAAGAAAGTTCATTTCAGACCCAGCTTGACATTCCCAGGTGGCAACTTAGCACTTACATCTCAATCTGCATGCGACATTTCAATCAGTGCAGAATAACAAAAGCAGAACTATTAGCACTGGAAGCTCTTCACTGGTGGTAATGATGGAGAAACTCAGAAACTGGAAATGAAAAAGGGGAAAAAAAGCTCCTCAACACCCTGTAAGGCATCAGGGGAAGAGGGGGAGAGAGTTTTTCCTCTACACATAGGCCAGGATCCAATGTTTGGATTAATGGTGCCATTACCCAAGAAAGGACTTCAGATAATGCTCATTCTTAAAATGTTTTTGCTGGCAATTAAATGGTTGCAGGTATTGATCTTCATTGATCTGATGTTCTCAATTTGCATAATCTATTAAAGATGAATGATTCATGATATGTTTGCTATGGGGCTGGGCAATGCTTTCACGAAGAACCAGAGAGGTGAGGAACTCAGTGCTGCCTCCTGATCTAACCCAGCTAGGAAATTAAGGAAGTGGCTGGGAGAATGCAGATTTCTTTGATATCACCCAGATCCTGCTCCCAAGAAGGGATATTGGAGTAATAGTGAGTTTTGACTGTGTTGCTGCTATGGAGTCATCTTTGAAATGCCTTTTTGCTCTTTCTGGTGATACCTGAAACAAATATGAAACAAATTTACCCATTCAGGGTACATACTCTGTGGGCAGTCACTTCACAATGTAAGATTTAGCTTCAGTTTACAAGAAAGTCTCCCCAGCTCAGCCTTCCCAGACAGAAAAAAAAGTATCACTAGGTCTTTCCAAACCAAAGTTGTATGGCACTGGATTCTTGCCCTTCCTGAAGACTTCAGAAAAAGTCCTTTCCTTCTCTCTGGTTCATGACTAGCTTTCCTCAGCAAGCTCCCTCACCTCACACCATCCTGAGAATACACCCCTCAAAAAGCTATCTAAATCTCAACAATATGTTGCTTGAAAGGTAGTGAGATAGTTAGGAAATGGTGTTGCTCAAGTCCGTTTATCTGTCTGCAGGCTTCCCGGAATTGCAGAGCTAGAAATGCTGCAAAACAGGTAGCCACCAGAAGGCCTTCCCCGAAGTCTTGGGCTTCTATTCAAAGACACAGCTTAGCACCACAGTTATGCACAGCACAGCCTTGTCTAGTACTGCCAATATCCAACATTCCCTTTCAGACAATTATTCTACTAATAGATCTTAGATGGCCCATTTATTACTCACACCTCCTAAAACAAGTAAACAAAAACATTTTCCTACTATGAAGCAGACAGGACACCCTTATTTCTCCCCATTAAGAATGTGCAAGGAATTTCCATGAACGAGTTGACACTTAGGGACTAGCTGGACACTAGGCTAGGAAACATGCTCCCATTGTCCTTCATATGGAACAGACAATGCAGAAATGTTCAACTTCCTTGTGAAGATTCAGAGAGAGAATGCTCTTAAGAGCTGCATGAGTATAACACCTCACCTCTTTCCACACACACAGGCCAGTGAGCCAGCTACATCATGCCTTGGTGTTGCACGGCCCTCATAGCTGGGTTGGCACAGATCCCTGACAGTTTCTTGGACAGTATCTTTGGACAAGCAGAATCCTAGAAACAGAGATCCAAGCTTGGACATACCAAGATACAGCAAGTACATGTGGCTGAAAACCATTACAAGAATTCTGAGTTCAGAGTTGTTCTACTTCAGTTATTTCTATTGAAGGCAAACAGTACAGGCACGAGTATAAATCTGTACAGGATTAAGCAAAAACAGAAAACCTCAACAGCTATCTTTTGTTCACTAGTTTCCACAAATCTTTGAATTTGAAGGTATTTGGTAGCTAAGAGCCAAGAGGTGAGCAAAGGAGAACCTCAAGACAGGAGGAATTGCACAAGGGTGCTCATAGAAGCTTTGAATCAAGAAGAGAACAGTAAGATACTTCTTTTAGCACCACCAGAAGTCATAGCTTTTGGAATAATCATGCATGCAAGAAGTGGGGTGCCTTCAAACCAGGTTTTGAATTCTGGGGACTTAGAATAATAGTTTAGGAACAGAGTCCTTTCCAACTCAATCATCTAGCCCAGAGAGGCAGTACTATGGCAAATAAAGCACAATGGAGTTTTCGTGTATGGCTTGAAACTGGCTCATTAACAGGCTACTAAAGGGGAGGATTTACCTATTATGTGGATCTTAAAATAACAGCAAAGGTAAAGAAAAATTTTCCTTATAGTTGAATCCAGTTTTAACTAAATAGACATTGTTTGCAAACCCACTACAATCCATGAGATCTACAAAGAAAAGGTAGAAGATAAGATGCAAAAAACCCATCACTTCAGAATTTCTGCTGTTGACTGAAATGGGAGTGTGTGCCCTCCGTGCTTCCTGGGAGGAGGCTTATGAGTGCTTTTCTGCTGCAGTTAGAAGCTACTAACAGGAATAGAGAACTTTTAAAGTGATCACCATCCACCAAAGCAGCTATTATGTTCTATATAGAAAATGTTTCCTTCTCTCTGGGAAATAAATTTTCCCCTAAAACAACAAATATCATCCCGGGTGAGAAATCCTGACAACAACTCACAGTGTGTCAAAGGCACCAAAAACCCACAAATTTCATCCATTTCACTTTCCTCCAGACCTCCTCTCTCTGGCATGTGTTCAGATTTTTTTTTGAGTTTAATTTTTTTAATTCATACATTAATGTATTCCAAAAAATTTGCAATTACTGACATAATGGCTACTTACTATGTCTGAAAGACATAAAGAAATAGTACTTATATAGCATCGGATTTCTATGAAAGTTTTCAAGAAAGCGTGATGCTAAGCATGGAGAAATCATTGGCTAGACACCTGGATCCAAAATTTTTCTGAAATGATAAACAATCTTTTGAGAACTTTAGTCTCCTTCAAGGTGAAGATATTATTTCCTTCATTACAGATTAGTGAGTGAACTGAAGAGACTTTTGTTCTGTTCAATAACCTAACCACTCAAAGCTAAAAAACAAATTAGGATTTGAAAACGCAGGAACATTTGTTTTCCTCAAATTAAGTGAATTAAGGTTGAGTGAATTAAGATTGGTGTGAAAAGATAAGATCTATTAGTAATAGGGTTCCTAAATCAGTTCAAATTCCTCCTATATCTATCCTTTCTTTCATTTGATAAGTATTTTTAATGCAAAATCTGCTTAGAAAGGCTTGCTTTTTCTGTTCTAGTATATTTAGGAAGTCAGAGAACTTGTGGTCATTTTATTTAATTAGCATGAATAATTACAGATACTGTTTTTAATTTAATTCTAATTTCCATCCAAATATAACTTGACACAGATCACAAGTAAAAAGTTAATAATCTAATAAAATAATAATATGGACTCATCATTCACTATTTTCCCATATAATAATATGTGAAGACAAATTATATTAAACAACATAATTGCTTAAATAAATGTGCACATGATGCAGTCCATCTACTTAGAAAAAACTGAAATAACCATGTTTAGTGTAAATTTTGTACTTGTCAAAATATTTCTTACCACCCATAAAATTCAACCTTTTAGAAAACAGCCTCACAGTGGAAATGTAAAACAAGTTGATCCAGCTTGCTGGTTTAAATCATGACCAAAACTGACTGTTACATTCAGTTGTACTTATATCATTATGCTGAGACAGGGAGTATTTTCTTCCCCTTTTCTTTGCTTTTACTGGGGAAAATTTCCTGTCTTGTTCCAGTCTACTTTAGTCTCTGACATCAGTGAACACTGGCCCTGGTCAGGGCTTGACTGAGCTGACTTAAGAAGAACTCTCACAAACAGCTAGGGGTCCCAAATTGGCTTTGGTGACGGCAGATTCTACAGATGCAGACCTGCACTCTGTGGCACAGCATCATGGCTGCAGTCAGCAGCAGTCAAATAGCCTGTTGGGGGCACCTCTGGATACCCCAATGCCTTCAAAATGGAATATGATAGTCATTCATGTAGCTGCTACAAGGCTGTTACTATCCTGCCTCACCAAAATGAATGAGGTATTTTCTCTGAACAAATCTCTCATATTTAAGATGAGGAATTGGCAAAAGCAGAAGTCCACAGGACCTCCAAATGTAATCTACTGTTTCCTCTCCTTAAGAAGAGATAATATCTTCTTATCTAGTCAAGGAATTTGGAAAGGCAAAAGGTGTTACTATTCTTCTCTGGGACCAAATGGCTGAGAGTGATAGATGGTCAGATGAATGATTCCTGGAACAGACAGGAATAGCAGGCAGGGAAAGGAATCACATAGACTATTTCCACGCACTCAGTGTAAGTTTCACTGACAATAACTTTATGATGCTGAAGAAGGCAGCTTGTAGGCTTGAAAGGCATATTGAACTGAGAAACTCAGAAATGAATGGGCCCAAAAGAAATAATATCTTTGCCTTCCTTAAATTAGCATTTAAGTGAACAATACCAGTGAACGACAATAATGTCATATAATGACAATAGCAGTGAATGGGCATTCCCCGTCCAATTTTCTTCAGCAAGAGGACAGCATTGCAGGCTGCCACATTCCATGCTGGTAGACAAAAGGGGACTATTTAGAGAAAATAATTATATTGTCTTCCCAACAATTCAGGTTTTGCCTTTTCTTCTGAGGCTAAATGAAGGATCCAATAAGTATGGCTTTGATAAAAATTTTTATGATGTAGATATTTGCCCACTGACAGCAAAGATTGTGCTTTATATCTGTGTTAAGCAACACCTGTCAGCAGATGTTAATAACTTTTGATCTCCATCAGCTGTACTGGATTTACTCAGACCCACTGCTTGCACAATTGAAATTGCCCACTGCAGCTTTTCAGAGAAATGGAAAGCTTACAACAATCTTTGGCCCATCTTTTTAAGTTTAGGATTGCTGGGGGCTACCCAGGAAGATCTATTCTATCTTCTGGTTAGTAAAATACCATTATGATGAAACCTTAGAGTTACCTATAATCAGGACTGTGTGACAAACCAATGTGTTCTTATTGCATTTCCCAGCCTATATTTCAAGAGCATCTTGTTTAAGAGGTAATATTCAAGCCCAAACCCACCCAGGAATAAGTATATGCTACACTTCAAGGCAGGGAGTAATGGCCAAATCTAGTGGGCTGAGCCGCAAGAAAAGGGGCAACAATATAAACTTCACTGAACTTCTCTTTTTGCCAAGTGCACAAGTTGCACAACTCTTCCCCTTCTGCCCAAGGCTTTAAAGCATATCGTCCTTCATCAGCTCCATCTACAAACATGTACTTAGAACCACATGAAATTGACTTCAGTGGAGTTTTCAAACAGTTAACCAGTACTCAAGTAGCTTCAAAGAGTAAGTCCAGATCACAGGTATACTGGAAACTCGGTGTTTTAATCTGTACTTCAAAGTGACACACAGAGTTAGCATGTCAGTTTACTTGGAGTCTGGTCTTTTGTATGGCTTCTTGAATTTGCGGCAAGATTCCCACGTGGGATCAAGTTATGTGACTCCACTGCCTATAGTGTCAGCTCACCAGTCCATGGGTTGTGAGGACCCAGTCCCATTCTGTTTGCCACAATGAAACTTTTCTAAGGAATGGAGATGAAAAAGATGTTTTAATGATGAGTACAAACAGGGGATTCAAAACTCCTGAGATAAGATTCAGCTTTGGCACAGAGTTCCTACATGAACTTAGGTATATCTTTTCTGGGCTCAGTTCCTCAGAGATAAAACAGTGATCCCTAAGCAATGCTGTAGGGATATGTGTTCTGCAGGATGAGGCACGGGGATCATACAAATATTTGACAGAGACCTCAGGAAAAGGTGAAGAAGTGGAAACATTATCCAGATGGTGAACAGTATTGAGTGACTGTATAAAAGCCATTCCTTATACATGAATGTGCCATGCTGGTATCCTGTGTTTACTGTAAAGAAAAGGAGCACTGGATGCAGGTAGCTTAGCCTCCAGGAAGCCAGCAATGACAAATAAGCAGCTTATCTACTTCTGCAACCTTCCCTGCTTTCCTTCCCTTCAGCAGGAGAGAGCATGATAAAAGCTGAGACGAGTCTCTGTAAGAACTCAAAGCTGTGAATCTTCCTCTTACCCTGTCTGGCCAAAATCCCTTCATTCGCAGGGGGAATTTAGGCCAGGGATCACCAGTTCTCACTCTCCGGCAGAATAACAGAGGAGAGGGTTAGAAAGGAAGAAAAGCAGCCATAACTCAATAGGTACAGTCACAAAGAGAGGAGCAGGAGATGCACAAAACGTGGTTCTCTAATATGTTTCCAGCTATATCCCAACCCCACTTCTTCTTTCAAGTTTCCCCCTACCAGGACAGTGAGCAATTTTTTTTTTCACTTATAAACAAGGATATTGTTTGTCTTTTAGAAGAAGAAAGGAGACTGGGGCAGGAATAGATTTTTGCTGCTTTGGAAAGGGGTTGCAAACTCATTCCACCACTTAGTGAGGAACACTCTCAAGAAGACACAGACAAGCCAGTATGGCACTGCTCCACGGCTTGTTGGCACTAGTGGGGCTTAGGACAGGAAGAGGCAAGTTCCCCATCACAAATATGAAAGAATTAGAGAATGGAGAAAATCAAAAGAGAAAACAACAAAGGTGCAGCTTAAGTTTTAGGTGGTTAAAATGAAAAATGGGACTGTGCCACTCACAGGTGGATAGATAGATCAATCAATTGATCTTGTCTACACTGACACACTTTGGAGCTATAATTCACTGCTGGGGTAATTATTTCAGCACAGTGGTGGCAGGAGCTATATCAGAGAGAGAATTCAGGTGCTTTTAGTTGGGGGAGAGTTGGACAACAAAGGAGTAAAAAATTGTAAATAACATCCATCAGTAAAGATACATGGGATATAAGTTATGTCTGTGCAGTTGCAGAGTGTAGAGGGACAGATAGACAGATAAATAGACATATAAAAGTCTGAGTTTTGGTTGTGTAATCATTCGCTGTCTGACCTTATCCTCACCTCCTCTGCACTACTCTTAGAGAGAAAAGTGTTTAGCATTATTGTGTCCATGTCTCTTTGCCATGTTACTGTTCACTTCTTTATCCCCCCCTGCACTGAGTAAGTGGTGCTGCCTCTGGAAGGTGCAAGGAATTTTTCTTCATAAGCCTTGATGTGTTCAAGAGAGGGCTGGGCTCATCCCCACTGTGAGTCTGACAGGGGTTTTAACAGCCTCACAACACCAGGACAAATAGCTCCTGGTCCCTTAACCCTTCTCAGATTTGCAAGGCAAGGCCCAGCACTGTTGTTCCCATTGCAAGGGCTTTACACAGTCTTTCAGGCTGAAATCCTCTCTGTGGTGGCTGGGCAGAGCGGAAATCCAGGGGCTGGATCAGATTGGCCTAATGCTGCAGCAGCTTAAGCGATGTGTTTTACCAGAGATTATGGTTTCACTTACACAGAGCGCCTGAAAAATGCTGTGGTTTAGGAAGGATTATAGCTGAAAATTCCATGCCTTAAAAGAGAAATAAAGCAGGGGAGTGACTAGGAAACCCAACGTGCCTGGGGGCTGTGCAAACAGGATTAACCTCTGCCCAAAGCACCTCTTGCTTCTGCCCACCCATGCTTCCTGTGTCCACCTTCTTCTGTCCTTTCTTTCCCACCAGCTCTCCACACTTGCTGTCTCTGGTATAATATAGAGAGATGAAAAAGGAGTCTGGAAAATGCTTAGGACCAAAGTGTCTGTAGTTTATTTATGTGTCACTGTCAAATGGCTTCCTTGAAAAATATCGCTTCACTTGCAGCCTGTGAAAGCCAGGGGAACTTTTGGCCCATCTATTCATCCAAATTATCTTGTATCAATATTATTTGGATAAAGGCTTCAAGCACTCCAGAATGCTGGTGGTGACTCTACCTGCCTGGCCTGAAGGTAAATCTGCGCATTCTTTGCCATCTGATAACAGAGGATGCAGAAGAAAAATAGCTTTGTGGGTTCTCCATCTATAGAGAGTGGCATGTGAAGGTTCACTAGTAGGATTGTAGGACAGTGTATAGTTGTAAAAAGCAGAAGCTAGGCACTGATGTGCTGCCTACTCTAGTGACTCTAATTAACTGTGCAATAAAATCCAGATACTCCAGCTTTTGTTCCCCATATTCTCCACAAAAGATCCTTGCCAAACAGAGCTTCTTAACAAAAAAGGAAAAGAAATTACAACCCTCACTTAGCATACCAGAGACTTCACATAAGTAAACTAAATGAAGAGGAACTGTACATACACCTTTTGGCCAGGACTGATCCTTCCCAATAGATTAAAACATGAATATATGTCCTTGCTGCAAAGGAGTCTTGGTGATCAGAGACCTTTACTGGCCATCCAGGTTAGAAGTATTTGGAGGAGAACACAGATGGCAAACTATCATTTTCTCCTGTTAACAAACCTTTAGGAAACAAATATCTCAGGATAAACAGCATTCAGAGATAGAACCTGCCCAGCCCTTTATTGTCTAGTTGAGCACTACAGCCTTGCAATAAGGTGGTTAGAGTTAATTAAGCCAGTTCTACATTAATGAAGTCAGATTTATGACCTAATTATATGTCATATTTGTATTTCTCTGTATAAATCAAAACCACCAGAACTAACTTACTTCATAGGCCATTGGCAACATTTGCCATCATGGCAGAGAGATGGCCTTCATTTATTGGCATTAATTTGTTTACCTGAGGATGGATGGTTAGCTAGATGATTTAGATTGGACCTGATCACATCATCCATGCTTCACTTTCAGGTGTTCAAATACAGCATTCTAATACTGCTGACCCAACAACAGCGGTTGTTCTGGAGTACCTATGCTTTGGGTCACAGATTTCTCCAGTTCCCAAACTTCTTACTTGGCAGCCAAGTCAGGAGCAGTTGCAAAGCTGTATCTATTGTGCCTATGCAAATCTTCACATCAAAAATTGAGGTCCAGTGCAAACAATAATGAAAATTAGACCTTTTATAAGTCCCCCACATTTCCTCTCCTCCATTATGTCTCTCTGTCAAGGTATCTATCTGGCAAAATTATACTCTGCAAACAATCAGTTGGTTAAATCTCCAAAATGTGCCACTGTGAACAAGATCAATCAATTGATCTGTCTATCCACCTATTAATTGAACAGTCCCGTTTTTATTTTAACTGCCTCAAACTCCAGCTACACCATTTTTGTCAAAGCCTTTATGAAATTGAGAAGCTTTGGCCATTACGCCCAGCAACCTGTTTAATAGATACTCATAGCAGCATTGCTCTCCTGGGGAAGGTTACCTTGGGTTTGAAGAGAAAAAGTGATATAATTCCTTGGGCCAAACTGTGTAAGTGTAGCACTTTCATGTGCCCTTGGCCAGCAAGAGAAAGCAGCAGGAAAGGGAGCACCAAAGCTTCAGAGCATTCTTCTTCCCAACCCTGTGCTTCTTCCTGTCCTCCCTCTCCTGCATGTTCCCTCCCTCACCTCTCCTCTTCCTGCATCCCATTCATCCCATCTGCCACTGCACTCCATTCCTTTCATCTCCTGCTACCCCTGCAGAGGCATCCCTGCAGTCCAAGCCTAGTCCCCAAATGCATTTACTGCTGTTGTCTCAGCACTGGCTCCTCTAATCTACTCCTACACCTTTTTATTTTTATTTTATTTAAAATTAATTTCCCTGTAGATTTTAACCACTCCATTTTCATTTACCCATTTTGTTCTTCCTCTCCTCCCTTCCCCACCCTCGTCTTCCTCCCCTGTTCCCTTTGTCTGTCTGTGTCCATCCCTTACCCTACCACAGAAAACCTCTCCTCTCCCCTCAGTATAAAGCAAGAGCCTCATGGAGCCTCTCTCACCCCTTTCACCCCCACCACGCCGGTCGGCTCTGGGCAGGCTGATCTTCAGCCCTTCCACATGGCCCTTTCAGACGATGCGTCCACGCCCTGCTACAGTGCCTTCCTTCATCATGGTGCCCACTTTGGGCAGTCCAGCAGCCAGCCTCTGATAGCAGGTAACCGGCCTTGGTCACGAACTGAGTGGGGATGCTGTAGGTAAGGGGTTCAGTTTCATCTGATGGGGAGGCTAGTAATGCTGCAAGCTCTTTGAGTGCAAGTGGGAACCAGAGCAACCACGTTCCAGGTCTTCATACTCAGCATATGTTCTCAGCTCCATGAAGAATCACAGCAAGATTTCATGCCTGTTCTTCATTTTTTAGAATAAAATTAAAAAGAAACTGTAACTACCTAGAAGCTACCAGGTGTCCCAGTTGGATGGGTCTGGAGCTTGGTAAAGAAGCAGTTGTACAGCAAAATCCTGTGTTGCCTCAATAACCATAACGTCCTTGAACACTGTGCGCCCACCTAGGTGTGCTAGCCTAAGGGGGATGATAGCAGCTTGAAGATCCTAGCCAGCTCTAGGCCTGCCTGTGTTGTTCAGCATGCATTGTAGCCCCTAAGTCAGAATAAACTCATAGGCAACTGTTGAGCACTGCCATAGCTATGCTCTGAGCAGCATTTGAGTCACCTGGTTTGGGAGTGTCAGTGGGAGCTGGTGCTCTCACACAGCAGATCAAGTAGAAAAGAAATCCAGCATCACGTCTGAATATCAAGAGCAGGAAGGTTGTGTGAGAGACTGTAATGTTTTACAGACAAAAAATACAGACCTGAGGCAGGTGGCCTTTAAGGGAAGAGTAGAAGTGAAGAAATAGGTTGCAGAAGATAGCAGCACTTATGATCAGCAGGTGGGAGAGGAGGATGAGGAGAAAGGACAGATTTCAGCTAGGTAGTAAAGGTACCTGACCAAGGTGACTGAAGCAACATTGCTGTAGAAGTTCAAGGGTGACTTGGATGAAATAGTGGGTATCATCTAAGGTGACCACTGAACACTTTTCAAAGGATGTATTCTGGGCTTTTTCAGAGCAGGCAAGTCTTAGTGGAAACCATAGTTCCCAATACTCAAAACACATCTCTTACCTCTGCCTCCTTCATGTTCCTATATTATTTTTCTCTTTTGATCTAACATCCTTACTTTGTATTGCCATGTGAGATTTCCGTTTCTAAACCTCCATGTAGGAAAAAAGAAAGTAACAAGAGAGAAGATTTGTTTTCATAACACTGTCTTGGTCCAACCTTACAGCAGCCTCTGAGTTCTGGGCACTTCCTAAGGCAAGAAGTCTCCTGACAGACTCTCTCCAAAATATAGATCTTTGGGGCTGCCATCATATATGACCATCCTCTAGCCTAGAAGGAACTGTGTTTCAGGAGAGAGACCTGCCTTAGAACCTTTATAGGGCATTAGATATGGGGCAAACTATTCAAAAGCTCAAACAATGTCACAATGATTCAGGTGCTGTTCCTCGATCAGAAGGCTCTTGGAGGAGGGAGAATGGCTTGAGTTGGAAGTATGTTCTGAGCTAGCTTTGCCATAGCCCTGGAGTACAAGAATTAATTAATCCTGCCTACCTGCTTGTAATGAGAGGCGATAATGGAAGGGGCCTGCTTGTATATAACAGCATTTTAGAAGCCTCTCTGTGGGACTCTTAGTGATGTTTCTGATACAATACCTGTTACCTTCTTTTTCAAGACAGATGATCACTTCCCAACAAATTTTCCATGCTCAGTTTTGAACATCAGCCTCTTTCACTCATGTCTGAATAAAAACACAGGGGCATATGTGCATACATCAAGTAGCAGAGTGAGTGTATATGTGTTCCCACCTGAATGGAAGTGTCAAAATGAATTAATTTTACCTGCTGCTACATAATGTTGTCTTCAACTTTTCAGTGACACTGTTTTCTCACTCATCACCTGTTATATCTCAGACTAGTCAATAAACCAAAATAAAAGAATAAGAATTTTAAGCATAAAAATTTCGTGCCTTAAAAGAATGTGAGAAAAAAATAACTACATCTAGTAGGTGTTATTCATACAGCTTAACACAGAGCTACAAATCACTAAAGGGATGGTTGTGATAAAAAAGTAAAGGAATGTAGAATATAAATCCCTGAGATGTTACGTATTTATTTTTATTGATATTGGGGAGTGGCTGGAAAATGGTTCAGCTGTTGTCTGGTAGTTCTATGCCATTATCTAAGAGGGGGTGAGCTAGGAACATCAGCCACTGATCAGGAATCTCTTCAGGGAAAAAGAATGAACTGGCACTTCTGTTTTCTTGAGTAAATCACCTCAATAATCTTTAGTCAAGACCTATGAAAGCAATGACACTGGTTTAACCTACCACATCCCAGAGAAACTTCCTCCCTTTGGTTTATGCTCCATGCTTCTTAGTTCTCACTCTGCCTTATAACTGTTATTTATCTCTGATTCCCCAGCCAAGGTTCATGCTTGTTCCAGAGCCTGCTTTATCAGTTATTCTGCTGCTAGCAGAGCTAAACCAACTCTTCTTTCACTGGTGTACCCCAGCACAGTCCCAGTGACTCCAGTGGTGTTAATGGGCTATACTTAACCTGTCACTTCTAAAGGCAAATCAGATTCCTGCCCTCCAATTAGAAAAGACAGGAGAGATAAAATTTAACAGAGGAACAACAAATGGCACAAACTTCTTGGTGAGCTACAGTTCACCTAGGAAATGTGAAAGGGTCTGGATGCCTGGAACAGGCTGACATCTCAGTAGGCAGTGTTGGAGGTTGAGCTGTAAATCTCTCAGCAGCTGTGGGGGAAAGATTATCTTAATTTATTTAGCAGTTTAGTGTGTTTTTTTTTATTTTGGTTTGGGTTTTTTTTTCTGTTTTGTTTTGGTTTTGGCTTGAAACTCCCAGCAGCTTCTGAGATTATTTTAGTTCATTTAAATGCAATAAGCACTAACAGCAAATGCCCTTCTGGCTGGCCCATTTTCAGGCTAACCAGTCCAAATGAGGAAATGCCTCTGGCATCAACCAAGAAGCCCCCAGCTGCACTTCCTAAGAAATTAAAAATAAACTACAATCAAATACCCAGTCCACATCCCTTTCAACTTCTTTGATGGTGAAAAGATACCACAATTCTATGTATGACAAACAAAAACTTGTACCTGTGATAAAAATGAAGTGAGACTCAAACTAATTTGCATTATCCTATTACTATATATAGTACACCAGCACCTGGAAGGAGTCCAACCAATAGTGGTCTCATGCTAAGCACTGTGCAAACTTACTAGAAATGTAGTCTTGCACCAAAGAGTTTGCAGCATAAAAAGAAACACATAGAGGTAAAGTGACTTGCCTAAAACCATCAGCAGGTGAATGACAAAGGTGGGAGGAGAGACAGGCACAGAAAACTCTTGGATCTCTTTCCAGTGCCTTGTGCATTGACCATGCCCTAAAGCAACATCGCCACAGTTTTAGAACTGCATCCACTGCATATAGACAGGACCTCAGCTACTCTGGCAAAGAATATGCTGCCATTCTCTGTGCGGATCAGGGCCATTTTTGTTTAGTTAAAATAGATCCAAAATCTGCAATGAAACAAATTCTTTTGAGCCTCACAACAGGATTTTAACATCCATCCTTACAGTGTGAGATCAAAAGTGCCACAAACTTCACCCAGAATTTTCAGTGGATGGACAGCACTTATGTAAGAGAAGGCTGCACAGTAGTTGCCTATCAAGCTGCTAGTCATGTGACCATGGGACAGAAGGTGATATCAAATCAATATTGAAAGTTTTTACCCTTATTGATCACCTGTCCTGATTCTTTCCCCTTCCAGGTCGTGATATGGCAAGCACCACCTTGCCTGGCTACCCACCCCATGTTCCCCCAACTGGACAAGGCAGCTATCCAACCTCAACTCTTGCAGGAATGGTTCCTGGTAAGTCAGCTGCCAGACCTCACTAACGGTGCGCACATGTTTGAACAGTATACCAGCATTGTAAGAGCTTTCACAGCTGGCTTGGCTATTGCTTTGTTGACATGAAGAGCTATTCTTTTCATAAAGAAATCATCAGGTGCCTATAACCAATTTTGCTAACAACCCTTTTTGTAATGTATCTCTTTCTCCCTAGTAACTGATTCACTGCTGCTATGGGCAGCTAGCTAGCTATAACCTGTGGCAATTAATTGGTAATTAATTAACCTAGTTTTCATTAACTAATGTAATTATTTTCCAATGATCCATGCAGATTATTATGCAATGCTTATGCTCAGGATATTCACCTATCCACTAACTTAGGGTAACAACTTACCTTCTATCTAAAGCATGGCAACAAACTGAAAATCATCAATGGTAATTTAATACCTGCATATTTTGGAGATCTACTGTCTATAACCAAAACTAGTTAAGAACTGAGCAATGATTAACAGCATTTCATGAGAAACTCACTATGCACTTTTAACAATCAACCACTTCCCACCTCCTGTTTGTGAGAGTTTGCCTCCAATCCAAGAAACTATCTACCTAATCCTAAATCCAAAGGAAAACTGTTTCTTTGCTATCCAATGCCTTTGGAGAAATACCTTATCTCAGCATATGGATTCTCCCACTCCTTAGGGAGAAGAGAGGACTGTTTACTCTAGGGCAGTTGAAGACTTTATTACCTGAGGGTCTATTCCTCACTCTTCTGATGACAGTTGTCCCCAGGAGATAAATGAAGAGACAGGATTTTTATTCCTCAGACACAGTAGCCCAGGACACAGAACTTATCTGCCACTGATTTTGGCATATTTTATAGCCCAGGGTTGTGAGTCGTGGCAGTTAAGGAGCACGTACACAGTCCATTCTGCAATCTCTGCTTCTGCTTCTGAAGGGCTAAGTCCAGAACCAAAGCAGCACAGAGCCAGGGACAGAAAGCCCCTGTATTAGTAGCACATGATTTGCCAGGGCTTGTGAGTGGAAAGCCTAACTTAACACTTATCTAGATCTTGGAACAGCTAGCTAAATGAACATAAACTGTAGTGAGGATAGTGAAAATACTACTGATAGGAAATATTTTCAGGTCAAAGTCTTAACATCTTTAAATGATAAATCATAGAATCACAGAATGGCTTGAGTTGGAAGGGACCTTACAGATCACCTAGTTCCAACACCACTGTCATGAGCAGGGACACCTTTCACTAGAGCAGGTTGTACAGTGCCTCATCCGGCCTGGCCTTGAACATTTCCAGGGATGGGGCATCCACAACTACTCTGGGCAACCTGTTCTAGTGGCAAATTTTAGGGCATCTCCTTCTACAACCTTGTAGATGGTTTGGTTCCAGAATCAGAGAAGCACTAAGACAATAAAAATCAACACACCACACCTCACACACATGCCAGTAACAGTAGGTAGATTCAGTTGACAATATTTAAATCAGTTAAAAGTCAAAACTTACAGGAGGTCACGCCATATAGAAATTATTAATAATACCAAACTTATTGGCTCTTTGAGTAGAGAAATCTAAAAAACCAGACTCTTTCCAACTTCTAACTGTTCTCAACTGTTCAGTGGTTGCTATGTAAGTTTATTGTCCTCATCACTAGGATGATACTGACTTCTAAACTGGGAAAAAAATTTCAAGATCACTAATCTCAGGGCTCATTTATCCATGAATAGGGTATTTTAGCTTCTTGATGTGGAAGTTGCTTATGTTTAAGACAGCAGTGTCCCAAAAAACCAGAAATACTCCTAAAAGGAACAGAATTATTTAGGAGGAAAAATGTTCTTATGCTTCAAAGTAAAAAATCCCAAATCATTCCAGTCAAATGATTATCTTTACATTAAATCTGATGTCAACATTTAACCAGAGGAAGTTTTTCCATTGGCCTACTTGGGCATCCTGCAGTAGTTCCTACATCTTTCAACAGAGCATCAAGTTCTAGCTATTTCAGTCATACCCCACTGGTCAGACAGCCAGGAAGCCCTTCTATTCCTGTCTTCTAATGTGACTGAAGCCAACAAGATGGAGATAAAGAGGCTTCCTGGGAAGAAACAGAAGACTTGGCTTTAATGGGTCACATTGCAGACTCCTGCAGCCACTGCTCTATGTTAGGGGCCAACAGGAAAAGTCTGAAGAAGTGTTAAGAACAGACCAAGTATGTACTGGCACTATCTCAAAAGATTTCCCGGCCTCCAAGTTGCACCTAAGAGACATCCTAAGCCAGACTCAGTATCTTTCTATTTCATATTAAACACCCTCTATAGGTTTCTCCTCCACAAACTTAAACAATGTCCTCTGAACCTATATAAACCTTTAACATTCATAGCAACCTACGGTAAGATATGGTAAGAAGTTCTGTAGCTTAACTACATACTTTGTGAAAACTAGTTCCCTTGTTTGTTCTGAACCTGCCACCTGCTAGGCTCACTTCATGCCTCATCGTTTCTGTATTAGAAGACTAAACCAATAAGGTTTAAATACAGATGCCAAGAAATACTGTTAGTAAAGATTCCCAGAGCACAAATTTCACAGAGTATAGGCCTTATGAAATCAATCCGCTGTGCTTGCTTGCAACCTCTGTTAAGAGTCCAGTTTGAACAGAGAAAAACAAATACCATATTGCCAATGGTTTGTTGCATGCCCTCAGGCCAAGAAATATCAGGGGCCAGTGCTCTAACTACACTGGAAACAAGAAGCCAGCAAGATAACCACTCAGGAAGTATCTTTAAGAAACATATTGACATGCAAACAAACCTGTTACTCAGATTATGAGTGAATATGAGAAAGAGGCTCTGTCTTCTCTAAACAAAGGTGCAGAGCTAAACACACAACTGTTCAGAACCCACATTTCTAATCCATGTAAATTCTGATTTTTTGGTATTTGTTTTCATTTCACATTGCTATGAGGAGACAGAATCTTGAAAGAGTTCAATTTGTGAACATCAGGATGAAACATTTCAATAATGTCAACATGTTCTAGATGTCAAGACATTAAAATAACAAAAGAATTGAAAGGAAATTAAACGAGATGAGAAAGGCAAAGTGAAACAGAACAAGTAAGTTGCAACACAATACCTTGTTTCAATTTGAAATAATTTCAGAACTTTTCTTTCCAAACTCCATTAAAGTTGACAAGCTCGCACAAGACATTTCCATTTCAATGAGACAGCATTTTCCAGTGGAAAACTGTTTCTAAGATTGTTTGACCTGTGCTAATTAAAGCTGCTGTGTTCTACTCATGACAGCCTTTCACTAGACTTCTACTTGCACAGCCTAGAGAAGAGCTTGTCTCCTGTAGTAGTACATCCATGCAATATGGTCAGTGCACACAAATACCTCTGAGGTTTATGTGGATGATGTGATAAGATACATATCCTGCGTTTGCCCTTGCCTGTAACTTCAGGTCCCTGGCTGTAGACATAGAAGAAAGGCAGTAGTCCCGAGCACACACTTGAGAAAAAGCAGGGGTTAGTCACTCAAAGAAGAGTGATTCAGGTGTTGTGCTACACTTAACCTATGCATCTGAGACGTTTCCTGCACAGGTAACAGAACACTTTTGATCCCTGCCTCAATTCTTCCTCTTTGCCATAAAGGCCATCAAGTTTCAGCAAACTGTTTAAGTGCAGTGAACATCGGCTGAAGAAACTGCAGTTTACACAGAGCAGTGCGGAGCCTGCAGAGGGCTGGGGATGGCAGCGGCGGGGAGTCGTTAAACAGAATCCAATGTTGATGAGGAAATTACACTTGTTTCATTAGTGATCGGGGAAGGCGATAGCTCAGTTCCTCTTGGTCACAGTTGAGCTCAAAAGCTCATTATCCCGCTGCATGCATGCTTTCACTCCTCGTCAATAAACACTGTTTCCAGTGGCTGCCCTCCCTCCTCCCCAGCGCTCCATAGCTGTGACTCTTTCTCCTGCACTTAACCCGTGCTTTAGGAACACTATAAACAGTTTAGGGTGTCAGCTCAGAAGGGGGTGAGAGAGGGGTCTTGAAATACCACAACAACTTCTCTCCATGCAGCGAAGTAACATATGAGGTATTTCAAAAGCAGAAATTCTCATGTGAATAGTTTCTCTCCTTCTTTGGGAGGCAAACTCATTCCAGTATATTCCACAGATAAGTCAATTTGGTAGAGATAATTCTGGACTGTGCAGTGCACCTTGGTCACCTTAGCAGATTTCTATTCCTTCCCAGCTAGTTGTCAGGATTTTCCAGTGCAGGATGTTTCTAGCTATGGAATTATGCTGTGTTATTATCATTAAAACAGTAGTTAGCAAGACCTGTCACACAAAATGAGGTTTTAGCTGAAACTAAAAATTACTGTGACTAAAGTACCTTTGAATGTTGACTGTGTTTGATGCGTACACTTTTCTGCACTGACTACTTTAGTTACTACCCCGAGTACCTTTAAAATACCTGGCTGGAAAGGTTCTTCTCAAGTTTAAAGCAGTACAAATCCCCTGATTTCAACAGACTTCACTTCCAGCATCAGAGAATCTGTGGTTTTGCCTTTAACACCCCAGCAAGGGGATATTTGCACAGATTACAGTATAATTAATTGATGTTCTTTGGCAATTGTATCACAGGCATCCATCGCATCTTGCGCTGCCTTCTTTTCCTGTTCCATGCTATCTAGCAGGGACTGCCAGGTGCTTTTCAGACACTCCTGCTGTAACAATTCCACCCCTGCCTTGGGTCAGACCAAAAACTTATAGCCACACTGTTCTTCTATTGTCTTTTAAGCGCATAATGCCTTTCAGATGGCATTAATTGTCCCCAGTCTGTTGGTACTGCATTAAAATGAGGTTATGATCAGATAATGTCATGTTTTTCTTAACAAACTGATAGATGTTTAAGTTGGGGAGATTTATTTATTCTGAATGCAGCACCATACCTCTTCAGCCTTCTATTAAACAGGGAGACTTCAGCTCCTTCTGCACAATAAAACTGAATATTAAAGAAGACTCTACAACTTTCAAATCTTGGGTCAGAGTCTTACTAGATCACCAAGTTTGCAAGTATTTTGGTTTGGGCCCATTTTACAAAATGTGTAAAGGGGAGCTGTAGCACTGAGTCTTTCAGATTGAGCACAGTACCTAAAGTGCTAAACATTAGAAATTTATTTTCTGGAGCTGGAATGCAGCAAATTTTCTCTGTAACTCACTAAGCACAAAAGTGGGGGTTAATCATGTCTGAATCACTTTTCTGACTAATACCATCAAACAGAGTAAGAAAGTGATTCATGCATTTTCAATTTTATTTTATATTTAAGTCCAGTCTACTCAGAACATTTCCAAAAATTAATGATACTCTTCTCCACAAACATTCCATCACCCTCAATACCCTACCACCAAAACTTAGCAATACATATTGCCATAAACAGCACTGCTAGTTTCAATGAGTTTATTGTGAGCTTGTCCCATCAAGCTCCCATGGCTGCTGTCTTGGCACTACTGCAGAACCTTAGATTTTATATATAAGGAAGTTGATAGTTAAATGCAGAAAAAGCTTGTATATGCAATCCAACTGCAACTTGAGAATTGGAAATCAGAAGGCAATGAAAAATAAGGAAATGAAAAATAAGGAAACAAGAAATAAACCACTTTAATTACTTGTATTATTGAATTTCATTATTTTAAAGGAATGTCTTGATTGTGAAGAGGCCAATCTTATGATTTTTAATGGTATGGGTAAGCAACTTTGCACTGAACAAGCTCTGCAGGGTCCTGAAGGGCAGAGTCTCAGCTGGGCAAGGAAGCTACATACAGTAGTTTTGCTGCCGGCATACAGATTCAGCATCAACACTGGCTTGATGCAACAGCAGACATAAATCTTAATTTATAACTGTATTTCACACCTTCTTTGGTTTCTTCCAGGGAGCGAGTTCTCAGGGAACCCCTACAGCCACCCTCAGTACACGACCTACAACGAGGCCTGGCGGTTCAGCAACCCTGCATTACTAAGTGAGTACCTCTTTCCCACAGCACACCCCCAGCCTCGCGCTCCTTCTGTTTGTCTCTTTGTTTTCTTTTCTTTGTTTTTTGGTTTTGTTTGTTTGTTTGCTTCTGAAGAGGGTTTTCAAGTATTTGGGCAGGTGAGAGGCCTTTTTCTCACTCTCAATCCAGTGTTGAAATGGGTATATACCTCATGCATGTTTTGTATCAGTTTTGAAGCCAATTCCTCTTTCATGAGACAGTTCAGAACTCCAGTTCAGCTCTGGCTTCTCTGTGGGCTGCAGCCATAGTTTATTACAGATTGTATCAGAAATTAAATTCAGGTTCTGCTACTCTCTCAGGCTACAACCAGCATTCTTCAAAACCTTATTAAAAATTCAGATGAGAAGTTACTCCTCTCACAAGCTAAACCTAGAGTCTAAACCCTGGGGATCTGTAAATTCCATAGAAGTTATTCCTATTGGACCAGTTGGAACAGTGTCCAGAGTGGGAAAGAGGCTGCATCACTAGGTTTACAATAGCCAGTAGAGTTGTCCTGCAGGGTTATATATCCACCTCCAGTTACTAAGTTGCCCAGAAATAATCAGGTTTTTCAGAGGGGGAAAAAAATCCTTTGAGGCTTCTAATACAACATTTCTTTGCAAGGGAATAGAGGTTTATTATATGTAAAATAAATCAGTTGTGATTATTGCCTACATATTTACTAAGGTTTAACAACTGGATAATAGATGCACATTTTATTCCAGTGCTGTTAAACCTCAGTAAATGTGATCTTAATAATCAATCACCATTTAACACACATTCGATAACCATCTAGAGAGATTTCACGCCAAATGTGACCCAAACTCCAAAGAGTAAAACACTGCAATTCCGTTTCATTTCTCTCCTTCTGGTTTTAAAAGTGACCCATTATACTTTGTCAGGTATGCTCAGAACATCTGGCCCTGAAGCTTTCCTTGGCTACAGATCAGGTGTGATATACTTGGTTGCTGTGGTTTAACCCCAGGCATTAGCCAAGCCCCATGGAGCAGCTCATTCACACTCCCACCAACAGGACTGAGGAGAAAATCAGAAAGATAAAAGCTAGAAAACCTGTGGGTTGAGCAAAATAAGGAATTAATTCACTGCTTCTCATGGGCAGGCAGGTGTTCAGCCATCTCCAGGAGCACAGGGCCCCATCACGTGTAATGGTTACAAATGCCAAACGTCCCTCTTTTCCTCCTTCTTCCTCTCCTTTATATACCAAGCAGGATGCCATATGATATGGAATGTTCCTTTGCCCAGTTCTGGTCATCTGCTCCAGCTGTGTCTCCTCCCAGACTCCCAAGCACCCCCAGTCTCCTCACCAGCAAGGCAGTATGAAAAGCAAAAAAATGGCCTTGGCTGTGGAAGAACTGCTCAGCAATTACAAAAACATTTCTGTTACCAACCCAGTGTTCAGCACAAATCCAAAACGTAGCCCCATACCAGCCACTGTGAAGAAAACTAACCCAGCCTCAGCCCAAACCAGCGCAGATGCTCATGGGCTTACTTACAGATGGTCAGAAGAACCAAAAGGATCTCTTCCCATAGAGGGGGGTCAGATCCAGAGGCCACAGTAGCATCTACCCCCTGAAATGCGGTCCTCAGCTGGCTTCCACTGATTGTCTTTCTTTAACCCCATTAGGAACTCAGTCCCACGATTTGTTCCTTTGGTTCCTTTGCTTTTCTTTCTTCCTACCTTTCCTTTTCTTTTCAGTTCTCCTTTATTTCTTTTCTTAGTTTGATTGTGGTTTTTTTGTTTTGGTTTTTTTTTTTGTTTACTGTTTGTCCTTTCAACCAGTCCATTCTTCTCCTGTGTTAACTTTCAGGTTCCCCTTATTATTATAGTGCCACATCCCGGGGCTCCGCACCTCCCACTGCTGCCGCTGCCTATGACCGCCACTAGTTACCATGGAAACCACATGAAACTGCAGGGCGACAGCTTAGGCCTCCACATTGTACCTGTCTGATCACCTCCCTCATCCCTGGGAAGGGTGAAGAGACCTTCTCCGTTCCTCCCCACAGTCCAGTTCCTTCCTCTTCGCCGCGAAGGCGCCGGACCAAGCGCTCACCACATGAGACTGAGACCCCCTCCCTGCCCCTGCCCTCCACCCCGACCGCTCCCCCACACCGGGAACACCCTGCGGCCCAGTGGCTTCTCCTGCAGGAGCCCTCCAGCGCCACACGAAGCCCCCTCGGCTTTCAGGACTCCAGGGGGACTGGGAAGCAATGCAGCTGGCAGCCATTGCCTTACAGGACCCTTTTCTGGGAGCGGTAAGGGCCAGGGAAACAGGGGAGAATGCCGCTCATGAAACACTGTTCCCCAAAGATATATACTCTTCTGTGGTGGACTCTTGATGTGTGTAACCTGTGATGGTCACCCTGTTTCCCAGGACAGAGGGGAACGGTCTGGCTAGAGCAGAGATGGCAGGACAGAGCCCTGGCCCATCTGGCAATGAAGAAAGGACCAAGTAATGATCTGCACCCCATGAGGGGTTCTCTGTGCACCTCATCCCCACTCTCCAGCACGGATTCCCCCAGAGTTGGCTGCACCTCATGGGTGGTGACTTTGCAGGCCAGAGTTGGGAGGAACCTCACACATACACCCACAATTCCTGTGACACACAATCAGCTCAGACAGGAGGATGGAGCAACATTTACAAACAAACCGCCGAAATGAAGAAATATATAAATAGATATATAAATATAACTGTGTTTTTATGCTTTGTCATGAAGGTCTGTAAAAAGGAACAAAAAAAAATCCCCAATTTTCTAAAAAACCCAAGCAAACAAAACCAACAAAAAAACCAAAATAATAATTAAAAAATCCTACAAAAATAAAACTCCAAGTCCCATCCCTCCCCACCACCTGAGTGGCAGACAAGTTCCTCTGACATTTGATGCTCCTCTTTTACTCTAGGGTTTTGTTTCCTTTCTGTTTTGCACTACAATGGGATGGTGGTATTGGAGAGGATTGGATGCCAGCTCCACCCGGTCGCCTCCTCCTCCTCCCCCTTTCCCAAATCCTGTCTCTGGGGAGCAGTGTGGACAAGTCACATCTGACAAAGTTACCAAACACATCAGTCGACAAAAAAAGCACTCTGAATCAACAAACGTTTTCCATGTCACTGGTTGGCAAACAAAGAAAACAAGCCCAGCTGCGCTCTAACTGCGCTGTGTGGTGGAGAGTGTGGGGCTTCATGTGGGCCCATCTGATTGCCCTCTGGACAGCTGAGACTGAGATGGACAAATTCAGGATTGGCTGGGATTATTGCTTGGTTCCCTAGCCCTTAGCCTTCAGTCCTTTTACCTTAACTTCTGTACCCGTGATGACTTCAGTTCACCCGCATCCCAACTTTTGCAATTTTAGATATGCCCAACACCCATTCTCCAGATCTCCGCCGCTGGTGACAACAGCCTCATTATCTGTGCCCAACACCTGACTTCCTAATCACTACAGCCCTGCTATATGGGCCCCCCTTCGATTCCCAGTCCATCTGCTCATACACCTACTAATTTATAGGCCCCCATTCAAATCCATATGCCTGCATCCTACCAGCCAGTCCCAACATACAGCGTCATCTTTTCATATTCAATCCTATATTGTGCACCCTAATATTTACCCCTTATCCCAAATGCTCACCTGATGATTCTCTAGGGATTCTCTGCTCTTTTTGGTTCCCAAGTGACTGACAAACACTGTTCTGCAAAAGGCTAACTGTCAATAGAAATGCTTATTACTTCTGTATTGTCAGCAAACTCATAAACTGTTCCTTGCACTGACACTTCCTAAAAAATTACTCAAAGAAAACATGAAGGCAGCTATAGCCTGTCCCCAGGGCATCAAGTCTGTCAAAGTAGATCCTTGTTGTTTTAGAGAGGTTTCAGATAAAACTCATGGACGACTGTCCATGGGCAAAGACAGGATTGAGAATAAAACCCCCGAAGGGCATAGAAGTGAACAGTGGAGCAATCTGTACAGCCAACAGCATGTATAAAATCCAAAATTCAAAGCCTCTGAGGAGATGTGGTAGTGGACTCAGTATTCTGTCTCCAAGTTTAACTTGTATGTATGAAATCCACCATCAGTAAACAGCTGTGTTGATCCCAAAGGCCCCTTTCACCTAACTCTTTCAGCCTTTGCATGGCTTTAGGTGATTATAGGTCTGTGTCTTCTTTAATGGGGTGCCCAAATGATAAGGGTATTTGGGGAGATGTTTACATAGAAGATATAGAGCTTAAATCTGTTCTTATGCAGAATAAAATCAAAGAGGTTACTCCTGATGTGTTAAAAGTGTCATTCTGCTCATCTTACCTCTGAGTAACCTGCTACAAACAGCAGAGTTGTTACACTGTCACCAAGACCAGAATTTGGCCTGTTATCCCATCTAATTCTATGAGAGAAGAAAATTCTCTGCAATTTCTAAAGATATACTTTCACCACTCCTGTTTTCCTTCACAGACATCAGATAGACGCTGAACCCCGCTAGTAATGCGTCTCTTTTAGTCTCTCAGTACAGCCTTTGCTCTATTTGTGCACCACCCAGTTTCACTCAGCAGGTGGTCAGGGCAGAAGCAATAAATCCCAGGACCAGCAAGGAGAAGCTCCTGAGGAGGCTAAAGAACAGAGACTGTCACATCCCCCACTTTGGCCACCTGCAGCCCAGGGGCCAACCAGCTTGAGAGAAGCTAGCAGCTCAGAAATGCTTATTTTTATAATGGTGTTTCACTAAACTTGAGACATGAGGTAGGGTCTGAAAGCAAGACTTAGTTGCCTCACTCATGGCTGGCTTGATTTGACCCTTGGAGGGCAAAATCTACTGTTGCTTTAACTCCACTGATGAAAGAGGATTTCCACCAGGCATTGGATTGGTCTGGAAAGTTCAAAAGTACAGCATGTAGTTTGACTTGGAAAATTGAAAGGAAAGCAGAATTATGCAAAAAACTGGGCAGTCTAATCCTCTTCCACCACCATCTGTAGACCCTCATGCGAATGTACTGAATTACATTTGCCAAAGAGTTTCTTGTGTTGGTTGTTTTGATTTACAGTCAGTGGATGCATTGTAAAGCAGTATTATAGCCCAAGTCTAGTAGCTGACGTGGGGATTTATGTGGTGATATTATGCAGAAGAAAACCATCAATATTCATATAGATTCCATTAGACTGGACTATGCAGGAAACGCAAAAATTCTACCAATTATTTAATATTATGTTATTTGCAAAAAACAATTGCTGCTTTGTAGGAAGATAATGTGTGTAATGTGAAGGCAATTCCTCTTGTATATAAGTTCATCTCCATCTTCATCATGGTAGTTATTAAAACAGCCTCGTCTCATCCTGTAGATAAGGAACACGCTGTGTGTACTGTGCAAGTCTCGTTGTGCTCACTAAAAACAAAACAATGTGTTCAATAAAGCACAGCACAAATTCAGAACCTGAGGGAACAGCCAAACCTTGGAAGGACCCTTTCCCCCACAGGCCAACAGTTGCTTTTTTATAGGTGTTTTTTTTTAAATTTTATTTTCGCTTGAAAAAATTTACAGGAAAAAATGAAAAAGGATTGGAGGAAGAAATCATTATGCAAAATCCAGTGAAGTACATGACTAAAACTTCTCCTCCATTCTTCTATCTCTTACCTTTTCCACCTTTCTTTCTCACACTCTTTTTCCATTCAGTTTCTATCCCTCTCTCTTATTATTTCTCATTTCCAATGCACTTTTCTATCCAGGGAGGGAACAGCATTACTGATATGGGAGCAGGTATCTAGGACCTCAAACTCCCCAGTTTCTCTTTATTGCTCTAGAAAACCTTTGTCAAATTCAATTTCCCCCCCTACCTCAGTTTCAACCCTCTGTAAAATGGGAATAACAATAGTTTCTAGTTCACAGGGGGATTGCGTAGCTGAATCAATTAGCACTGGCTCAGTGCTTTGAGATTCTGGATAGAAAATTCTATCAAACTGTTAAGTATTATTGTGAATAATAATTAATGTTTCCATTACATTTCCCCTCTTTTCCTTTTTCTCACAAATCATCCTTTGTTTCTTCATTCTTTTTCCTTAGCTCTCCCTTCACTTTTTCTTCTCGCATCATTCTTAGTTCTGCTGCTATGTTTGCTTTATCTAATGGACCAAGCAGAAATATGAGACTGGATCTCCTTCTGTCTCCACTTGGGGGAAGAATCTTGTGAGTTCTCAAATGCCATGCTTGGCTGGAAACAACAGGGACTATGGCATTTAAAACTGGGCAGCACTTTTGAGTCCTGTTCTCTGAAGCTACCACATCCTTTTGGCTAAACGGGATGTGGGGCAAGACACGGGAAGGGTTGCATGAGGTGGATGCATTAAAGCTGACACTGCTGTGACCTGTAAATCTGTTGGGGAGGGCTGGTGGCAATGAGCCCTGCTGTGGAAACAGGGAGAAGTTTGCATGCTTTCTGACCCATTGATAGCAATGAATCAACCTCAGAATACGCCTTCAGAATTAATCACAACATGAATGTGAGGATGTTAAACAAACAAGAAAAGGAAAACAAAAAACCCTGCGCCTCTTTCATCTCTTGAGTATATAATTATATATGCATATTAACATTTTCTTAAAGGATTTTTTCGTTTGCTGAACTGTTGGATAAACCCCACCCTTTCGTCCCTAAGGAAAAGCACCCCTCTGGGTAAAGAAATAAGAATCATAGCTGAGCTGCCCCCTTTGGCAATGACAGAGTGAGGGCTTCTGAGGGACCCACAAATACCACAGTGTGCTTCCTTGGCTGGGCCCAGGGCAGTGGCAGACTTGCAAAGCAGGAAGGAGGGACCAAACTGACAATTACAGAACTGATGACAAATCTAACCATAAAGCAGCTCTGCTGATGATCTCCAGGCTAAGCTAGACATGAGACCATGGAGGGGAGGGGGCCAGTGCCAGCTGCAGGGTCACATCCATTCTAGGCTGCTGCAGCCCCTCTTGGCTTTTCCTCATCACTTCAGTTCTGTTTGAGCCTTTTCTTTTCTCTTTTTGTGCACATGAGAAATAAAAGCAATTTTTTTTTCTATGTCATTTTTGTGGCTTCTGGCTTGTTTCTCTTTCCGTCTTCTCTCTCGCTCACTCTCTCCCCGCCTCAGCACTTCACTCTCCAGTAGATTCCCCCTGAGGTCTGGGGGATGTTACATTTGTTGCACCTCACACCCTTCAGGCACCATGTAAACAACACCATGATTGCTAACAACCACCACGCAGGGTGATGGAAGACACTGCACCTGCTTGCAACACCCCACAGTACAATCAACCCTCTGAGTCCCCAGCAGCCCCCACATGTTTCTACTCATTGCCAGCAGGACTCCCTCTTCTGTTGATCTCACTCAATTCACTCCCAATGATCCATAACACATCAGGTATTCCCAAGTAGTTCAGAAAATCAAAATGCCATTGGGTACTCACAATATCCGAAAGACATGGGGTAAAACCCAGATCCCCTTCCCCTTTACACCTGTTTTCTCTTAGCCCCAATTGGAGATGAGCAACACCTGCCCAGCATGCCTCCAAGAGGATTTAAAATCTTCTAGAATCAGCCCTGATGCTCCATCAAAGCACTGAGGGGGCCATGTGAGAAGTCTCAATAAAGGAAGGGTGGCTAATAGCAGTCAGGTCTCATCCCCACTTCTCTGCTACCCTGATTTTAGTTTCACAAGAGGAATTCTGTTAGCCTAATGTTTTATTATAGCTGGCTCTCTCTTAATCTCTGTCTTGGTTAACTGGGGTGCAAAACCAAATGTAAAGTCATTAATAATCCATTCTCCAAGCTATTCATCATCTACTTAACAAACAGCCAGGCATTATATTAAGGTATGCTATAAACATCCCAAATACTGAGGTATTCACTCAATTTTTCCTCAGTTAAGCATTAATTCTCCAGGAAGTCATGTGCTGTTCAAGGTCATAGAGGCGGAGCAAAAATGTGGCAAGGAGTCAGGCTAGACTAAATCAATTTTGCTCCTACAATTTTTAGTCATTAAAAAGTACTTTCACAACAGCTCATGAAAACCAGCTGGTCATATTTTCTGCCAGTGCACGTGTATCTTAAGGAAAGCCTGTGCAGAAGTACTGTCATGAAATAAACGCTTTCACTCATCAGAGACTTAAAACTTTTCCTTTTGTTCCATTTTCTATATTTCCCTTGCAGTATTAATAGAATAGGCTGAAAAATCATCCAAAATTACATTTTCCATAAGTGAAAGTCAATTTTTTGAAATCCAAATAAACTGTAAAACCAATTACATTTTCACAACACTGCAACTATACTGAAGTCAGAGGCCTCAGGTTTCCAGGGTCTTCTGTCTATGAGACAGACACACCTGGGATGTCGTGATGCAGGGATAGGCTTGCACTCAAAATTGGAACAAAACTGGATTCCAACATTCTGAAATCTTTGATGCATCAGAATTCTCTTTCTCTATCAAAGTTTAGGTGATAAGAATCAAAAATCAAATTGATAGATGAGATCCTAGATGTCAAACTGACTGGAATCAAAGGAAATTACTAATGTACGCTCTCTGTCAGAGGTGAAGGACAGGATAAGAAGAGATAGATGTGTCAGAAGAAAGCAAAATGGATTTTCAAAATTCATCCTGGTAAAATAATCTTAGAAGAATGATTTAGGAACTAGCAAGATCATCTCATTTGTATTGCACTTAATACAGCCCAGAGATCTTCAATCTGACATTCCTGCATAAGTCTCCATAACTGATTGTAGAACTACAGCAGAACTTTTGTAGCTTTCAAGAACTTACATTTTTTGCAAAAAGAAATACTTGCATGAAAGACCTATTTCCACCATCCCAACTACTATTACATTCTTTTAATAATCCTGCATAATCAATGGGAGTTCTCAGTGTGAAAATGTTACATAATAAAACTAAAAAGAGCACCACAGTCTGTCTCCTAATGACGAAAATGATATTGTAAGCGTTTATGCAGCACTAACTAAAAACGTCCTATGATTACTCTGACAAGAAAAATAAAGAAAAGTTTGAACATTCTGAGATGATGACAACCTTCTTTAAAAACAAATACACTCTCTAATGAGGCGTAGGCAAGGAAAGATAATATACATCTGAAGGTATTAATTTATGCAGCAGACGAATTTACTGGACACACAATCATTTCTGAAAAACTGTAAGGAGCTGGCGAATGGTTAAAAAAAGAACAGCAAACATGGTGTCAATGTTTTAAAGGAAAAATTTTATCCTGGAAAATATAATCTAGTAAATCTACACAATGATGCTTGTATCCAAAGAAGAATACTTTAAAATATTAAGGGAAGGATCAGCTCATTAAACAAGTAGCGGTTAATGAAGATATGCATAATAAACAGTGTATAAATTAATTCTTCTGTGCTTCAGAAAAAAGCTGGGAATATCCTCAGGACAATTAACTTAGATGATTCAGGAGCTGTCTGCAGTGAAGCAAAGGAAGTTTGTTAGACACTATATTTTCAGCTCCTCATACTCAAAAATCATGAACCAAGTACACACAAAAACCACAAGATTGACTGAAAATCATGTAATTTTGTACAGAACACCAGACATCATTTTGTATATATGTATATGTATATACATGTATATAAAATAAATACAAAATTACTTTTATTTAACTTCTAATTTCAGTGTTCTTGAGACATCTTTAGCTATGCTTTTAATGGTTCCTCTTCCTCTGTTAAGAGTCAGAAATTCACTTCTAGGGAAAAAGAAGCATCTCATCCCATCACGGGAATCTTGTGGTCTAGTATGTTCAGAAGCAGCTCAAATGTCACAGGATCTGGAAATGGCCCAGTAACTCCTGGCAAGGCTGACAGAACTAGTCTGATACGAAAGCTTATCAAAGACTTGGCTTTTTTCTTGTCTTCTGTTATGTGACATTTTGGTGGAAGATGCCTATCCAAAGCATATTTGATAATTTCAGGTTCAAAACTCTACCTGAAAATTCATTCCATAGTAGCTGCTTGGAAAGGACCTTTTTCCACTGCTCCTTATCCCTTTAGCAGGAGAACCCCTATTGCCAATCCTGCCTGTTTCTTGCAACCCCTGCCTCCTGCCCTATCTTCTACCATTTTCTTCCAGATCCCTTTCCATGCCTTGCTGGTTCTGTCTCAGACATGTTAACTCCTGGTATTGCCCACCATGTGGAAAACATGGATTCTCTGTACATTCCCTTCCTCCTTCTCTGCTTCCCACCCTCTCAGGTATAAACACTCACATGTTCCTTATACACAGTGGGGAGACCATCCAGCACCCCCGTGCTTCCTGCTCAGGTACTACTGGCTTCTCCACATACCCCTTTCCCCCACACATTCTCTGGACCTCCTCTGTCCTTACTCTTTTCATTGCTCTTCACAGTCCCCTTTATTACTATGACAGGAATACCAGGTTTCAGGAGAGAGGCAAGATTAATCTTTACTAGAAGCAGCCTAAATTTCTGCTGCTGGAGTTTGTAAGTAAATGTTGACCAACTGAAACTGCAATGCCTGTGGCTTCTGTTCCTGGGAGAAAAACTGCAAGGGATTGTTTTGGTGTTTTTTGAGGTTTTTTCAAACTGAAAGAGGGTAGGCTTGGACTAGATATTAGAAAGCAATTATTTTCTGTAAGGGTAGTGACGCACTAGAATAGGTTGCCCAGAGAAGCTGTGGGTGTCCCATCTCTGGAAGTGTTCAAGGCCAGGTTGGATGGGGCTCTAAGCAACCTGATGGACATGGTGGCACCCTGGCCCATGGCAAAGGAGTTGGAACTAGATGATCTTTAAGGTTCCTTCCAACTCAAACCATTCTATGACGACTTTCAACCTGAGACCAATTTCAAACACATCCCGTTGAACACTTATGAAAGGAACACCAAAAAAAACCTACACAGAAAACCCAAATGGTGTAAGTTTGAACAGTGTGAAACTTCACACAAATAGAGAACCTCTCTGTACAGAAGAAACATTTTTCTTCCATGTCAGTATCCATGAGAATGAAGTTTTAACAACAGTTCACCATTTGGGATATCCTTAATATACCAGCAATGGTTAGTTACAGTGACTAGCTAATAAGACACTTTTCAGACTCATACAAAGTCAAATCATTGCTAACAAGGAAACTGCTCTTAATGTAACTGGGAGAAGTGAGTTTATGGACTTAGATGCGCTGTACTAGCAGCTATTCTTCTACTGATTGTTTTTTGTTCTTACTGTTTGCTAATTGAAAAAGATTGAAAATCACTTCTCTAGATATGCTTCAAATCTCAGAACGTGAAAAAGATTGAAAATCACTTCTCTAGATATGCTTCAAATCTCAGAACGTGACATAAAATCCAGGAACCCAAATTTCTACTAAGTAACATCTAGCTAACAGTTAGCTGTCTAACCCATCAGGAAAATTTATATATCTTATTCCCCTGTTAAAGCTGAGTAGAAATAGGAAAATAGCTTGTGAACACTATCAGCTGAGACAACCTTTTATCTCAAGCAGACGTGGTCCAAACTCAGAAAGTCCCAGACAGACTTTGCACAGAATCATTTTTCTTAAATGTCATGAATTGCCCAGTTTAAATTGAAAAGTCACAGAGAATAAAACAGCAGTAAAAGAATTGAGCCCAAGCTGCAAAGCTGGCTACCCAAAAGTTAGTATGTGCCGGAATACAGGAAGACTGCACAGAACTCTGCAGGCAATGTGCCAGAGAGAACAGGAGAGAAATTAAGCGAACTTACATTTTTGCTCTCTTTGTAAGTCTATTAGTAACACAGGGTAAGATTAGCACAAGAGCTTTGCACCACCGTGAACAGAAACTCCTTGTACACTCCCAACCATCCACCTTTATCCAGCCATCCATTTACATCACACAAGTGTAATATGCTAGTATGTTGAATTTGCTAATAAACCAGGATGTGAGCATGTTATAGCTACTTAGTATTCAGTTTGCTCTTTTATAAATGATTTGATAGAGAATCAGGCCCTCCTCTCCCTCTCTAGCTGACTCTCATCTGATTCTAATTCAATTTCTCTGCCTATTGTTTATTTCACTGCTCCCCTGTGAAGTGTCAAATGCTGATGTTCCGTCAGCCTAGAACTGTCGTTTATATTTGTCATTCAGTCCTTGTTAAAAAATAAAACAGGACTGCGCCTGCCTCGGAGCGCTCTGCCTGGGAATTCCCTGTGGTAAAATTAGTCCATTTAGATGGAAAGTTTTGTGTCACTCCCCTGTCTAAATTGGCAGATCTGGCTCTTTTGCAAAAACCAATAAACTGTGAACCTTGATGCATCTGTCAATCAAACTCATCTTTCGTGAGCAAAGCCAGATGACAACAAAAGCTAGGCAGACTCCTCCGATTGGTTCTTCTCATTTAGGCATATCAGGAGGCACCTGTCACTCCTCTGGCTCAGCATCATGCTCAGAGGGACTCCATTCATGGAGGGATGAAGCCTTATTGGGGGCTGGGTTGGGGCTGGGATGGGAAAGGAGAAAGGGGGAGTTAACCCTCCTCACTTTCAATACAATCTGCAGTTTGGCTCCTTCCTCACAGCTCAGGTGAGAGGCAAGGAACTGGCATCACCTTTTGTTCTGGAAATGCTTTTCTGACTTCTTACGTGAATGCTCTAATTTCTTAAACTGTGCAGATTTCCTGGTAGCTAAAAGAATGTAGTAGGAGCAGTAAATGTGACATGCTACATCCCTGAGGCTCTGGGAATGGAGCCACTTTACCACAGAGGAGAGACAGGACATATTCCAAACCCCTTTCTGAAGCTGCTGTGTGCACCCTGCCTATCTGGTCATCCCTTGAGGAGAAGCAGAGAAGGTATTTCTACCTGGCTGCTAGGAAAGAAGGGGATTACAGACTGTTTGCATGCCAAGCAAAGCATTTTGTATAAAGGCATAAAAGAGGAAGAAAATGCCAGCAAAGAGCAATATCTCACACCATGGTGCTTGAGAGGAGCTGGAGCACTAGAAGCTGATTATACCTATGGAAATGATCCCCAAAGAGATCAGACTTCAGAGGACATCTCAACTTGTCCAGTTTTCACCGGAAAATTCTGAACTCTGCTGTCTGCCTCAAAAAAAGAGTGCCACATTTTTATTAATCATTTCTTTTGCATTCAAAAACCCAATTAAACCTAATTTTTGAAGTGTAGTTATTTGCATATTTACATTAGGTTGCCACTGAACGATTCAAGAAACTTGTTCTTTCACAGAGCTGTCGCTCAGTGATGGATTTATGTTGCCTCTTAGGGACCCCATCACAAACCTCATCTCAGGTACCTGTATTTTCTCTTTCTACTTTGTTTTGCTCAGAACAGCCCTGCCATCATATGTCATTTGCACTGTTTGCAGGTATCACTGTAACTAGCTTGGCAGAGCAGCAGCCAACCAGTTCTTTCAAAATCAGAATACAGTACATGACTATTTCTCACAGTTGCCTTACAAGTCTCATCAAAGTTTTGATTTTTTTTTGTCCAGTTACAGGATACATAAGATGGAAATCTCAGCCTTCATTAAAGTTCATTTCACTCCCTGTTCATTTAGTTCTACCATTCACTTTCAATTACAGGCTCAAAAATACAAGACAAAGAACTTAAAAACAAACAGCAAAAATGCTCTTTATGATGTTTAAGTTAATGTCATTATTCCTGCAGGTGAAGGATAACAGTTCTTGCTTATTGGGTGTTTGAGACTTGGCATATAAAGTACTGATTTTCATTTAAGAGATGGATCTGCTAAAACATTTACCAGGTGATTCTAGTTAGCATTCATACACACATGTACTGGGCTACACATATATGGTCAAAATACAATCTGTACATCATTATTTGGGGTCTTGAAAAGACTGCTAAAAGACTGCTTTTAGCAGGCAGCTTATTCTGAATGAGTACACAAAGTAGCGTAGCCAAAGGCTACAGTCATGAAAAGAAACATTACAGTCCCTATGTACTGTGGCTATGAACCATATTAATATCACCTACAGATACCAAGGCGTGGTTATGTACTGTTCAAAATAAGACATCATTCCTGTCCTGACCAACCTACTTATCATTAGACAAAACTGAAAGGGAAAGCAAGTCATTCAATGCTGCTCACCTGATCATTCACGGAACAACAGTGGCACATAAATCTCACCAACCAGCGCACAGGATCTTCCTGCCCTTTATGCAGGTATGGATTAAAGCAAAGCAGGCAATAATCAATTAGCCCTAAGTAATAACTTTTTTCTCCCAGATTCTTGGGAAAGTAAATGAAAGAAAAGATAATCAGTTTTCAACACTGGTTTTCTACCTGCTTCATCATTTTCTGTCAGGGGAATACATACACATAACATAAAAAAGTCTAAGCAAATGAGTTGGAAAATGCTGTGACAAAAGAGAAGAGAAACTTTAGGATGCACAGTGGAAATAGAGTGCGGAAACAGGCGGATCACAGAAGCACACCAATAACCCAAATAATGGCCACAAAACTGTTAATTTGGTGAGGTGCTTTGTAGGGAAATTAACAGGCCTTTAGATTTCTTCACAGAGCGGGAGGAGTATGACCTTGGCCAGTCTGCTCTGTACTTGTGAAGATAAGCAGCTTGCAAAGACTGTGAGAACTCAGAAGACAAGTACAGAGACAGTAGCTTTGTAGCTATAGCCAATAAGTGATTGTTTATGTATGTGAGCACCAGTAGTGTTAATGCACGTACACTTAGAGAATACTATAATTGTAGAAACGCCAATAATAAACTGAGCTTTGTAGTTAATCCATACTGGATCGTCTCACTGCTCCATAAGCCCCCCTCCAACAGTGCTTGGCCAAGGTTCCAAAAAGCAGCTCACTAAAATGTAACCCTTATACAACCCATATTTAGGGATATAACCAGACACCACAAGCTTCCCAGAATCACCAACAACCCAACACTTTCCTAGTCTATGAACATCTTTTCTTCTTGAAGACACACAGAGGAGTGGAGTGAGATTTCCTCCCATGATTTGTTCCCATCCCAGTACTCTGATTTGAGGGTTCACTGCCTAGTAACTATAAGAAACTGAGCAGTATTCTGAAATGCATAATCTTTTGTTATTCAATTCGCCCTTTGCCAGAGTATTCCAAAGGTTCAGTTTCTGCAGTTGGGACCAGCTCCTGAAAAGGGTCCAAATGTGAGTTAGGCATGTGAATATGTACAGTTCAGTATTTTTACTACAAGACTTTGAGAAATGTTTGGACACTCAGTTGTACACTACCAACTCACCTTTAGCTTTTTGGAATTTTTTCATAACATCTATTGTTAAAGATCCCCGAAAATTTATCCATCTTTTTTTTCTGTATCTAATCAGACCTGAGCTTTAATGAATTAATTTATTTTTAACTTACCCGTCTTTGAAAAGTCTGTTAAGTCCCTTAGGAAAAATCTTACCCTGTTCTTCTGCCAGCTAGGATACATATTCACCATTCAACTTCTTTTGAAGTTTTAATATAAATCAGAAGTGACTTAAATTATACCTCATGATCCAACTATTTCATTTTGCTCCCCCTTCTGTCTGTACTAGGTGATCACTCTCACTAGTTTTAAGGTATTACTTCCTGTAGCAGAAATTCTCTTGCTGCTTTGTGTTTACATCGCAAACACAGTGGGCTGCTGGCCCAGAGCAAAGGTCTCAAAGACTTACCATGAAATAGACCATGAAGAGCAAAATATTTTGGGGGGAAAGGCGACAAAGTACCATTCCCATGAAACATCCTGGTGATGTTGAACATTTCTTCTCCTTGAAGGCAAATTCTCTGGAAATACTGAGGTCCCAGAAAATCCTGCTCTGGGTCAAGGTGCCACATGTGAAGTTCCAACCAAAAGAAGAAGAGAGAGAGTGAAATCAAAACTAAAGGGAACTCAGAATAGTCTTTGATTCTGGAAACCTGGCACAGTCTTTATCAATATCTCCAATATTGTCATGTGTGCCTTTCTAATTTTGAGTATAGATTGTCTATTTTGATCCGTTATTGTTTGTTTGTTTGTTCACGTTTTACCTCTTCATATGTATTTTACTTGGCTGATACAACAAAAGCAAAAAAATCAATAACAGTTTTATTTGCTCAGAGACCTGTTTGCCTTTGTGAACCAAGACTGATCACACATTTCACCTGTTCCCTCAGAAGAGTTAGACACCAGAACATTTGAGACCCATGATGAAGAGTGTGGCTGGGAAAGGCAAATGTTTGTGTGGTCATATCACAGGGCTGGGCATCGTTATTTTTGTGTTTCATTCAAAGGTGACTAGGAGGCTTTTTGGAGTGCTTCCTTCTAAGTGAGCCATACATTAGCAAAGGTACTGGGTTTGTGTCATCTCTGCATTACAAAGGCAAGTGTATAACAGTCTTTACATAGTTCTTCAGGGCTTCAGGAAGAAATCTTAGCTGTAACATTCACTCAAAGATCCTTCCAAATTCAAATGCTTTTCATGTCTTCAGGAATTTTCTCTTCAATTTTACAATTGTGCCATTTTCTTACCTTTATCTGTGTTTCACATAGTCTGTTGCTGTGCTGCTCAGGGCATTCTTTGACCTCTGCATCCCCTGGTGTCAGAAAGACTCTTAATTGGAATTCATCAAAATGGTTCCTGAAGGCTCCCAAGAAGACAAGCCAGAGGCTTCTTTAGGAGAACCAGACTCTGCAGGTCACAAGAACACAAGATGACAACTGATTACATTACAAAGCAGCAAATTTAAAGTTGATTAAAACTTTTCCCCAAGAGTTCGTACTTTGATCAACTGGATTTGTAACCAAAAGAAGTTACCAAGATTCCAGAAAAGACAGGACAGTTTTACAGACAGGAAAAAAATCCAGGATTACGAGCAAGCATTCAACAAGCATTCTGGAAAGTTATGAATGTTCCTGGGATTCAGCCAACCTGCAGATTACTTGAGCTCAAAACAAGCTGCAGATGGTTCTCGTGTGTGCCCATTGCACAGTTCTACCTTCCACTGAAGAATCTGTTGAGACTACTTCTAGAAGTGGCCTACCAGGCAAAACATGAGCCTGGCCCTGTCTTACAAATCCTATACTCCTAAATTCACAGACTGATCATTAAGAGTGAGAAAACCCAGCCTGCAACTCTGGCTTAAATTTCTAAAAATGGAGCTTGCTGCAGGAGCTACATATTGAATAATTTTAAGTCATTCGTCTTGCCACCTTAGCTACCTACCTATTATATCCTGGTTAGTTCCAAATGCAACCTTCTTGGAGCTTATTTTGGTCCATTTTTGTTACTACTCTTTTATGCAGAGTTCAGTTTTGAATTAGTGCTGCTTCAACCACAGGAGTTTATTCATCTGTATTTCACAGTACTGAAAGATTTGTATTGTTTCAGGTTTTACGCTCTCTTTTCAGGGATATTTTTTCTTTTTATAAAAATGTTTGTGTTTCTGTCTCAAAGGTTCAATGTTATAAGTGAAAGCATGCCCATTTACTCCTTTAATGTGTCCTTTGTCATGTTCACCTCACTGGTTCAGGATAGCCTGATTCATAACCATTTTTCTCAGAAGCTTACTTTGCCTTCTGTATCCACCACTGTCAATCAGACCTCTGAAGTCAAGAGTTACATTCATGTAAACAGTGTGTAAGTGAAACTGGAATCAGACAGTGGCTTTTAAGATAGCTGTTTTCAAGTTCATTGCCACAGCTACCCCAGAGGAGACTCCTACTGCACTGCGATCATCTTGTCTGGCCTCTGATATGAGATACCCATAGGGCTGCTTTGAATTAATTCCTGCTGCGGGTCCAATAGCTGGAGTTGAGCTAAAGGAATCTGTTTCTGAGGAACATTTGCTACCAAGTATAAAGGTTCAAGTGCTGGAAAATACAGTGAACCCTAGCTATAGTATTTTGACAGCTTATTACCTGCACTGTTGGAAATACACACATTATTTCTGGTTGAATTTACCTGACATCAACTTAGAGCTGCTAGAGCTTCTCAGATATGTTGCAGAGCCTTGCTACCAAACTGTATGTTTTTCATTTTGGTTCATATTTATAAACTGTAATACTATGAATCATATTTTTAATGAGAAAAAAACCCTACCTTTATAAATAACCTGAATTTAGGTTTCATATCTCTATGTGGAGTCCCCTCAATAAAAAGACACTCAATGCCTCTACAAGCACCTTCTTGCTATCAACCATGTTTCTGTTTGATGGGACTGTAACCCTCCACACTGCCAACTTCAGAATGGTCCTTTTCCAAGCACCACATACACCTCACAAGTCTTCTGACTGAGCTCTGTTTGCATGACTTTTATGCAGAAAAATCACTGCTCAGTTATTTTTGCCAACATTGTCAATTTGTGTATGTGAGTTCCTACATTTATTTTTGGTTTTTGTCTTAAACTACAACGGAGAGCTGGTCCCCACCCCAAACAATGTAAAGTTACACTTTAGAATCCCACATAAAAATTGCTACTCTCATGTTTTCATCTTAAACTCATTATCTCTTGTCACAACAGTTATTTTGGATGTGGTAATCTCTAATGATGAGTATTTCTAGTTTTGATATACTTCACTACAGATGAATCTCAACTTTATTTACCTGAAAAACTAAATACAATGGAAACCTGTTACAAAAGCCTTGAGAAGGAGCTGTTTGCACCATTTCCTTGAAGTGATCATGTCAAGAGAAGGAAAATAAGAGTGCTTGAAGATAAATCTTCCCTCTACCCAGCATGTCTTTGCAAGGCTGTTCTTTCCTGTATGCTTGCTCTCAGTGCAGTAACTTTAACTGGCTTTCTAACTGGCAGAAAACTTGGAGGCCCTACAAAAAGGCTCTTTCTTAAATCCTCTGCAATTTTACTGTGACAGCTGCTGGCTTCCTACATCTCCTCACCCTACCTGCTCCATTTTAGCACTCTAGAAGAGCTGACGCTCCTATGTTCACAAACAGGATGGAGGCTAGAGGCTTACTTAGTCCAGCGTAGAAACAGAAATGAAGACAACCATAAACAACCATAAAGGCAGGTCCCACCACCCTGCAGCTCAAGGCTCTAGATGGCTGTCTCAGAAATGCTGAGCTCTGACTTAATGCTGCTCTCAGTGAGATGAGCAGGAAAGCTACTGGTAACTCTTCCACTGATCTCAGCATTGAGTATTTTAGAACATCCCACCTGCAGTGTAGGGAAGTCTGGGGAAGAAGACACAGGTGAAGATAATATGAATGAAGCCTGTTCTCTGCACATGTATGCAACCATTTCACAGACCTCCCTCCCTCTGACCACGTTTTTAGTACATCTCTTTAAGACACTCAAAGATTTCTAGAGAAGACATTGTTTAAAAAATCTATTCAATATTTATGAAAATACTTTTATTTCACCCAAATCGAATTTCTTTATGTCTCTGGTTGGTTTTAGCATTATCCATGCACACATACCCACACTCATGCGTTAAGAAGTTGTGAAGTCAAAAGAACTAAAATTTTAGTCTGCATTGCTCTTGACTAGAAACTGAATCCATATGCTGGAGTCATGACATTTCAATGAAAATGAAATTATGATGTCATTTTAATTTAATTTTTAATTCATATTTTAATTTATATTGGGAGGTCCCTCATTGTCCCAGTCTTGGATGATGTGAAATGATGTAACCTGGGATCATCAGTGGCACATATGGGACTAGGCACCCCTTTCTGATCCATACTGAAGAAACACTGGGAACCCAAATCATGGAATTTGCTTTGCAAGATGTGATTGCTCCTTGGATGGAAGACATGACAGATACTAATGCATCACAAGGTGCTAGACATCACTCAGTATTTGGGTCCATATGAGAATCTGAAGGTTAACCAGATGCGTCCCTAACTTCCCACTCACTTTGGTATGAGGGAGAAATAGAGATGTAAGCATTACAGGTGGAAGCTTCTGGCTGAGCCCCAGAGACACCACATAACTATGAGGTTTTGCTGTTGGGGTTTTTTCTTTCTTTTTTTTTCCCCTCCCAAGCCATGTTGCAAATTGTGGAAAAGCAGCATTGTGACTCCTATCATGAGACAAGTGGCACTTCCTTCCTCTTCCAATCCTTCTTGCACATTATCCATTGCTCTGAGCTGCAATGGATGGTGCCAAAGGGGAACATAATTTTTCCTCTCTTATTTAATTTTTTGAACAATCTCTTCCTCCACCTCCCCTTTCTTCTACTCCTCCTCTTCTTCATCCTCCCACCCACCCCCATCCTGTCCATCTCCCTCATCCCACTCGCACACCACTCCCCCCCTTTACCAGTATCCAACACTGTCAACCCAAACACATGATAAATTGCCCTGTCAACAGAATTCATTCAGGGACCAATTAATTCCACAGAAATGAACCAGGAGCCATCAGTTGCGGAAAAACTCCAAGTGCAGGGAGCGAGGAAGCTAGCTTTGTGTGTGTGTGTGTGTATGAGGGAGAGAGAGAGAGAGAGAGAGAGAGAGAGAGAGAGAGAGAGGCTTGGGAAGTTAGTCTGACAGAAATTGGTCATTTAATGCTTAAGTGCACCGTAGACAGCCCTGTCATAGCAGCCAGCATGGCAAAAACTCCCCCAGTGCTTTATTTATTAATTATGTGGAGCAGCACGGGGGTCACTTCACTGTCTCAATACAGACTCATCAACTTTACTTCTTGTCACTGGAAGAGATCCCACAGCATGTGGGGTAGAGGGCCAGGCCTTATCCTGGCTCTGTCTCCTGCCATGCTGCTACAATACAGGCCAGAAGCAAGTTTGCAGGAGGACCACCTGTGCCCTTAGTGAGAGTGGGCAGTGGCAGGAAGGGACACAAGAACAGTCAGAAGTGGGAGGCAAACCATTATCCTGCTGCTGCCCAGCTCTGGAGCAGAGGTGGTGGGAGCCTGGAGATTTCATTTGCAAACCTTCCTCATTATCCTCCTTCAAATTCTCCTTAGCCATGATGCCTGCAAAAATCTGACAGCAGTTAGGCTGCTGATGTATTATGAGTACTGCCTATCCTGCTGATCAATAGCGTCTCATTGCTCCGTACTGTATTCCCTCAGCTGTCCATACCAGCCGTTGCTTCTTGACTCATATTTGTAAGCTTTCTAAGGGCAAGACCATCTTTCTCTCCCATACAAGTACAGCACTAGGCAATGCCAGATTCTGATCTCGGAGAAGTGCCACCCCTCAAATAGTAGTAACAGAAAATACTACTACAGAAAAACAGAAATAATAATAACAACAATTCTATCCTTTTACAGAATCACAGAAAATATGGCTGAAGTTGACCTTAGGAAAATGTTAAGACCATGCCTCTGCCAAGGCAGGATCAGCCACTGTTAAAGTACTAAACTTTTTCATCTGGCCTGTTTTTAAGAACAACAATGAAGGTTACACAACCTCCCTATGCAGTCCACCCCAGTGCTGCACTACCCCATTCCACTCTTCACCCTGCCATGGCATTAGGATTTGAAAACATTCAATTCCCTAACAAAAACCATCAAGCCAGGCACCAACATATATCCCCACCTTTAAATAAGAGATAGAAATATATCTCTACCATACAGTATAAGTTTACAAATGATGCATGGGCTGCTCTTCACATTCTCTTGTCTGCTTGGAAAACAATGGAATGCATTCTGATGTAATCCAATATAATAGATTTTTCAACTGCATCATAGAACCAAAATTGCACCCTCCATTTAAAAGCTGAAAAATGCAAAGAAATCCTGGGAGTGGTGATATTGCATGGGCACTGCAGAGTTTAGGTGTCTCACTAGCTGCTCACTGAAGTGCCCTACAAAGAAACAGCTCTTCCTTCACACGTGATGTCCAGTGAAGAACTGCACTGTTGAAACCCTTCCAGTCCACATATTATTTCATCTGATGCCTAGAGAAATAGAGCTATACTTCAGAGTTTTGGAGTCCTGATCTGGATTTTCCTAACATTTGGGAATGTTCAAATATGAGGCTTAAGTGCATTTCTTCTGCAGATGTCTCTCAAAATAAACACCAGTCCCTCCATGCTTCTCAGCACAAACCAAGAAGAAGTCTGAGCTGGTGAACCACTGCAGTTCTATCTTGGCAAAAAGCTGTTGCCTTTACCTCTCCTAACCCCACTATGGTCCAATTTAAAGAGGCCAGAAATCCTTGCCCTGCCTATCATGGTACAGAGAGGAGAGAACATACCTAGCAGTTTAGAGAGACCCTCCAGCACATCAGATGGTATGTTATATTTAGTTAAATGCCACAAAATACAAAAATGTATCTTCATGATTTTGAGCTACCAATCAGATCCTTCCAAAGCTTGGAGGAGAGGTTGGAGTGATATACTAGACTCCTTCCTTGTACCCATCCCTATCTCAGAGATAATCTTTCAAGATCACAACTCCACAACCATCTTATAGATTGGAATGACTGTGCCACTTTCCTTAAGAGAGAGATGTTCTACACAAGCCAGGGAGAGAGATCTATTCGGTCCTCAAGACCCAACATCTCTAAAGAGCATATCTTGAACAACAAAAGCCAGGAAACAAAACATCTGATCTAATGACAATCTCTATGTATATATCTATTTACAGCTCCACTCTCAGTACTTACTCAGTAATGGGTAAATCTTAGTGTATGGTGGGAGGTACAGTCTGATCAGGAAACACAGTTGACAAACTACTATTTAAGTTGCACAGGATCCTTACAAATCCCTTCCAAGATCAACCCCAGTAGTGTTCCTCAATCAGGTTTTAAGTGTGCTTTTTAGCATCTGTTTGTTGTTAATAACCAGAATTCTATAGAGGACTTTAGATAAAAAAATATTTTCTGTTTCTTTATTTCACATAAGAAAAGGAACAGAATCTCTTATTTCAGCTAATGAGTAATTTACAAGGGCAAAGATGATTTTAGCTGATCTGTAGAATGTACAGTCTGCAATAATTTTTACCCCTGACTCTTAGGTAACTGTCTGTGGAGCAAATAATATCATGCATGTAGAAATAGTAGCCACTCTCTTCACTTTTTGTAATCATTACAATATAGTACTAGTCAGAAAAAAAAAGTCATTTTCCCATGGGAAAAAACCAAACTCAGTGACCTCAGAGATCCCTGCTAGTTCTGTTCCTTTCATTCCTGTTCTTCAGCTGAAAAGTGATGGGGAAGAAAATTCAAAACTTGAAACTTAGATATACAATTGTCATTTGCTGGCCTTTAAAAACCTCATATTTCAGATATTCAGAAAAGGGATCATATTACAAACTAATTCTCTCAAGTTGCAGATAATATTCAGAATGGAACACTGGTCTACCATAATTTTTGGTAGATTATAGCTTCTTTTGAAGTGCTTAGAAACTGCAAGTATTGCTGATGTCACTCAGATATTGTAGCAATGCTATAAGAAATGAAAACAACAACAAAAATTATTTTAAAATTATCCTACTTGGTGCCAGAAATAAATTAGTCCTTCACAGAGCAGGCATGACAGAAGAAATCAGATATGAAATAGTTTTGATAGTGGAGGATCTAATAACAATCAGGTCAGAAAATTTACCTTTGTCTTGGTACAGACTTTCTTAAGGAGATTCTGATCACTTTTATTGCCTAAAGAGACAGGCACTGAAGTTTTCATTCTGCGGAATGAAAGGATATTTTGAACTTCCATTTGCTTACCCTCAGAGACATCCCCATTACTGGCCCACCCTGTATTTTGCTGTTACAAGTTTGTTCAATACTTTGTCCTCAAGGAGCTCTTTCTGCTGGCTGAAGAATTCAGTGTGTCCCTGCACTGCAGCTCTGTGTGGACATTGTTCTGTATAATCACTTCCTCTCTAAAGCATGTATTTTTCCTCAAAGCATCATCTTCTGATACTATGTGACAACTTACCTGCCTAAGCTAGGACACAACAGGTCATCAGTTCCTAGCATGAAACTGTCAAACCACTTCACTCTCTATTGGGGAATTATTCTGCAATGCAGCTGGTAATGATTTATGAGGAGGGGTCTGGGAGGGTTTCAGGGGGTACAGACCATCATCATCCACAGTTATGCACATCAAGGACACAGACTTTGCAATATAACTAGTACTGACAAGCAGAGAAAAGCATCTTGTGATTCTAGGAGATCAGTGTGGACTCCTATAATAAGCACTACTATTGCTGATACCTTTTCATGTAGGAACTGCCTGACTCTAAATGGTAGGCTGTTACCTTAGTCAACAGCAGAAGAAGAAAAGTGGTATTTGGCTGATGAACTTTCTAGGAATGGGGCTTGCTAGATGCAAGTGTTCAGCAAGTCAGAAAACAGCATTAAAACCTCAGGAGCAAAAAATGTCAAGGATGACCATGAGCTTCCATCTTCCTTTTAATCCTTTCACCTTCTCAGTCACATGGCTACTAAAGCACCATCTTAAGAATGAAAGTTACTTTTTAATGTAATAACTTCTCTCCTGGTGCTGGTATTTAAAAGAAAACATGCAACTAAAATATTACAAAGACATCACAGTTTCTAATGCTGGACTGAGTAATCCCAGCCTTGGATATGCAGAGGGTTTAATATGCAGAAAGCTATATGAAGATTGTACATAGTCTCTCCTTGTAAGACCGCCACATCTACCCATGATATGGACCAAAACAGCTCTTCTAACACAAGGATCGCTGCACTCACTCCCCAGAAGAAGTTGTTACTGGTAGCTTAAAGGACAGCAGAGAGCTCTGACCCTGTCTCACCTTTCTCTGGCCATTTTTTCTTTTAGTTGCTGTGTGGCACTGTCTGTTGTGTGTTGCTGCTCTCGTAGTCTGGGCGTCAGTGTCAGGGCCCCATCACTTCAACAGAGTGGCTGCAGCACCATGGCAGAAAAGAGCACATACTGCCCTTGTTCTCCTGGAAATCTCAAGTTTGTGGTATCATTAATATTTTTTAGGCTGAACTAAATGTTCTTCTCACTGATGCAGCTGGAAGCACTCAACACCATCCAAGTGAGTTTAGCAGTAGCTGTTATTATGCGCACCTATTTCCACATGCCCAGCACAGTGGAGAAGGTGGTATGAATGCATCAGTGCAGGACTGCAAAGCTGGGCTGAATTACATGCAAAGTACCTACTGAAGGCTGCAAGAACTGAAGGCCCACATATTCAAGACCTACATGTGAGAATCTGGTGTAACAAGAAGGGAACTTCTGCCATAAAGGTGGCAGGAGCTGCTCTCACTGTGTAAGCGGAGGAACCTTGGTTTGGCCCAGGAGCTTAAAATGGGTGCTTGTTTTCCAGCAGGTAAAGCTAAGCTGCCTTCACTTTCTGCATGATGAGAGTTTTCAAAGAGCACCTGAATAATTCAGGGAGACTTTGATCTGAGTGCAGACGGACACAGGCATAAACTGTTTCCAGAGCCAGCTGGGAAGCAGTATTCCTGGCACTTCTCACTTCCTACCACTTCGTCTTGACATCCGATCCTAGGCCAGCAGCTCTCCCAGCTCCCATTGTACTGGCAGCTCAGTGACATGTTTGCTGTCAGTGGAGACCCTACTGTCTCTTAGTGTGTGCTACTCATTTACTTGAGAAGCATAGCGGGGTATGAGAGGTCATGCTGCTCCACAGGTCTCCTTTCAAGGATGGATGAGATTGTCATTGAGGAGAAAAGGTCAATATGTCCACACCACTGCTTGGCTGAAATTGCCTCTGATCCAGAGGCAAAGGTCTCTGCAAGGGATGCTTGGGGTCTATTTTTGGGTTGGGACAGTCAAAGTTGGGGTAGACCTTTTGTGTGCAGCCATAAGAGCTTTTACTAAGTCTCTGTTGTCTCCCTGTTACTCCTTTCCTTTTCCAGCTAATTCTGCATATTGAACAAGACTTTATTCAGCCTCTCAGGGTTCACCCTGACCTGCACAGGATCATTTGTGATATACATCAGTCCAACCAGGAAATGAATCTAGCTCTTTACAGCTAAATGGAATATGCCTTTCATAGTGCATTTACAGTTTCTGCTGTGATAGTGACTTGATGCTACAGCAATGAGTTGATTTTGTTTAAGTACATGGAAAACATACGTTGAAAATAATTTTGTTCATTTTGACTTTAACAGAACAATTCTGGATTTACACCTGTAAATCCATGAGGAAAGTAATAATCAGAGAGAGTGTGAGCAGTTGTATTCAGCAAGACAGAGGATTTTTTTTGTTTGGGTTTTTTACAGTCACTTTCCTATGATCATTCTTTAAAGTATGCTTTTTGTCTTTTGTCTCTCTCTCTTTCACTAAACTATAAAATACTGTATGAGCCATGGAAGTTTTCTGATTTCAACAGATCTCTCTGCATTGCTTTTTGGACCTGGACTTTCATTGTGCTGGGGAGTCAGCCTGCAGTTCTACCTTCCACTGAACTGTGTGCATGTTCTGACCCAAAAGGACAGGGATGAACAAAAAAAAAAAAAAAAAAAGATGTTAATGAGATGTTGTCTCATTTAAAAGCATAGCTCTGTCATACAAACAAGAGACAATACAATTCTTCCCACTCACAGGAACTGCCTTTCTAGCAGCTTTCTAAGAACATGTTTGAATGGATCTCACCACCACAGTTTCTCAGGTCTGCACAGGCATCACTTACTTTAGCCCCGCACTAATGCAGGGCTTCCCAAGAACTCAGAACCATGACCATTTTACAGCTGGGGAGCTGAGGCATAGGAATTAATTACTGTGTGCATGGTCACACTGCAACTCATAGCTCAGCAGAGAATCGAAGTAATGTCATCTAGATGCCACTTAATGTCACTTATTATTTGATGCGCTAGACTGTTCTTCCCACAGCTGATCACTCTTTTGTATGTAAATCAGCCACTAGAACTGGAGAAAAGGCACTGTAAACTTAGATATTGAGAGAGGAAAAGAGGCTGTTGAAAAATATGCAAACAGAGAACAAACTATCTGTCAGGGTTTGCAAAGGGGAAAATTATGCTATGATTAGTAGATAGTACCAAGCAGAAGTATGGAAACTTTCTTCACAACGCTGATGGCTCTGTTCACCATAATTTTCTATCACCTTTCAACCAAGCAGTGACATGTATCTGTGAGTCCAGAAATGGGCTCTTTGTCCCAAGATGAACTGAATGTCCTTCAGGACAAGGACTATATTTTGCTGTGTTGTGTATTGCTTGTGCAGTATCACTCTGCTCCTTGCTTTTTCAGGACTACCAGAAGTGATAACTTGGTGGACAGGCTGGATACATCCAGTCCAGCAGTTCCCAAGCCTCTTTTCTGCTTCTGATTTACCCAACACGGAATGACAAATTTCACAGCACAAGAATTAGACTCTGTGCCCTAAGAAGAGAGGAAAGGTTCTGAGTAGGAGTTAAGAAATTAAATAAAAGAAGATAAACAGCTCTGGAGTGCAAAGGTGCTGGCAAGCAATATTATCTGAATGTGTTGTCCCAATCAAACCTGTAAGTCTATTTAAAGGAGTACCGTTACATACACAGTGTTTGCAAACTCAGGCCATGATTAAACAACAACGACATGTAGCAGCCTATGAAGGAAACCAGCGGGTGCTAAAATGTTTAGCTGTTTTTCTTTTGAGAAATCAAGTGTGCTTCAAAGATAACAGGCCATGAAGATTAAGCTGCTACTGCACCAAAGGAGAAAAGCAGATGGAGCCACCAGCACTGCCACAGATGAGTACACAGAGATGTTTAAAGGCTGAAGATTTTATCAGCCCCTGCTCAAGGAGGACTGTAGGTTTCTGCTGTGGAAGGTGAAGAGAGGCAGAGGAAAGGAAGGGGAGGAGCATTAAGTAGAAGGATTTCATTAATTAAAAGAGATTAATTAGCACCATAAAAGCAGGCACTATGGATTACAGCAACTGTCAGCAAAGAGCAGTGTCAGCTGCAGCAGAGCTGGCCAGACACTCCCACCCCCAGGCACTGGCCATCTCCCCACCTAAAGCCATTGGGGCAGTACAGCCAGCCAGCTCAGAAATCAGTGGTCCCAAAATGAGGGGTAACTTGGAGGATGATCTCAACCAGACAGTGGAACGAGCTGGGGCTGGTTTTTTGTACTTTCCATGTCACCTTGAGCAAATCACTGATCCTGCTATGCTCCAGTTCCTGAAATAGGGAGATAATTCTTCTGAACTGCCAATTTAAATTGTAAGACCTTTGGGGCAGAGAGTAGAGCACAGCTATTATATTTATAAGGGATCAGTAAGCACTAAAGAAGTGCTGCAGTAAAGAGCTAGTTAGCTGGTAACCAGAGTCCAGATGCACAAAGCTAAAGTTCAAAAATGTTCATGCACTCCCCCTCCAGCCCACAATATACTGTTCATATCAGTAAAGTATTTCATAATTTAGCTATACCAGAGGTATTTTTAGCTAAATAGCTGAAGCAAATATTACTAGCTTATTTTCTGACAAATGTTTATACTTCTATTGAAAACATTTTCACGTCAACATTTTCTTCTATTTGTAAAACACCAGAATGCAGAAAGGCACTAAAATTCATAGCATCTTAATTTTGCTAAAGTGAAATATTTACATTGCTATTAAAATTACTTCATTCTCTTTAGTCAAACTTCTCAAAATATTCTGGATCACAGAATACTTTTGATGTATTAAAATTCCTAAGAAACTCTGTATTTATGACTACCATTATAACTACCTCCAGCATGTTCCACTGCAGCACCACAAGTAACATATACTGGTCATATGTGAAGCATTTTAGTATTTGCTATTCAGCGTCTATTAATCCTGTAAAAACATACTTATTTAGAAGCCAAATAAAGTTTGGTTGTTCAATTCTGCATACGCACAGCTTTGGAAGATCTGATCTCCACTAAAGGTCCCATTTGTTCCTTAAAACCACAGCACGTTCTTCTGTGTATGTCAGTCTAGAAGTCTTGGGGGAGGGCACTCCAGAGAGACTTCTCCTCTCAGCCTTCTAACTCTCAAAGGCACAAAAGAGTCCATGCAGGAATTTCTTACCTTTCCAATTGCCTCAGTTTCTCTCCATACAAACTGGAGATATCAGTTAATCCAGCTTACCAATATGCTGTAGGGTAAACGTATTTGTCTCTCCCTGTGGGGCAGGCAGAATCCTGGGAGGACAAAGCAACTAAAACAGTTGGTGTCTCCTAGTACAGAAACAAGCACAGTTCCTCTTCAAAAACCTCATCATCCCAGGCAGACTTTGAGAATCTTAGGACACAAAACTAAACCTCACTAATAAGCTGGGTTTTTTCCTGTGCTCTCAGCTGCCACTGCAAGTCACACAGATCATCTGAACTCCAGCATGGGGTAAAGGAAATGTGAAAACTGCAGGTCCATTGCTGCTCACCCTACTATTTGGATCATAACTTGTAGGGACCTGTTCTTGGCTCCAAGCATGGGGTGAAGATCTGCAAGACAAAGCTGCAGATTTATGATATGACATTGATATTTTTCCCTTCTCTCAGTTTCCCCAATAGGAAGAGGGGAGGAAGGGAAGTAAAAGATCTACCCTTCTGGGACCACTGGAAGATACAGTTCACCCTCATCCCAAGCACACAGTGTCTGCCAAAAAAATGCATCATAAGCTGGTTCTGACCTGAACACTCTGCTATCCATGAGAACTCCCTGCTCCTTTAAGGTGCTGAAGCTAGCAGTCCTGTAAGGCTTAGCACCTGCATGCTATGCTCACAGCTGCCATCTCAGCATAGAGTCAGGCTCTGGGCTGCTCCAGTCTATTTTATCACAATTTACTTGGTAACAGGTTACAAATGTGGCATCTGATGAAAATAATGAGCCTTGATGTCACTTAGTGCACGAGGCTCCCTGTGTGTGTGCAGGGAATAGCAAACAACAGCCAGGCTGGCCTCCCTGCAGGTGCCAGCACAACTGGTCCCATGTCAGCATCCTCCTGCTGCACTCTGCCTCAGAGAGCCTCACCCATCAGCCACATTCAGGCACCATCAAAAAACTCAGTGCAGCACCAAAGTCAAGCCTAAGGCAACCCACAGCAAGATCACTCTCCACTATGACAGGTTGATGTCCCTTGGGAACTCACCCAGTGGCCAGGAGGCCAGGTCTCAAGGACCCTAGTTATACCCCCAGGTACATCTATGTCCCACTTTCAGAGGCACAGGTCAGTCAAGGGCAGGGACCAACCCACTGCGAGGAAATGGTCCCTCTTTTCATCTTAGCACTGTTGGCATGATGTGAAAAATTTTCAGTGAAAAAATCCCACTGAAAATCTAGAGGAGGATTGCCCAGCTCCTAAGTGACTAAGTACCCCTGGTGTTAGGGACTGGTCAAAACTGTACCAAAGACTTGCTAGGTGAATCTTACCCAAGTCCCTTTGCTCTTCTGAGTCTTTTTTTTTCTGGTACTGAATGGAGACAAAACACTCCTATACTCCTTGGGATGGCCTTGAAGGTAAATCTGTTAAAGACAGCCTGGGGCTATACACAAAGATTAAGGCCCTTGAAGCTGGTGGGTAAGGGTACAAGCAGCTGTGATGCAGAGAGAAGAGTCGGAGAAGATGGGATAACCACGGAAAACAATTAAATAAATGTTAAAGCAGACATAGGAATAGAAAATTAAAAACAAAAAGGGAAGGGCTGTGGAACACAGCCATGACACAGCTCTTCATTCATACTCCCAAGTTTTGGTACCTTTTTTTTTTTTTAAATTGGGATTTACCAGAGATTTTTCAAAGTTTCTACTTAAAGCTAATGAGACCCCACAAAAATCCAAACATCACATGCCTTTAGATAGGGAAGTAGGACCCAGTATTTTTGGATGCTTTGGCTAGGTATCCAGACCAAATGCCCAGCCAGGTACTGTGTCTGGAATGGGCCACACTTAAATGTTTGAAAATCTCGTAGAGGATTTACCTGCTCAGAGGAAAGGAGTCTTGTAGCCCCTAACATTTACTATTATCACTATTAGAGTTTTAATTCAATATATAGCAATATACCATGGCTACATACAGACTCTTAGTCTCTTGGAAATAGGAGATAGTATAGAAAAAAAAATTCACTGTCTTACTCTTTTTCTGTACACAAATACCAGTTTAAGAGTTACCCAAGACGCAGAAGGCTCTTGCAATACCAGTGCTGAACTAAGGGGCAAGAGGTGAGGGTTGCAGTTCTCATTTCCCTCCTCTCTGTGGGTTTAAAATTCAATACTTGATTTCCAGTGTGTGAGGATACAGTATTCCCAAATTCCAGATCATTTGGATTACAAAGCTGAATTATCTGCTTGTTTTTTTTATTTGCTTGTTTTAACAAAATACAAAACCTATCATGACAAGGGCTCTGATCTCATGAGAGCCTTCCATTGCTACTGTAATATAAACACTAACCCCACTCCTCTCATTAAAATCTCATCTTCTTCCCCAGCCCTTCAACATTGCTCACAGTGAGGTCACTGAATATAGCCCACGTGTAAAGGGAAATGGCAGCAGAACAAGCAAGGGTGGATGAGGACATGCTGAATACTTATGTTTGTTGAGCTGGTCACAGTGACACCTAGCTTTTATTCCCCTGAGCTGACAGCATAAGGCATACAAGAAATGCAAATCATAGATTTTGGTGTGCATAATCTTGCACTGAATATCTAACACAGAAGTATCTGAACACGGAAAAAACAATGTATAAAAGCTCTTTTTTAATGTAGCAGAGAAAGATTGAACAAGAACCAGTGGCTTGGAAGTTAACACAAATTCAGATGAAAAATACAGCCCTCAGTTTTAATTTATTGTGATTAGCTATTTGAACAAAGTGTCAACTGAAACAGTGAGTTCTTACTCTCTTAATATAATCCGTACAACATGTGCCTCACTCAGCAGGTCAAAGTAGATTATTTCAGGATTCCTTCTATGTGTAAATTTATTCTTTGTGTTACTTACTCGTTCACTGCTGTCAGTCTCTCACAAGTTCCTTGTCATCTTTCCTGATCCTGATCAGCATACGAACCTTTGTCCCACCCTCAAGTTCCTCTTCCCTTTGTTTATTCCACTTTCAGGTCTTTAGCAAATATATTAACCTGCTGGCATTGGTACAGATTGCCTATTTTGCATGAATACTTCTTTCAGCAATACTAGAGTTCTCACCACGCCTCTTGCCAATCTGCTTCCAAATGGATTCTCATATTTGAGAAATTTTTTTCTACTACATCAGTGTATGCGAGTCTCCATGATATGGCAGCCAAGGCATTTTCTGTAAATTTCTGTCCAGAGTAATTTGAGAGTTCCCCATCTGTAAGGAAGCCTGAGCATTCCTGCTTTGCAGATGTAAAAGTATGCCACAGGAGACCTACATCCAGGTGCACAAAGCCTTTAAATTACTAATTCTCACTGATCTCAGTGCTGAGTTACCCTTATGGGTAAGATCTCAAATGACTTTGTGGGGAGAGTGATCTACTTAAAAATCCTATGTCTTAACCAAAGTGCTTTGGAAGTACAAAAATAGACTCCCAAGTCCAGACAGCCTTCATGCTCACCCACAAACAATATGGTACAGTCAAGAGACAGACACACCAAAGTCAACATGTGAAGTAGTTACTGTCCTTCATTAGCTCCAGTTTGCAGCTGTGAAACCCATAGCCATGAGCCACTGAGAGCAGCTTTCCAGATCAGATGGATCAGTTATTGGGACTTGAAAGATCCTGGCCAGTGTGAGGGTCTGTACAAGCAATCGGAGCAGGGCTGCAGCTTCAGGAATCCATATGTCAGCAACTAGGGGGTCTGGAATTCAGAGATGGCTACTGGGCAGACTATGTGTGAAAGTTGTTCCTGCCAACAGCAGAGAGGGTGAAACCCTCCTAGAGATATGATCTCTAAAATCCCTTCAAGCCCAAACCATTCTATGATACTCTTCAAAAACCTGCATAACCAAGGCCAGCTCAACTCTGCTCCCAGAGAACAGCCTTCTCCATTTTTACATACTGCAATCCCTAACCCCTGGGGCCTGCTGACTGCGACAGATAGAAAAGCTCTCTGCGGCAGTGTCTGCTGGAATGTTTTTTAATTATCTCTGGAAAGTATGGACTGTGTATCATCATTAACTGGACTAAACACTGACGGTCAGTGAGTCAGGTACCAGTAAACGGTGCAATTAACAGCCAGAGGAGAGAAGTGTATTCAATCTGAAAGCTTTCTTTCTCAATCCATCTCCACTCATCACCCAAAGTGCTGAGCAGCGGACTTTTACTTTCAATTACATTAATCAGGTTAATTCCAAGTTAAAGTCAACATTTTAATCAAGAGGCAGAGAAGTAGAGGGCTGAGGAGAAGAAAGGAGGGAAAAGAAAGACAGGAGGAAAAAGGAGAAGGGAAGGAAACAAGGAAGGCTGAAAGACGCAGGGAAAGAAAGCAGGACATTACAGTGCCAGGCACCACTGAAACAACTGACTGTGATAAGTAGGAGATAAGCTTCTATATTGGACCTCTAAAGTAAAAGGGGTTAGCATTTACCTCCTGTGTGACTTTGGGATACTGGGCTGTTGCAGGAGGAAATGGGAATGTATATCAGAGCAGCCTCAGGAATGCTGCATTTTATGTCAAGGACTGTCCATAGAAATACCTCTTTAGAAGAGTCTGTAATGACCCAAGTCACAGACCTATCCCACTATGACTTCTGTTTGCCCAGGCATAACTCTCCCACATGCCCTATAAAGCATAAAAACATTGTATGCCTAGAAACCCTACCAAGTGCTCCATGATGCTGAACAGCAATTCCACCAGTACCCGCAGCTGAATCAATCGCATTAGCACTACTGGGAATCCAGTATTCAGAGATCAGATGCTAATGACTGCAGAAGTATGGCATTAAGTGTTTCAAAGAAGCCTGCTTTGATGAGCCCATTGTATGTCCCTACCAGAGATTTTTTAACTAAGTGAATGTTTAGAGATGTCCAGCTTCCATGGATTTCAAAAGGACCTGGGAGCCTAATTTCATTTAGCTCCTCTGCTGATCACCTTTACAGATGATCAAGGCTTGCAAGGGAAACCACAGAAAGGTTGCTGGAAGGTTCATCTGGACTAAAGGTCCTCACTCTTGCTAGGGAAACATAATATGTGTGGGGTAAGAGCAGAGATTTAAGAGCTTTGATTCTGGGCCATCACACCCTTTCTTTCACAGTTACAGTAGTTCACAGTTTACAGAGGAAGTTCAAGGTGCAGCTTCTGTTCTACAGAGCCCTGCTGAGTCCTGAGGAGCAGCGTCACCAACTGTGATGTTTCATGACTGTCTCCTGGACAGTGAAGCTACTAGTGCTTAGACTGAATCACAGAAGGCGCTCCTTTTGGGCCTGAGCAAATTCTATTAATCCTTAGCTCACAGCACAATGCCAGTTTCTTCTCTTGGAGGCTTGAAAAAGAAATCAGAAGGAGATGAAGTATTTGGGAAAACAAAAAGCTGGAGAAAAACCCACTTTCTGTAGGAAGGGAGCATGTGATACAACACATGGACTACCAGGAATACTTATCACCTCCTGGCTCTAGTGCCAACTTCTCCCATAATCTTGGGTGAATCATTTCTCCCAGCTACAATTTATCCATGCAACAGGGCCAGCAGTATCACATCATCTTCTCAAAGCACTTTGACAAAAAAAAGTTGTAATTTAGCATTCTTATTATTATATTTTATTATTAACTGCAATTTTTAATTAAAACCCACTCAGGACTATGTCACACCTTTGAGCCATCTGGATAGCATATTTAACAGCTCAAAAAATACAGAATAATTGTGTTAGGAATGCAAAACAAAACAGTGCAAAGGGATTGAGAAACACACATGGCAAAGATGTATGTAAAGTGAGGAAAAGCTCTCAACAGGAAGATATCTGTATGTGTTACCTACTAAAATTCAAGCTTAGGGGTCTTTGAAACACCAGCAGGCATTGTGGTTCTGTTCCCATGCTTGTGAGGTTTGATAGCATAATAAGAACCACATGCCCCAACAGAGCAGAATGGTATCTGCCTTCGGAAGGGAGCAAGAGACAATGAAACATTGTAATCTGTTCCCAAAAGCCACCAGGAGCAGAGCTCCAGGACCTTCTCCCCAGCAGGAGTTCAGTTCCAGCATTTCTGAATTTAAATTTTAAAAGGTTCCTCACTGTTTCACTTGAACAAGGACACAAATGATGCAAAAATAGAAAGACTGGAGTAAATAAAATATGAGCAGCCAGTTAATTAGTGGGTTTGATAATAATGCCCTGCCATGCTCATTCTTCCTCCAACATTCCCCACTCCTGCTCTGTGCTCTGCTCAGAGCTACAGTGCAGCAGCAGAGACCCCTGCACTGTCTCACCAGCTCACCAGCTCAGCTCTGATGCACAGCTGGAGATGAAATATCCCTCTGTGCCACCTTAACCAGCACTCCTTAACATCAGACTCCCTAGAAACATATATTCTTTTCCCTCTCTCTTCTCACCATCAAAGCCAAAAAGTACAACAGGTTTCAGTAGTAGCAGGAAAACACCTCCTTCCCCCAAGACTAGGAAGGGAGGATGTGATGACTTAGCAGATTAGTTAGGGAACCCAATAGAATATGAACTGATAAGAAAAGATGCTGCCTGATCAGTGAAAAGAGCAAATACCCTTTGTCTGCAACCTCCTGAATCTGAGAATCACTGCTAAAGTCAGCCAGGGCCACCAAAAGCAATAATTTTGTCACAGGAGAGCTGTAGCTCTGGGCATTCTGCCCCTGGACATACTCCTGAGCTGTTCGTAACTTTGGCTCAGTCTCTCTGCCACATCTACCATTGGACTAAGTCTCTACAGTGACCTTTCCTAGGCTGCACAACTCTCATGGAGCAACTGTGCTAGCTAGGTTTTAAACCCTGTTCAATAGATGGTTGGCAAAACCACACCTGAAGACGCAATAATAATGGCAAAAAAATGGAGTTATAGCCATAGTTTGTTTCACTCGGATTCACTAGGAAAGCACACAGCTCAATGAAGCTTTCCTGTTGTGGTGGCCAAACTGGTACATCATCCTGCTATTTCTACATCATTAAAATCTCTGCATGTACATATGGCTTTACCATATGCCTGCAGATAGCCCAGATCTTGACAGACTGATTCTATGGGCTACTAAAACTCTAAGAATAGGGAACCTTCCTAAATAAAAAATAACCCAGATCTTGAGTGCTAAGGAACTGTCATATCCACCTCCATATGGCAGGGCAATCAATCACAGTCTTTTGCAGATAAAGAAATCAAAACAGAATAGAGTGATTTTCATAAGACTCATCTCTTACATTCTCTTCTTTCTACTCAACAGTCCTATTCCTTAGCATTCTAAAAAAACAAGGTTAGGCTGTTGTGTTCACCAACCTAATTCACTGCCAATTGTGTTCAATTTTACATCCCATACTATGTCTCAACCTTCATCTTTAGCCTCGCACACCCATGTCATGACTTACACACCTGTCTTACTGTGTGCTTTGAAATTGGATCCACATTGCCATAATACCTGCTGATCCTTCTCATCCTGAGGCTTTGGGAAGTGATGTGGAGTGGAAAGCAGAATTAGTAGTCCTGAACCCCTTGGCAGAGCTCCCATTTAAATGTAGTCCAAGCAAAAACTGTAAATCATAGCTCCCAGGGATGGAAAATGTCTGTCTGGGAGGTCATATTCTCCCCTGAACATAACGTGCTTGCCGAGGGCTTCAGAGCCCCCAAAACCCTGCACTCAGTTGTGTGGGAAGTTCTGGGGAGAAGAAAGGAGAGTCTCCTTTTCCATTCCTATTTTCTTGCCAAGAGGGTCTTGTCAGAGGATGGGATATTGATTCCTCTCCCTCCAGCCTCTCCAACGGCACGAGACCTTGGCCGGATGGAGTTGGACTCAATCATAATTGCATTTGCATAATACATTTTACCTTTCTCTCCTCCGCTGTAGTTTTCTGAACTTGCCAAGTTGCAAGCTGACCCTGTGAGCCAAGCCATGATTAACTGAGAAATTCACAGCAGCACCACTTTAATCAAAGGGGACAGAGGTTACAACAGCTCAATATTAGCGATAACCAGCCTTTGATCCACAGAGCTAGGCCAAGCCTGGCAGGCAAACTGTGAGGAAATGCACCGTCAGGGCTTTTGTGGGGAAATAATACCTTATTAACCCCTTGATTTAACCTGCTGTGGGTGAACAGAGAGAATCACCAGAAAAAACTCTCTTCCAGAGTCTTAATTACAGCCCACAGAGCTACTCCTTCTTAAAACTGTACCTAAAGGTGTTAGATTCCAGCAAAGAACCATCTCCATCTCACAAGACCTACAGACTGACTTGTAAGGGCAACAACAGCTTCTAAATGCTCCTGCTTCTACTCTAGACTGACCACTGGCATTGAGCCCAGAGACAGACTGACACAGAGGCAGCCCAGACTATCAGCTTTTAGCAATTCCCTACAGGTCCACACACGGGCTGTGTTCCCAAGTCCACTCCCCACTGCTGCAAATTCCTGGTCAAATCACTTGACTTTCTGTGCCTTCCCTTTCCTTCACTTCTGCTCATCTTCCTTTTTTTGCCTCAGGAAAAGCCATTCCTTAACATGCAGTTCCAGTAGGATCTAAAATAATGTAGCTAATAGAATCAAAACCTAATGTAGCCTTCAAAAATAATTAGAGATCATTCTCATAATCAGATTGCACCAAAGTTAATATGAAATCTAAACAATGGGAGAAGTATCACTTGATAACAAGTTTGTTAAATTCAATATGTAGACCTGAAACAGAAAACAATCAGAATCGCAGGAGAGAAAAAAGTCCCAGTTATGGTATCAATAGAGGCATTGAAAATTACCATTTCTGAAAAAACTTCAGTTTTGAAATTTGTTTAGTGTGGGACTAGAAATAATCCACACAGAAAGAAATAGAATGAGTTTCTTGGCAGAAACGAATTTGAGTCAATCAAAATGTTTTATTCCAATAAAATACAGTAATTTAAGAAAAAGTTCTCATTTAAAACTCCTCTGAGTATTAGAATCAAACATTTTTGAACAAAAGTTATTTCAAAGTGAAAAATGCCTTTGCTTTCAAAGGAGTGAAATGGAAGGTGACTAATCCTACCCAGAGGCTTCTGCCAAAAACTCTTGTGAAACAAAATCTCAGTGAAACTGATGTTTCAGGTACAAGTTTCACTTAAACAGTCTTCTGTGGTAGAAAACAACCCCTTAAAACCAATCCATTTCCCTGATTATCTTTTTTTGAGAAGACACAACTAAAAGGAAATGCCAGCTTCTTGAATGCTTTTTATTCATCTACTCTTACCATCTTCCCTCAAATACTTGGACAGAGAACCAGGAAGAAGTCTCACCTTTGCTGCACAGACCAAATGAACACAAAGTTTTCCCAATCAAGACCTTGGTCCAATGTTCCTTAAGTGAGGGAACAGCCCTCCTCAAACTGGGGGCCAGCAAGGGTGAAGAAAATAGCTCATGCACTCACAAAGCAATGTGTTGTGGAATCCTAGTACTCTGCCACTGAAAATTAGGCTTTCCAGCATAGTCACATTATACTTTTGGATCATGATTTGGAAAAAAAAAAAAAAAAAAGGTGAATTATTTGGGCCTGTTTTTGAAGGATTGTCTTTAGACACTTCCAGGAATCATCATTTTTGAAACACAAAGTTCTGAGAACCACACATCTTTCCCGGACTGTTATTGTGGCTACAGACACCTGTAGGCAATTGTCTTGTTTAACAGATGACCAAAAGCCTGCAGGCCCTATGCAAAGGCACACCTTAGCTGGAGGAAGTCAACTGTCTTCATGTGGATCACAGTTCTATGGGTCTCAGCTCCTTCCCCATCACTTTCTCCTCACCACTTCTTCAAGGGCCATCCTCTGCTATTCCCATCACTTCTATTTACCTTCTTTGTCATCAGCACATTGGTTTTGTGTTCACCTCTGCATTAAATATCTCTAGGAGCATGGAAGGAATCAACAGCAAATCTCATTCTGAGAGAAGGAAAGGCACTTCAGCATAGGCACACTACAAACCAAAAGCCTGCACTGCAGTTTCCAGCCTCTCCTCTGTACCGTGGCAAAAGAAACAGACATCAGCTACCTATAACGTGAACCAATCCTCTCACCTGGCAAGTGTGAGATACAGACCTCTGGCAGAAGATAACAACAGATATCACACCCAGCCTACTCAGCACACTGACTTCTGCTTGCTTATATGTTAGCAGGAGGCTTTGGCCGCTTCCCTCCCCCCTTCTTCTCTACCCCCCTGCACATCTATTCATTAATTGATCCCTGATCATCTCACAAATATATTTCCCTCTTTCCCCAGGGCAGGTCCACCCGCTTTTCCCTGTTCTCTGCCATTAAGATGGGTCTCACATCACCATGCACAGCAGCACACGCACAGCTCCAAACACCTCAGGGCAGGCACATCATTTCCAATTGTGAACAAATGCTGTTGGTTTTCATTAATCTGCAGACACTATATTTGCCAATTTCTCCAACTTTTCTTTCTCACTCTCTTTTTCTGCTCCGAGGCAGGTGAGTGCATCAATTTTCTTCTCATCTGTGGCAGTTAAATTAAATGGAATCGGCCTGATTGCTGAAAATCAAAGAGAAGGCTGATAAAGCAATTAAATCCCTCTAATTCCTCCCCTTGAAAAGGTGCAGCTTGGCTCAGAAGCTAATTAACTTCATAATGAAAATCCTTCTTCACCTTTTTAGGCTTTCTTTCCTTCTTGTTTTTGGTAGAGGTGGTAGGTTGCCTATAGAAGTGGGATGCTATAGTGATAAACATGGCGTCCTTGGACACGGCAACAACTGGGTGCATGCATCACATCAGTGTCTCCCCAAGGGCTTAATGTGAGCCAGTTCTGCTACACAGAATGTGCTGTAGTGTTTGCTCTGCAGTTGTACAAAAGCTCCAGGATAACTTTCTTGTCACTAGGTTTCAGGTTTAGCCTGTGTCCAGCCCATGAAGACTATCAAAGCCAAATCCATTTGTAGCAGCTTCAGCTACAGCAATTGCAAGTTTTATCTCTGGGATTCATTGAATTTCTTGTATAACAAAAAAACCCAGTAGCTTGACATTAGACACTTCATTCATCTTGTTACAGTCCTAGAAAGTAGTCAGGTGCAAGTCTTTAGAACCATAGATTCCATCCCCTTACTCCACTTCCACTTGCATTAGGATGTTTGTTCCTTCCCACTTCCCTTCTGCTGGAAGATGGAAGTCTCTCTCAGATCTTAACAGGTATCTTTCAATTCTCTTACTCATTCAAATATGAGGACTGTCATCCCACACTACCCTATGTTCTGTTTTTCTCTGAATGTGCTCCTTTAGCTACTTGCGTACCCCACATTATTACACATCCAGTCACAATCCAGTGTGCAAGTGGGATCATACTCCCCCTGCTCCAGGGCAATACACCCTAGTCGTGAAGCTCATACAAGTGATGTATTTCAACTTGCATCTCTCATACAAAGGGAGACTGTTGCATCAGTACCCTGGCATGCTGATTTTCTAGGCACAGCCTGGTCCTTCACCAAGCCTTGGTCCCTTGAATTTGTCAACATGGGAGTCAGTAACTCCAGTGAAAAATTTAGTAGACAAATCTATCTTACTCAGTATTGTGCCACTAAGTATACAGAAAAATACTACAAATGTGTAAGGGGAGAACAACAGGCTTCCTCAGTTCATGACATGTATCAGTACACACTGGCATCTAACTTCCCACCAGGCAAACCTGTATCAATGCTTCTACTTCCCAGACTTAGTCCTACTATTAAAAATCTGTGCTTCAGGTGAAATTCACACTCCCTTTTGTTGTAAAATCAGCTTCAGTTTTCCAGGTTAAATACTCTGACTCTTGCTAATTTTTGCCAAACACAAAATTAATGTATTCTGTGTATTGCCACTCACCAAAATTTTGCCAAATATAGAGGGAAGTACATTCTATTAATGACAATATCATATCACTCCTGGGAAAAGCTAATTTTGCTGTTACTTTTCTGTTTTGTTCATAACTGAAGAGGGAATTTTGCTTCCTAAAAATAATTAACTGACCTGTCACCTGCCCCTGAAGAAACTTGCCATGGGGTTTTTAATTACCACAAATGTTCTGATCAATGCTGCTGTACCATATGCAGAGAGCAGAATTCTTGAAACAGTGTGGAATGCCCAGCAGAGCCTTGACACCATCTTTTGTCTATACTGAAAAGTCTTCTTTAGACATTGTAATTGGGAGCAGCTGATTTATTTGACAGAAATGCTTTAGAGCATAGAACTTAGACTAGTACTGGTTTTTACCTAATCTGTAAACAATGTTAATCTTGTAACATTGTATAAAAGAATATTCTGTGTATCCCCTGTTGACTCCCCACCCCTTTCCTCTCTCCTTTCTGGAGGACTGATTTCTGAATGGACTCAAGCTAAATCACAGTGGAACTTCTGTCCCATCCTGCCTGGTGTGCAAGCTCTAAAATTAGATCTCATCCCAAGGTGGGGTGGCCTCAAGCTGTTGGCATCCCTGTGCTATCCTCTCTTTGACAAATGGTTTATTTTTGCTGCAGCAGTAAATCTGACAGCCGTTGTTTACTCCCCTGTCTGTGCACTTGTCAGCACGAATGTGCGCATTTCTGCAAACTCCAAGCCCTTAGCTAACAAATGGCTGTGTGTTCCACTAGTGCTCTCTCTCCACCGTTCTCCACCATGGAAATCCCTGCTCCCAGGCATCAGAAGATATGCAGAGAAGCCTCTGACCCTATGCCCAGCTGGCTACAGAAACTTGGGTTCACAGAACCCATCTCCTCAAGGAGAGCAGCAGCCTCTGCCTATTGTCCAGTCAAGAGAGCAAGCCTTTTTAGTTGGATCCATGTTAGACGCCAGACTTCGCTGACAGCCAGGATTTTGCTTTTAACATCACAGAGATTTGCTAAGGGAAATTCATCACATGTTTAAAGACATATGGCATTTTGGCTATCAGCACTATTGCTAAAGAGTGAATACTTCATGATTGCCAGTGCCAGTTTACTCCAGGGATCTCAAAACATGTTAGCAATACCAGCCCTCTGGCATCTCTGTAAGGTAACCCACTATTGGTTACCCCTCCTGCAAGTGAAGGAGGCATAAACACACAATAATTTGTCAAGGTCACATAGGAAACTAGTTGCAAAGTAAGGATTCAGGTGTCTTGACTCTAAGCATTTGCGCTACTGAGATAAAATAGTTACACATTCAGTCCACCACAAGTTAAATAGGGTATGGAAGACACAGAGGAACTTTAAATAGTTATTCTGTAGTAAGGCTGCTGAAAGAGGAGAATAATAGATCCATCTACAGGCATGTGCATGCATCTCTATCTGATATACAGTTTATCTTGTTCTACATATGTGATTCTGCAACCATTTTCCCTTGAAAAATATACTACTGACTGACGGAAGAGGACCAGATCTTCTGTTTATCATTGGAAAAAACATATGGTATGCTTTAGAACGAGCTGCATGTCATCAAGTGTATACTGAATGTTTATTTCCTTCTTCTTGTAATTTTTTTCCTTCCTTATTAACAAGGCACTCTTTAGGTTCATCTTAAATTCCAGGGTTCCTTTTTGGGCCACTCTGTTCCAAGCAGCACAGGGAAAAAAGACAGTGTCGATCACCTGCCTTTGAACTGCAGGAATGTGTCACACCAAGGGGAAATGTGCAACATAATGAGACCTTTTCACACCCTTCAATACTGGTAAGCAAGAGACTTATGAAAGCATGCTCACTAGAATACACATACACAGCTGAGAGGCATAAATACACGCAACCATTAGCTGCATAAAGACAGGCACAAACAGAAGCATACTTAAAACCCAGCACATCAAACACACAAAAACAAGACATGAACACACAAATGGATACATACATGTAAACAGGAGCACACAAACTCGACCCTCGTGAACACACAGACTCTCACAGCATGGGAGGCATACAGAAATGAAAAGTACCTGCGTTCACACACACATACACAATCAGAGCCATATCCGGAAACTGCCCTCCCCACAAGCTGAAGAAGTCACAGTGTAGCACAGGAAGAAATTCACAGCCACTTCTACTATCTAGCAATAAAGGTCTTTTTCATTCTTCCTTTCTCCACTGTAGGGAGCAGTACATGGGATGCAGGACCCAGGATTGCGATGAAGGAAGAAGAGTGATATCATTCAGCTTTGGGCAGCCTCAGCTAGGGCACAGAGCACTGAGGGCATCATAGTCTGGGTTAGGCATTAGGGAACATGCCTGGGATGACTGAGCAGGAGAAGGTTTGTATTTCAATAAACCAGGGGCTGTAACAGTCTCTGAACGAAACAGCTTAAAGCCTTGTTAAAAGCAATGGTGCAGCATTCTAACCGGAGGGGCCGTGTTGTCATACAAATGAGATGAGTTTATTTTCTGAGCCGTACCATTTGTTCTGACAGGCAGGGCGGCTGTAAAAGCTGGCGAGGGCACAGCAGGGGGCCCAGCTCTGCGCACAGCGAGAGACCGAGGAGAGGAGAGGCAGAGCTGCACCAGTTTGGACCCAGACCAAGTCCCTGCCTCTACCTTCTGTAAGCAACAGCCTTGCAAAGAAAGAGACTGCGAGATGAACCAGCCGGCTGTAATACTGTGGAACAAATGTATTCTAATGAGAGGTGCATGGCAACCCCAGGGGCACTCTGCATGCACCCATCTCCTCCTGCCCTCACCACCTCCTACCTGCCTGCTCCACGCTGCCCAGTTTGGTTTCCAACAGCCAAAGATGCTGCACGGGACACCGGGACAGTGGGGAGCACACCCAACTCAAGTGCTCTCCTGTATTGCTCCAGGTCAAGTTGCTGTGAAATGTTTACCAATATTTACCTGTGTCTCCCTGCTGGAATGAGACAGGGAAATCTCTTGGATACTGCCTGTGTCATCTGGGTTGCTGCAGATCCTGTGGTGTGTTTCCTGCACCTAGTGACTGTCTCTTTGAGATGGTGTTGGAAGGCCCCTTCCACTGCAGGACAAGAAACAGCTTTGCAAAGAGCAATAATAACTTTAACCCTGCTTCTCTAGTGGAGAAAATAAACTGCATAAAGCAAGGTGACTGGTTTGAAATATGATGAGGACCCAGAAAGTCACGTGTTTTACTAAAATACTAGAGAACATAGATTCCTTACTCTGGGAATACCTCAACTTGGTGGCAATGGGGTTAGTACAAGGTACACCACAGAAACTGCAAACAGAGACCTGGAAAACACAAGCACAAGCATCCCAGAGTGGTGGCTATAACTCAGAAAGCAACAGCAAGCATAGGGATTGCAGTTTCACTTTGGGGATGCCATTTGTGTTGAGATTATTGACATTAACCCCATGATAGGAACTAGGAACTTTTTATCACTTCCCCTCTGACCAGCTTGCCAAGTTTCTGAAGCAAAGCTTTTCCTTGCAACGGCAAAAGGATGCCATTTCTTTGGGCTGCTGGCGCACCATGACAACCAAACTGCTGCCACTTCCTCTCAACAACAGATACACAGAAAGATGGGGAATCCAGTCATCATGGAATTTCTGTAGTCACCAAAGCAACAGTTTGCTGTTTAAGAACAGAGAATATAGTCCCTCCCAGATCTGGAAAGCAACAGTACCCTGCAGTCTCACTGTCTAATCCACAGCTTAGTCTGTCCTCTATGGCTGTTAGTACAAATGTTTACTCTTTTGTCATGTGTACAGATCAAAAACTACACTCGCTTCCAGCTCTTTATTTCTTGCCCTTCACTAATTAGCTGCAGAAATTGGGAACTTTTGTTCACTGGCATTAGTAGGCAATGATAAGAAGCGGATTACCTATCCAAGATCACCAGTTCCAAGAGACACTTCACTACCCACAGTAAGAAGCAGACAACAGGGGATGAGGGATATTTCCCCTTTAACATGTAATAGTTTCTCTGAACTCTTTTAAATGAGTGAGGAGGATCTTGAGTACAGAAATGTTAAATTCTGCCTGCAAAAAATGATCCAAATATTTTCTAGATGCCATATAACAAGAGCAAGAAGACTGCACTAAACTTGGCACTATGAGGATCACCCATGTGTTAGAAATGGTGTGGTAGGGAAAACAGCATAGAGAATAACCATGAGATGGAAGCACCCCATCCAAACAACTGGACATCTGTGGTCAGACTGGTAACATCCAGGAAGCCAAAGGTAGGTAGGTACGCCCTTTTAGTTTCTAGGGGATTCTTACACCAAACTTTCAGAGTCCACTCTTGCTATTTCATTAAATGGCTACAAATAGGCTTTCTTACTTTAACCCTTTTAACTAACTCCTTACCATCTAAAATGCGAATTAGAGTAAGCAAAAAAATGTAAGAATGGCTTCTTGCTCCTATTTGTTTTAATTTCCCATGCATCTTCTGCACTACAAAAACATGTAAACATGGCACTTAGAGACATGGTTTAGTGGAAGACTTGGCAGTTAATGGTTGGACTTAATGATATTGGAAATCTTCTCCAACCTAAACCATTCTATGATTATACATAGGAGACTTCCCAGTCCTGTTACTAATAAGGAGTTAATACAGCCCTAGCTCTATATTCTTTGTGCAGTGATAGTAGCATAATCCTGATCAACCTTGACAGGAGAATAAGTGAATTGACCATTCTGTTTGCATTCAGTTGAGTTCAAAGGAGGGGAATTTTTTGGATTATTTCCCTATTATCAGTCCCTGGCTGCTCCACCTCTTCTTCTCAGTGTGCCAAAACAACTTATTCCAAGGCTTGCTGGGGTGGGGTATAGAAAGGGAGAACAAGGCAGACAGCCAGAGGATGGTCTCTCCTAAGGTGTCAGAGTGTGACAGCCCTGTTTGGCCAATGCCCTAGAAAATGAATTCAAGATGTCCCGGGCTAACAGTGCCTAGTTCAGACATAACATGCACTCATCTCCTCAATACACATATAGACAATATGTGCAATTCCTGCCCAATGCAGACCAAAGGTTATATGTACTTCAGACCCCAAATCTGGGAGAGAACTCAAGCTCATAGCTAATATTTTACATATCTATGCCACTAATATATGATTATTAACTGCCTGTTGGCATTGAATACCTGCAGCATCAAACAGGAGAGCAGTTTATTTCCAGGAGCACCTCCTGCCAATCCCCACATACTCTTGGGGTTTATTTTCAAAGAGAGATAAATGGTGCTTTTAATTAGCACCTTCCATTTTCATTTGAGCCTCCGGGTTTTTGGAGCTGGTCCCAAGAGGGAGACCAGGAATCTCAGGAAAATCAATCTTAATTCAAACCAGTAATAAAAAGCAGAACACTTGCTTCAGAGGGCTTGCAAAGAATCTCTTCAGCGTAAACTCCCCTTTCATAACCTTTGGCCTCTTAATGCAGTGAGGAAGAGACTCTTAGAAGGGCTTTCATTCTTGTTTCAGTCTACTTTCTTTACATTTCCCATTTGAACAGATAAAAACAGAGAACAGAAGCCCTTAATGGTTACATCTGGGCAGTGAAAACTTCAGCAGGAAATCTGAAAAAGTGAAAGAATAGTCCAGAGACCTCTAAAAAACACAGCAGCTGAGCCATCTATGATGCTGTTTCTCAAGATGATGATGGAAATACTGTATTCTTCCTTGTCTGTCCATTGTTCAGGAAAAAACATCAGATAGCTTGGGATAACATAACTTAAGCAACACTAACATGACATTGTAGGAAAACAACATAAAAAAGGTTTTGTGAGGCTTATCAGAATAATCTCAACACCTTTCCACCTATGTAGGGCCAAATGCCAGCTCACAGCACACTGGCAGGTAAACTCCTTCACAGACACTTCCTCTAGTCCTCTCTTGCCGCTTCTGCCCATGCAGAGTCTTAGGAGATTATGCCATTCACTGTGTAACTGCAGTCATCTCACTGCAGTGCTGCCACTTCCACTCTACATATGAAGAACTGAGACTCAGACAGACTCATCTCACCAGGTTTCTGCCACATAAAAACAAACTAGCCGCAGTCTTATCTATGTAGACCCTCTATAGAAATGGAGGGAGTATTAACACATCTAAATGGTAACTTATTGTGTCTCTTGTAGGCAAGTATCCTAGAATGACATGACTCCAGGCATCTAAAGCAAGGTGAGAGAAACACTACCTGAAGTGGTTTTCTCAGAATTACATAGAAGTATCTGCTTAAGTAGAGAATTGCTTCTCCTTACCTGATGACAGCATCCTGGCCACAGCTAACCTGCTGTGGATGTCCAGCACACAGTGGGAAGCACCAGGAGTTACACAGTTTAAGTTCCTGCATTCTGATTCCATCTTTCTGGATGTCACTAGCCAGACAGACCTGTCCAATACCCTCAGCACTGCCTTCCTCAGCCAGACTACTCGAACCTGTCCAGACATATTACTGAACACGCCTGCCACATCCCTGTGCCATCTATCCCACAGTGCCTTTCAGGTGCAACAAGCAGTCACAGCCAGGCTTGCTCTATGTCCAGTCTTCCTGATGCCAAGGGCAGCAAACAAGTAAATCATGCCATTTCAGAGTGCATAAAGGCCCTGCTTAGCCATCTAAACTGAATTTTAACCTATAAACAGTACAAGATGAAAGCCATCAGAAGAGACTGACAGGACTCCCAGAAGCCTGCTATTCAAGAGCTTCTTGTCAAACTGCCTCCGTTAGGTCAACAGTGCAGCAAATACCACCATAAAGTAGAGTTACAAATCTCAGAAGGAACGTTTATGCTCAGATGTAAAACTGGTATCAATGTACTAGAAAGCCAAACTTGAGGATCAGAGATACTACTAGTGACAATGAAATAAATTTCCAGAGTGATCCTGCTCCAAGAGATTCAGAGCTCTGCAGCTGGGAAGCAGCAGCTCAGACAACAGGTAGGGCTGTAGATCTGATTCCGCACAGGCAAGAAAGGATGCAATTGGTATCAGTACCCATGCTGAAAATGCAAAAGGTCTCCCAGACAGAGAGGAGTACAGATACTAGAACAGACCTTCTGGACTTGTTGATCGAGAGTGAAAAAAGAGGATGCCACTACGACCTCATTCTGGAACCTTTCCCAAGCACTAGCCCTGAGCTGCCACCAGCTCCCAGACTGCTGGCTCCAGAACCCACTCAGGATGCCAGAATCCTGGCTGTGTAGCCTGCCACATGCTTGCAGAAACCTGCTCTCCTAATTTAATGTGAGCTTGTAGAGTTTTGTTTCTGGAACCCATCCTGGGCAGCAGTGAGGAACTGCAACAGCACTGGTCACAGGGTCTGCAATAGTATTATCTCACTCTGTGTTCTAGCATGACCACACATCAGCAGCATCCTGGTTCTCAAGCCCACTGTGGATGCAGTCAGAATGCAATCTGTTAGTAAACCTAGAAACACTGATCAAATTCTGCTTGTGAAGTTCTGTATCAGTAAATCTCTACAGATCTACCAAGAACTGCATTGAATAAAAATATTATTTTGGGACCCATCTCCAAACACTTGCAAGATTTCTTAGGATGCTGCAATGCACAGCAATACAACTATTTTTTCCCCACCAACCTAACTGCTAAAATTAAGTTGTCCAGAGGACAGATCCATACATACATATCTGCATCTGCCTCCTTAAATCTGCTTAAAGAATAGAACAGCAGACTGCACTGGCCTGGGATGTACCTGGCTGGCCAACCCTTAGGGACTCCTCAACAGGCTTCAGAACGCAAATGAGATGTAAGTTTATAAAAAAGGATCCTATGCACAGATCAGAAATCCTCAGCAAGTTGCAGCCTGCTACTCTGGGGCAGTCAGTTTCTCTCCAGAGGAGCATCATGAGAAAGAAAAGACAAAAGGAAAAGAGTATCTTCACAGAGATCTTGCTGTGTCTCTATATCAGGACTCTAAATACTCTATTCTTCTGCAAACCCTGCCAGTTCACTACCTGTCATAACAGATCCTACATGCCATCCCATATGTTCTCCCCATCAAGTAATATTCCATCCAGATCTGGGGAGCACAACAAACTGGGATGGCTCTGAAGTTTTTGTCACAGGTCCTTCATGAAACCACAGCTGGGCACTGATGTAGCACCCATGACTGCCGCTTGTGCCTATCTAAACTTTCACCAGTTCTTTAATCTTGCACATTATTGTTTACACAGTGTTCAGTAAAACCACCTAAAAATAAATAAACGAGAAGAAAAAAGAAAAGGAAGGAAAAGAAATCCCAAACCACATGACATAGTTCAACATCCAAGACAGAACAGAGAGCTTTTTTTTCTTGGAATTTTTCCCTAACCCATCTTTATGGCATTTACAGGTTCCTGCTGTTGTAGCCTGTGGGAGAAGGCTGAGAGCAGCCTTAGCCAACATAGCTAGAGAGTTTCAGAGACTGAGTTCTGGGGCTTTGATTGTGCTTGTTGACTGAGAGATAAGTATACACTCTAGCTGTGAAATATTTGAGGGAGACAGACTATTACAGGTGCAACTACTGCATGGTATGTAAAGAAGACCTATGCACACCTAGCTCCACAGCTGCGAAGTACATGCATGCTGTCTCAGCAGGCAAACAGAAGGTTCCCATGGCAAATGTGAACATCCCGAGATAAAGCATCACTATTGCAGCTCCCTCATCACCTGCACAAGGAGTCTCATCAGGCCAGAAAGCATGAGAATAGGGCACTGCTGAGCACCAGCCACCCTTGCCCAATAAAGCTAGCAGAAGAATAATTTCCTCACTGCTGACTAGGTCTCAAAATTTGTGATTCTTCTGCAAAGTCACATTTTCATTTCAGTAAATTTTCCTTTGTCAAAGGGGACATGGGATTCTTCAGCTAAATCAGAACCAGGGTGAAAACTGGACTGAAAGTGGCATATCAGTGCAGAATAGTTCTATTTCAGCTTATTTCAAGGAAATTACATTGAATCAAAAATGCCCAGACTAGTTCTAGGCAGAAGAAGCCAGGCCAAAGCCAGCAAAACCCCAAGGCTGCTCTAGGTGATTAATCCCGGATTGCTGCAACCAGAAAGGTTTACAGCTACCTTTGTACTTCTATCCTGAGTTTCAGCTAAGGCAGCTTGGATGCAGCCCAGGATCAGCGCCTATTCTCTCTCCGTGTATCTCCCTCTTTCCCCTCCCTTTCGCTTTCTCTCTCACTAAATCCCAGAGGGCACATTTCCGTGCCAGAACAAGCCTCTTTGTGAGGAGCGAAGGGAATGCACAGAGCCACTAATGAGAACAAAACTGGAAAGCAAAACCCCGGGCTGAGGAAAGCCTTCCTTCCCTCCTCAGCACCGGGGCGGCTGGGGCGGCACCCTGGGCGGCTCGGCCCGGGGAGGAGGGCTGGGAGCTGCTGGGTACCCTGACCCCTCTGGCTCCTCTGCCCGTCTGCTCCAACTTCCCTGCCTTTTTAAGGCAGGCTGCAGAAAAGGCAGCAGAACAGCCTTTATCATGCAAATAACAAGAGTAAATGGACAAATTCCCCCGTGGGCACTTGAGTGAAATGCAGAGCTTCTGGCAGCGGGGAGGGGGATTAGGGGAGGGGGTGCTTTATTTGCAGGTCTGTGCTCTAATTTAACTGCAATGGCAGCTAAAGGAGACACCAGGGACCTGCTCTCCTCCTCGGCACTTCCCAACGCCTACCAGGGCCACAGGCAGGGAGCGTGAAAGGGGAATGGAAGGATGGCGAGCGGCGCCGCGGGCTCCAGGGCCGAGGCTGCAGCACCATCCCGAAGACGGGATGATGCCTTCTTTGCTGGGCACTTCCCGCTCCCGAGGGATTCCTGGAAGAAGCGCAGGGGGAGCATGAGCGAGGGCTCCAGAGGGAGATGCCTTTGATCCGCTCTCTCGCAAGCCTTCAGGAAGTGCCAGCTTCATCCCGGCTCCGGAAGACCTGCGGGTCGGCGGCCGTCGCACCGGCCCCGCGGGGAAGGGGCTGCAAGACGTATGGGGACCGATCGGGAGCCACCTCCTCATGGTAAAAAAAACCCGTCAGCTAAAGGGTTAGTGTTCACTGCCGGCACGATCCCTTAGGAACGCAAGTCCGCGTCATGTGTCCAATCCAGCTGAGCAGCCAGCCCGAACACAGGATGACAGAGGAAATCGGCCTGGCATTCAGCGACCAAACAGCTGATAACCCACCTGCCGGTGCTGGTAACACCTCAACGAGCTTACAGGTTCACAGGAGTGAGAACTGTGTATTGTATCTGTTCTTTTGGGCTGCGACCAGAGGAGACTGGTAGCCCCAGACTACTTTGTACTATGCTCCCTTCTGCAAAATGGGAATAGTATTCCTTATGTCGACACACAGAGCCTCATGAACTGGGTAGGCAGTGAAAACTCTGCCAGTTATAAAACAAAAATAAACCTTTGGGAGAACAACAGAGTGCACACCTCTGAGAACAGTGAAGGGGAGACAAATAACACTGCAGAATGAATGCAAATGAAAAGCAGTGGATGTAGTCAGATCCAGAGGGGAAAGGTTATGTTAGGGGAAATCCACAATTCCAAACGTTTCCTGTTCTTTAAAAACAAGCCCGACCATGACTGGCGTTGAACCCTAAATCATCCTCAGCTGTTTTCAAAGGATGTTTGGGAGATGTCCAACCCATCAACTGCAAAGCCCAGAGCTTAAGAAGCATCCCCGCTTTTCCAAAAGCTGAAATTTTTGGTATCTTTTCCCATCCCTGTTTTCACCACAGTCTGGTCTGCTCAAATCAAGGATCTCAAAACATTTTGCACCAGTTCTCAGTGTGCAGCTGTATGGGCATGGCGGGAGAATGCTTTTCTGTCCTTCAGCCAGTGTAAGAAACTGAGACAGGCAGAAGCTAAGTGACTGAGCCAAGACAATGTGACACATCCGTGGCAGAGCCAAAGTTAAAAGGGGGATTTCCCTGCATGAAGCCTCTCCTTATGATCCAAGGTACAAAACTCTTCTTCCTTAAGCTCTGGGACCTAACCTTCTCCCTGTCCTTCCTATATCCAAAAATGTGAAGCAGTGTAGCCACCTGTCCTGCACACAGCACCTCCCAGTTCCAGTGGCTTGCCAGAACTGGCACACTTGGGTGTCGATGAGGATGTCCAGCTGGCTCCCTCCAAGTAGCCCCAGCCGAGACCGAGGGTCCCTCTCGCTGGCCTCGGGGAGCGCGGGGGACAAGGCGGCAGCCACGACTCATTTGGCATTCTGAGAGGCTGGTGCGCAGCAGCCCCATGCCGGCAGGGGGTAAATGAGAGCTCAGACATGAGTTATTGGAGCACTTAAGTTCCCAGATTCTCCAAAACGTCGGGAAAAGGACAAACTGTTTAGTTGTAAAGAGCCTGGGGGGTGTGAACGGGGTGGGGGGAGAATGAGAAGGGAGCTGTGGCAAACTAGTTTGCAGAGACTTTGAAACTGAACTCATAAGAGCTACGGACACGGAGGAAGAAGACGGGACCCAACCTCCAAGGCTTACCCTGGAAGTTAATAAGCCTCCAACAAGGATTCTAGCAACAAACATGGGACTTACCTGGCACCCCTCACCACCAGTCAGTGGGATCGCAAGGCTGGGAACAACACAGTCCAGAGTCAACTGCTACTACATGTCCGCCTGCTGGGCTGCATAGTTTGGAAAGCAGCTCCAGTTTTTCAGGAGAAGAAAAAGGAAACCTGGGAAGAAGAGGCAGCACTAAGTTTTGTCAGAAAGGGACTGTTTGTAGGTACCACAAATATTAGTCATACCAAACTTCTGATAGACCTGAGCCACACCTAGAGGTAACTCCAGCAAGCCTCAATCAAATAAGCAGTCTTTAACTAATTGGTTACAACTAACTAGTTGCACAGTGGGAAGGTACCAGCCACAACTGCAGTAATATTTGGGAGAAACAAAATGAAACTCAGGCCTCAGTATGCCCAGGCACGCATAGGACGTCTTAGAGGAAACTTGGACCTAGTTCAGCTGAATCTCCCAGTAGTAAGAGATACACAAGTAGGCTAGAAGGATCCCACTTTCCCATAACAGAGATATATACTCCCCAGCAGCTAGCCCTCCTCATGGCAATCTTCACCATCCTGAACATAGTGCAAATCAAATTCGTATCAATTGTTGAACTGATCAACACAATGAGATGAGCAGAACCTGCCTGGCATTCTCCTAATGAACAGAGCTCAGAAAAGAATACAAAAAAGGGGATGAGGTATTAGGGAAAGCTTGCCTATATTACAATAAATTTCTTTTGTGATGTAATGATACTTTTGATTTGTATCATTATGTTGAGACGTATCTTGTCATGATGAAGTTTCACTGTCAGCATACTTATCAGGAAATACATTTCCCCAAGCCTCACTGACCAATTCATCGGACTCAGTGAGGATTTTGGCGAGTGTTTTGTGGTCTTTATCCTGAACTATACGCAGTGAGGATGCTGATGTTGTGCTCGGAAACATTTCTTATCAAAAAGTACATATTCAGCTCCTTCTGACTTCTCCTAACTCCTCAGTCTTGCCAGGCAATGGCACTACCACATCATATCACTTCCATCCTATTGAGAACCGTGTTCTAGTCACTGAAGCAGCATCTTTCAGAAGTTGCCTCTTCTGTGTTCCCCTTGGCATGTACTAAAGGAGATCCCCATCACAGAGTGAATCCAAGGAGGTACACTGAATGTGCGTGGGGGGACTCCCTGCTCGCTGACTGCCAGGCAAATTTACAGTCCTTCATACTTTGCAAGATCATACTGATGCCTAAAATCCTGGAAGACAGGTACCCAGAACAACATTAGTGGAGATAGATAGAGAAGTACCTTTATTTAGAAGCTTCTAGGTGCACATCAGAAGTATGCACACACATGGTTCAGTGATGTTACTGTTTTTATAACTTCTAGTAATTAACATATATGATATCTAAAACCAACCTGTGGTACCCACTTCCCCACCCTGGTTCCCACCCTCACAAAGCTCAGAACTGCCCCTTGGAGCCTCTCCAAGGGCTCTGGGCCTTCCCTTCTGTTTTGTCTTCAAGCTATCTTGAAGGTGCTTCTTCCAACACCATATCCTTGGCAAAACTCGGGAATGTGTGAGAAAGTGCCCAGTGATCTCTAAAGACCACCTAATACGTAAGCAATCCGGGGAAACCTACATAATTCTAAAAATTGTAGAAAATCTACAAAATACACTAAAATCTTTAGGCATCAATACCCTGGCTGAAAAAACATTCATAGTGAAGGTCCAGCCTCATCACAACTTTAGGAAAAGCTAGGTTGAAGAAAGCAATTTCACAGATAGAATACCCTGCCAGATACTACCACAATCTTGATGACAAAGTCAACTGCCATGGGAACTTGATCATCATTGTCATTTTGCCCTTCTCAGGACTACCACACTGGAGAACTCAGTTTGATCTGGGACATTTCCCATGACATTGTTCCTGGGCCCTTTGAAGAATCCAGTCAAACAATTGGTTCTCTTGGTTTCACACTCATTTTATCTATGTTTTCAGACGAGTTTTGAATGCACTTCCTAAAATTCTACTACTATCCCCACCTTGTCTACTTCTCTTCCTTCCTCTTAGCACCATTCCACTTATTTTTTAATGTATTTTCTCTCCAAAGTTTTTCCTCTCAAATTCTCCCTGCTACGAAATTCCCTGTTTTGTATCTTAGATGTTCATAAAAATAGCATATCTTAATTCCTTTAACCCCAGCTCTCCCTTCCCTATTTGACCACCACCCCCCAATTCCATCTCCCAAGAATGTTCCCCTGGCCGCACCTTCAAAACTTCCTCTTCCCACACATGTACTCCACCCTGCTTGCTCATTCATTTTCCATCTGCATCTCTCTCCTCCTGGATTCTTCTCTAAGTCTCGGTGATAAAAGTGCCAGATTGGAGTTGCTGTGTAAAGAGGGTTCATTTGCCATTTGCCACCATATGGGCCCAAAAGCAAAATCGTCAGCTAAGCGATTAAATCAAGTATGTCGAACAAAATGTTATGAACTGACATTATGGGTATATAATTTTATGCCATTTGTTGCCATCTGTTTATCTAAACAGCCCCCATTCCACACAAACACACAGAAGTCTCTGCCACGCTCACAAGGCTTCAGCACAGGGGTCACAGTGCCTCTCTTTTCCTCCTTTCCTCTTTCTCTTATTCTGTGCTTCCATTCTCTCTGTTTGTCTGCATTCACCATGGACTTGGAGTCTGGCCACAGACAAATCCTTCACTGCATTCCAGCACAGATTTAAAGGAAACCACCTCACAATAATCAAGGTGTTTTCCTTAGAGAACAAGGTGTGTTCTCTTGACTTAAGACTCTTGCCAACTAATAATAAGACAAGAAAATTAAGAAAGTATTCAACCAGAAGAGGGGGAAGGAGAGAAAGAGATGGGGGGCTGGGGCACAAGTGGTGGTCAGCAAATGGCTGTTATCCATTGATCCTCATCTGGGACAGAGGAGGGACAAGAATAGGCTCTGCCAGTTACATGCTCAGCCAAGCTTTTTCTCTGCTTCATTTTACATTTTCTTGTGTCTTAAAGTGGATCACAGTCCGTTTCAAGGTTAGGTGGTGTTTGTTAAAGACTGCACACTGACCCAGTGACCCTGTAGCCATCCTGTTCTCTCTAAGAATGTATAAGCACCTACTTCTCTAGCAAATGCTTAACAAGCATAGCACAGGATGAAACCATAAGTAGTTTCCCAGTCCTGTGGACTGAATTTTTTCCTAAGTTTTAAGATTGTTCTGAGAAAACTAGAGACAGATATCAAAAAGACTGCATGTATGTAGAGATTAACTGTTTCTTTCAGAAGGAAAGAAGCTATTTTTCCTACTGATTCAGCCAGAACAGGCAGAAGATCCAGCATGATACCTCAAGCCCTTGGAAAGAGAATTCCCCCATTTGCACTACTTTTTGAACCCAAGTTTCCATCATCCCCATAACTGGTCATGGGCCTTCATGGTGACCACCAAGAAAAGACAATAACTATACCTGAGGCAAGAATAGCTCATTGTATCAAGTCTGTTCTCTAGGACTAGCTTGTGAGTTTAATAGGATATTGGCAACTAAGGAAGGAAGACATCTTCGACCGCTTACCAGTGTGTCTGGTTAGTACTATCTTTTTTATCAACTGTTCCAAAGGGTATCCTCCCTTTCCATTTGCCCTTAGTCTTGGGGGGGAAATAGCATATTAGTAATTGTCCCTGTAGTTCTGAATGTAACAAGGTGGGTGGGGACATTTAGCTTTCCTCTTTCCTGAACAAAACCCAGTCCACTGTATACCCTTCTCTGTGAATCCCTCTTTCTCCCCCACATAATTTCAATCCGTTTGAGCATCCTATGGGAGAGAAGTGTTGAAGAGGAAAATGGAAATCTCTCTTCACCATCTAAGTCTCCCATCCTCGTTCACGGGGCTACTGAACTAAGCACATGTCTCTCAGCATGGTGTAAATGGGAAAGTATTTTAACTCCAATACTAATGAAAAATAGTGACCAGGCATTTTTCAAGTGTCTGGCGCACAGGTTTTGTTCAGAAGCCAGCACTTAGCCTCAAAAGTGTATATATTTTCTGGCAGTGGGTAGGTTTAGCTACAAAGTGATTTGGCCATGAAGTATCCCTTTATCTTGGTTTCATTCACGGCTGACAGTGCTACATTTGACCCCTCCAGGCCGTCTGACCACTGTATGCTGGAGCCACACTGGTGTATAGCAAGGCTTAGGTCTGCAGCCACACACTGGAACATGGAAAGCCACTGCTGCTTCTCCCCAGGGAAACTTTGCATGCATGGGGAAAACTAAACCTCTACTTAAAAAAGCTCAAGAGATTCCTACAGTTCTAGTGGATTTTGGATAAGGCCCTAGGTGCTGGCAGTTCAAAAATTATTACACAGCAAGGCCATACTAATAAACAGGAGCTCCTTCCTTTCCAATGCCATTGATGATCTTCAAGTGAGGAAGTACAAATACACAGCACTATCAAGGAGATTCTCAGCACTTGATAGCAGCAAGTCCTCTATGCCCAGCTGCCCTGCTGGAAGCACAGTGTCTTGATAAGTTCAGGCCTGCTCAGGTCTGAAAGTAGGCAGCTGTCTGCCTAGCTATTCATACAGCTTTGCACTGCTGTACATGGCTTCTATTTCCTTCCTGCTGTAGGAGAAAAATCTTGGAACAACTCAAAGACCCCTGGAGAGTCTCAGCTAGTCCATAGACAGCAAGTCACCTGCTTAGAAGAGCAAGCTGGCATAAGCACAGCCCACCTGTCCTCTGGGTACTGTACAAGCTTCCCATCTGCTCCCAAGTGCATCTGAAGGTGGTCATTTTAATCTAATAAGCATTTGATTACTCTTTTTCTGAAAGGCCACATCTCTGCCAGCAAATTTGCAACTACTCCCCTCATCAGCTAAGTCCCTTCTTACAGTTTTTGCATCTGTTGGGTGTGGCTGTCATCAAAGTTGTAGTAGTCAGCTGATGCAGGCAACTACATTGCTTTTTGCTCCAAAGTTTGATTTCCAATAAGGGCTAGGAGGAGAGAGAAGAATGAATGGCAAAGCAGGTGGTCAAAACTGCTTCCCAGTACAAGAAGCAAGAATTATGCTATGCTGTATAAGACAGGCACGACCGTTCTGCTGCTGTGATGAGCTCTATCATCCCTGCTTTCCCGGAAGTGATGCCCAGCCTCCTACCCAAAGCCCCCACTAACCAGGATAGTTGGCTGGATTTCATGCTACCTCTAGTAGCACAGAACCACCATGTGGCTCTGGATCAATCCTTGCAGCAGATAAAGCAGCCATTAGCAATAGGCAGGGACAGCAGCGTACCACCAGAGACCTCCAAATTCCTCCAAGGTGGTATGGACGCAATGACATTTAAATGAGTGCTTTACCAGCCAGAGAACAATTGAGACATTTAATAGTCTTCAGCTGGATATCTGGGCTCAAGCCAATATATTATAAAAACCACCATAAATAACTCCTTTTAAAGGCCAGAATAAGAGAAGGAGGGAAAGTGAAGGCAGGATCATGTAGAAAAATCATAAATTGCAAGGGATACAACTTCCAATATTCATTGTAACAACACCAGGGAAAAGAGCACCTGATAATGGATGAGAAAGTATGTTACATCCTGGATATCATCCAGCAAATATATTAACTGGAGAACCAGGAAGCCAAAACTACCAAAGAAGAGCCAAAGATGTATTACAAGAAGTCAGAATGAATACAGTAATAAAAGTGGAAAAGCCATGCTGTCTCAGATTCTATGACTGCTGAATCAAAAGCTAAAATAAACTATGAAAATGTAATCAGAAGAATCATCAAAACAAGGAAACTTCTTGGCTTTTGTAAGACAAGGATGAAGAATCTTTTACTACTGTACAGAGCTAAAAGGTAGCTAACAATGCAAAAAGGAACATATTTTATTGTCTACACGAAGTACTGGAGAAAGATTGTCAAATCTTTTTCTACAGTGGATGCATGAACAGGATTCAAAAAACAGTGCTCTCATTTGTGCAGACTGCACACTTCTTCAGAGAAATGCTGTTTCTGCAGACTGCCATTTGGGTTGTTACTAGAACAACAAACTGTTGATGGTATGGTTACAGATGGCATTTTAAACTGGGGTAAAACAGTAGAAGAAAATGATCAAAGGCTCAAGGCGATTGTGAAGAGAAAACTGCTGCTGGGCTGAATGAGCATGAAATATGTAAATCCCATTAAAGAGAGATAGCATACCCTCCAGCAAAAACAGAAAAGCATACAGGTAGATCATAATAAAGTTGAAATCACCATCAATATGAATCCTTCAACATTCAAAGTGGCGCCAACATACCCTGAAAGGGTAAACAGTAAGGAATACATGCCAAAACCAGCTGTATTAACCAGCACCCTACAGCACCACTCCACAGAACTATTCAAAGAACATAGGATAAAAATCTCAATAAAACAGCATGAAACAGAAAGAGTTAAAGGTAATGCCCCTGTAGGCAGTAGGACAGTAAGCACAGAGTTAATCTGTCCATGGAAATTTCAAAGATGGTAATGACGTCATCTTACAACATAACCTTGAGTATCAAAAAGCGCAGCATATGCCTCTTTGGCACTAACTAGACGGATGCAACAAGATGATGATGGGACAGGATGCAGTATTTATTCTTTTTCCTCCTTTCTCTTTTTATTGTGTGTTCTCTGAAGTAACCAATAATTTCATTTCACCACTGCCCCAACAAACCTTTCAAAATAAAGACATACTTTCAAATGAAACGAGAGGAGGATTCTGCTGGCCACTGACCCAATCTTCAGGGCATTTAACAGAAGTCCAGAGCTTAATTGTGCGCATATCAGTCTCATTTAAAAATTAATAACTAAATTAATAGCTTTGTCTCACATTCTAGACAGTGATCTAGAGAAAAGGCAGCATTTTGGCTGAGATGATTAACATAGAGTTTGGGAAAGGATTCTTCCAAACCACTAGCACAGTTTAAGGTAGAGTACTTCCATCACCAGAGGAGATTCTCTAAAAATGGTGTTTCCCAAAATACTGTTCTGTCTTTATAACATCAGAATTGTATTGGTCATTTGGGAGTTGAGAAATTGAACGCATTTATAAATTATTTTATACAGGCCACAGGTGAGCAGAATTCCAGAGATGGGGGAAAAATGCTATGGCAAGCAGAAATGCCTACATGGATGATATGGAATAACATAACCATCTTGTTAAAGTATTACATGTTTGAAACCAAACATTTCCACTTCTTCCACATAATTGTATGAAAATGTACCAATGCTAAATGTTCATGTCATAAGTAATTTTTTTTAATCCCGATGTACCTGACTTAGTAACATCAACAGGTATCTGGAACTCACTGAGGAGGGATTGCAAGAATTCAAGCACTACGAAGTAAAGTACCAGGCAAGTACACAATGCACAGTTATCCTCAAGTCCGGTTCTGGGATGCTGGAAAACAACATCAACCTAATCAACTACATACTGAAAAACAGCGAAGACCCAGATGCCAGCCTGCATTTAACTTCACTTTGTTACTGGATAGCATTGGTAAACAATCTCATTTTACCTCCTGACATTTTTTGCAGAAGAAAGCCTTAAGAAAAGGAATGATGAAATTGATACTACAGGACCTCAGAATCACAGATGTGTGAAATACATACATAATTAATCTGAAACCCAGTATAATTTCCATGGAGATGGTTTTCATTAAATTAAAATCTTTATAATTTCAAAGCAATTGCAATAATAATTTCAGTAAAATGTGAACAACAGCTCCCACTAAAATGATGATAGTATTGGTAATGCATTGTGAAATGCATTGGGTTTGTTAGGCAAGCAGTTGAAAAATCAATAAATGGGAAGTCTGATTGACACTATCAGATGTCTTCTTCAGACAAACAGCAGATCACAATGAATACCAGCTCATACTCAGAGGGTTATAGGATTCTACCCCAGGCCAACAAATAAGGACAACTTCTCTTCACTAGTAGCTACTTCAGATCTTTGGAGAAAAGATAGTTAACAGTAGAGACTTGATCCTATATTTCAATGGAATTTTCCCCAGACAGAGCACTTTACAAGCTCTCTGGGCCAAGGTTATTTTTATTTTTCTCCTATACATTAATGGTGCTAGAAAACTCATGGCCAAGGCCCTACAAGTCAATTAGCCTTTCATGACAACATAGGTGAGAATGTTTCTGAAGACTCACAGAGGCCTTCTCTTCTATACACAGCATCCAAATTACTCCTGCTGACTTGTAGAGACCCAAATTCCTTTCTCCAAATTTCTCCTTTTCTTCCTGACATGAGGTGACTCATACACCTCAACTTCGAACGGTCATGACCTAACTATCAAAGCACCACAATGTTGTAAATACTTCCAGTGAGATGCAAACAAACTGTCAACCACTTCCAAGGACCAGGGTAAGATCCAACCAACTTGTGAGCTCTGGAATTCTACACAGATGGGTGGGTGAGCAGATAATCCCACTCTACAGTATCCATCAGTGATGTGATAAAATCATCAGATGCAGTAAATGTCCTATCTTTTCTAATACAGTCTAGGTTTGTTTATATCCCTCCTTTACCAGGAAATACAGGTGGAATATTTTGGATCTGATACCAGGGACCATCTGTGAATACATACAGTGGGCACATGCAGTGGACAGATACCCTGGGCTAAATTCTTAAACATTTAAAAACCAAGTAAATAGCTGGTAGCTCTCAAAGTCCTGCCTATGCTTCAGGCCTAGCAATAATCACAGGGACTAAAAGTCACATCCTCAATTGTAAGTTGGCATAAAATTTTAATGAAATGAGAGGAAACTAGGAGCTAAGCTTAGAAACCAGGAAACAAATAATTTGCCACTCTGAGACAGACAAGCTGTTAGAGGTCTTCAAAAAACAAGTTTGAGAGGTGTCTGCCCATTCCAGAGCTGAATGAAGTTCAGAAAAATTGATTCGGTTGAATATGAGAAAGAATTGAATGTTGAGTCTAGATCTTCCTTATCCCCTGGTCTCTCATGTAAAACAGTGCAGGGCACATGACACATCATGACCACTGAGCATTTGATTTCACTGCAGAACACCTTTCAGCCTGTTTCCTGCATATTGGACTACAGATCTGTCTCTCACTGATTTCAGGGAGAATTGATTCCAGCCCATAGTTCTTCCTTCTATGGCACTAGCTGACACTGGGGAAAGGAACCATGCTGAAAAGGACTATATATTAGACTTCCCTTCAATGCTGTGGGGGAAGTACAAAGATCCTGGGTTGACATCTCACAGTAAAAAGGGGGCCTCTGTTTGCACAGCAGAAACTGAAAAATACTTGCTGCATACAGAGACAACAAAATAAGGGAAATTAAGTCAGTACCCAGATGGTGCCAAGCAACTATTACTTACATGATTAGGCCTTAACACAGCAAGAGTAAACAGATCTAGAACGATCATGCAAAGAAAGTCCAGAGATTCGGGTTGCAAGCAAGACATCTTGCAGTGTCTTTCAAAGATGAAGCCTTGCTCCCCCGGCTCAGCAGAAGAAAGAAACCTACCCCTTTGCCTTCCTCCAGATAAGGAAGCATCTCCATTGTTGCTCTACAGATGTCAAATGAATATCTCATGCATCTGTCACACTCTTTCCAATAGGAACAAAACTGCATTCTAACCTGATAGGAACCCTAAGTGGAAGGAGAAAGGATCTAGTGGGACAGATGGATGAGCAGAGATGTAATTCCAGAGGAAAGCTGCTGTCATCCCATTAAAGATGAGGTTAAAGGTAGCAGCAATGAAAGAGTGGGAGATATTTCACTGGGGGAAATGGAGTGGCACTGAGCTTTGAAATTGCACTGCGTGAGAATATTAATAAAAAAGTTAATGACGCAATGTGCTTTTTGCTCCACATTAATTACACTTTTACATTCCAGTTTTTAATGCATTTTACACAAGACTTTATTTTACATTCCAGGAAGGGGAAAATATAATTGCTGCTTTAATTTCTATAGCCAAACCCTGATAAGATCACAGCTGTGAAAATCTCATAAAAAGCTTTAAATTAAGTTAAAAAAACAGTTCCCTTCCCTCCTCCCCTTGCTTCTCTTCTTTCTTAAGGTGCTATCAGCAGAGATGGTGAAAGCATTGGTTCAAGGTAGTGTTTTTACCTGGCATGGATCTTTTCTGAAGTCAGCACCAGTTACGAGGCCTGGACCATCCAACACCACATACACTACTGGGGCTCATCAACCTCTCTGTGCCATCAGTGGGAATAAACCCTCTGCCAAGACTATTTAGGTGCGCAGTGCTCCAACTGTAATATACATAGTTCTGGTTATTACCAAAGGCACAGTCCCTGTGCTGGGGGTGCATGTGCACAGACAAGACTGAAGAGATCACACTGCTACAGACTGAGAACTGACTGAGGCTTAGTGAAATAACTGCTTTACATGAGATACATGAGAAAGTCTTTATGAATGACAGGAATTGCAGATCATTGTTTGAATCTTGTCAAAGATGCCTCCCATCACTGCAGAAATAGACAGATCAAATAAGATACGAAACTGAAGCAGCCTGATGCTCCTACCTTCTTCCATTGCAAGCGACAGATTCTGGGTCTGTCCACAGAGGGTCTTTGTAGACAGTGACCCTTCTACAGCTAGAGACTGTGTCAAGTCCTAAGGAATCCCTCCACATATGCCACTGCCTTTGACTCTGATTATCCCTTCACTCAGATGAAAAATCATAGCAGGACTACATTCCTACATCACAATCATTCATTTCCTTTAGCAGTATGAAGAGAGGCCATCTCATCACTGTGCCTACAGCCCTTAGTGCAGCTAAAGCAACACAGCCTCACTATGTTGTACTCACTCATTTGTACTGTGTTGGTACAGTGGTGTACAAGTATGTGCTCAAAGCAGTCTGCTGATACTCCCCTACCAAGAAACTGATTTAGTTACAGAGAGAGTTGACACTTTGCTTGCAACTGGACAAAACCAAAGGAGAATCAGACCTTCATCTATTCTTATTACCAGTCACCTACAACTTGAAATAGTTGAGCAGCCCTTTCCTTCCATTTCCTCTTTGCTATTCATGCTGTGGATCCTGCCACATTACTTTACTCCTCCACATCCTCATCCCAGGACCTCCAGGACAGGCTACTGACTTTGTCATATATGAAAAGGTATCTGTTCCAATGTAATGTCAGTGTTCCTAAATTTGTGGATCCCCATCTCAAGATCCTTAACATAAGCTATAGCATCATAAAAGTGAGAGATCGGATAATCCATCCTCTTGCCCTTGAAAGGATCACTTATACAAGAAATTTCCTTGACGTATGTTTCTATATAGACCTCAGTCCTTCTGTTGGAAGTCTGTGACCTCACTGAACCACTTCTGCTTGGACTCTGACTTCTTTCCCTCTCAAACGTCCAAACTGTACATCCCTGTTTTTTCTTTCCTGAATTCAAACACAGTCCTCCAATTAGACTAGTGTCTGTATTCCTGCCCACCATTGCCACCCATGTCTGTTCTTGTGACTTCACTGGAGAAAGAAGAAATCTCACCAATGAGTTTCTGTGGCAAAAGGGACTACTCAGAATACCCCATTCCAAAACACTATGCAGACTGGACAACACAGCTAAAGAAAGGTTCACTCCATAAAGGATTTTTTGATCCTCTTGAGCTCCTTCTCCAGGCTAAGCTCCCAATTTACACCTCTGTAAACAAAGCAGAATCCATCACACCCATACTAATTTCCTTGATTGTTTCCTACATGCAAAAAGCAGAAGAGGAATGTGTTTTCACAAGCAAAAGAGAACACGAGAAAAGAAAATAGGAGAGACTGAGAGAAAGGAAGAGAGAGAGGCTCTAAAACCTCATTTTCCTGGTAATTTACTCTTCTATTCAGTTGAGTCCTGCTGCTCGTAAGCCTATTCCTGTTACAATATTAGATATAAACAAGTAAACTGTGTAATGGATCACATTAAGCAGGCCCTGCATCTTGAGGCAGGATTTAATTTGCATGGCAGATTATCTTGTCTGCAGTAGGAGAGGCACCCTGGGGCACTGACTGCATTAATAGGATCTAGTCTCTTAAAATCCATTAAGTCAATTGAGTGGACCAGTCTATAATCTCATTTCAAATCCACCGTGAAAATGGTTAAACACTAGCCCTATGACACCGACAGGAGAGAAGTGACTAAAGGGACACTGGAGACCACACTATGCCATATTGCCTGCCTGCTGGGAGTAGGAAAGAGAAGGGAAAAGGATAGGGCTCATTCTCTTTTAGCAAACTCCATTCAGAAAGATGCTGACAGGAGGATTGAGTTGAGTAGAGGAGGCAGTAACTATGTAAGGGGAAAGACTGCGGAGTTTATCCCAAGTAATGGCAATGAGGTTTTTAAATATTTTTAAATTGTTATCAATTGGCTGATGATGTTTTGGTACTTTATTGCTCTGAACAGTTAGAAATACTGGACAGTGAAGGGGGTTATGCCTTCACAGGGGTGTTCTACTCTAAGTCACAAGAACCGGGATTTTCAAACTATCCAAAAAAACCCAAAATTATTCTGGGAAATGTGGAGTTGCGATTAAAATATGGGACTACAATATGAGAACATCAAAGCTGTGGAGTCCTAGGCCTGTGGCCTCTCTGCTCCAGACTGCCACCAGTGGGCAATGTTCTTGAACTCAGGTACATTTGCCCAAAGTTATTCTTGGCCCAGCTGATCAGAGCAAAATCTTCCCATTTGCCCCAAGAGAGAAAATTAGATAACAGCTCAATTTATCTTAACCTTGTCCACAAGGTCCCTAGGTAAGAACAGTTTTTGGTTTGGATATACATAAACTAATTAGCATAAAGGGTCTTCAATCTGAGGTCTGGGTACCTTGACCACATTAAACTAATCATTAACCATAGAGAGCAACGATAATAGAGGAAAACAGACAGATAGAAACTCAAAAGGAATGAAAGAGACATAATAGCATGACCTAAAAACTGAGAGAATAAGAAACCTCCAGGACCAGATGGCATTTACGCAAACACTCTAAAGAAATCAAAGTACAAAGAAGTTACTAACAAACCTATTCAATTTATCATTAAAAACAGCTACTCTCCCACCAGGCTGGAGGGAAGCCAACACTCTGCACTTCTTTTAAAAGAGGTGCTAAGGGCAATCATGGGAATTATAGACCTCAGTGAGCCTTACGCCAGTACCAGGAAAAATAGCTGAGAAAATCATTAAAGACAGAGTTATAAAGCACCAGGCACAGTGAGTATAATGTGGTAAAGAAGCAGCTCAGGTTCTCCAAGCTGACTTTCTGACCTGCTAGTGTTCTTTGAAAATGTCAGCAGCTCAGAAGACCAATGAGAAGTAGGAGTCACCTAGCTATTAAGGATTTAACAAAAACCACATTCAAAAATTTTAGGGCTCCACTCCTGCTAATATGCATAAGCCCTAAGGGTGGGATTTTACAGGACACCACTGATTTGAAGAGGAAAAAGTAAAAGAATTAAAAAAAGAATTAAAATGGTACTAAGTTCTCCTAAGAATCCCATTCCTCATAAACTGTGGCAATGTCTCTAGGAGGGATCAAACTTAGGCTCTGAAACCCAAGACAGGCCTCTCCCACACAAGCCAGAGGTGAGCTGTAGCAGTCAGCTCCAGCAGACCGCTGAAGTACCTGGTTCCTGGTCCACACGAAGGGCTACGTGTCCTGGGTATCTGCAGTGGATGTCAGATGACCATTCCAGGGATGTTGTCAAGGCTGAAGCATGTTGAGAGTGGGCTACTGCTAAAAGGGCGGTAGCAGCACTGTTCAATAGGCCACTGTTGCAGTGGCCGAATATTGCCCAGAGTCATTCCAAGCTGCTGTGAGTGAGGCCGCCCCACATGAGCCCACAGCATACAAAAGGTCAGAGGCAAATTGATGAGGTTCTTAAGCATTTAGGCACAACCCTGGCACCTGTAAAGAAAACCTGATCCACAGCCAATAAATCACCCCTTTTCAGTTTCACAATTGTGTAGCTTTGCTCTGATATATTTATAGCACCTTGGATCTAGGTGATTTACATGCTTCTACTTCTTATTCCTTCCCAGCTGGAGATCTCCCAGTTTGCCATGCCTGGCAGTGCTCACACTGTTAAAAGTCTCAGCACTAGTCCCTCCTCTGCCAATACACAGCTTCTCATTCCTAGCCTTTTAAATGTTGCCAGACCTGCTGCCCAAGGCAGTTGTGTCATGGGAGCCCAAAGGACTGATATTAATCCAGTGGTGAATACCAGTCATAATGAGTCCAATATATTCTCCGTTTCAAGAAATTTCAACTCTGATTTCTAGACACTGTATATCAGAGAGATCACTATATACTCATCCTGTTCTTAGTCCTTTCCCTAAATACTCACTTTGTAGAGAGACAAGATTGCATGGAAGATGGATATTTCGTTTGTTCCAGTGCACCATATTTAATAGTCTAAGCACTGAACTCTTGCACACCAGTTTTCTCAAAATTGCAGAGGCACAAGCACAGCTCCACTCTTTTCCTTAGCTGTTTACTCCGAGTGCCACCCTTGTCAAATGGACACAAACATTCACACAGCAGTCCCTGCTCAAACTCAACATTTTCTCAGCAGTCCTACCCAAACTGCTGAACAAAACCTCCACAGTTACAACAGGTAATGGTAGTCACGCTCCTTTGAACTCTAAAATTGCACTAGGCAGCACCACAGGACCTTTGATGGGGTAGATGCCCACAGACAAATATCCCTTCTACAGACAAGTTGATACAAGAAGGGGAGCACTTTTGCCCAGGGTGAACAACTGCTATATGCCCTGGAGAGACACAGAAGGAAATTTTCAGCTTGTGGGGTTTTATTGCTATATTTGAGCCATTCTCTGCTGCCTAAAGGAGGTTTGTGGCTTAAAGACACGACCAGGGCTGTCACCTTTTCTTAAAAATATACCAAGACACTGGTGAACTGCAACTTGCAGAGCAAACCGCATCAACCTGAACGTTCCAAATCAGTCATGTGACATCCTCCATTATCACAAATCAACACTGTTCTTTTTCTTTGAAGGAAAGAGAGAACCATCAGCTGTTTGCAAACCACAGCATCATCTACCTCTCCCACACAAACCACAGATCAAAGGTCTCCATTTTACAAACCACAGAGAGGTCCCAGGGGCTCCAAGAAGCCGATGTCTAGTAGTACACTTTCTACTAGACACTCACATGCAAGACTGGGCGGCAGCAGAGAAAACATTTCCCTTTAGATATCTCAGGCCAAGATACACAAAACCACTCAGTTGGTGGTACCTGCCTGTAGGAAGGCACAGTGAAAATTGAGAAGAGCAACTGAGAACTGTTACTCAGAGCTAGTGACATACAGCTCCAGTGTGAAGCACTGGCGTATAAACTGGGTGCAAACAGCACAGCAAGGAGGAGCAATGGGCTTCTGTACCTTGAAATTCCAGCAGGATACACCAGAAATCAAATTGACACCACCCCTTCTGCTTTTCAGCTTCAGCTTCCATGTTACAATGGAGAAGCTCACTCTACCCCAAGCACATAAGAAAAATTGAATGTGTATCCTTCCTGAAGCCATCAGTATCTGCTTGAGCCTGACAAGATATTGAAACGATGGTTCCAAGAAGCACAGACTGCTCCATTCATCTCTGTGAGTGGCTAGCTTGCCTCCTGATGACAACCTACTAAATATCTTCACTTAATTAGTCCACTGTTCCTTGAAGGAAGTAAGAGTGCCACATGAAGATTGTGCTAGGACTATCTTTATATAAGCTAGTAAAAAGAGACAGTTCATTTTGTTGAAAAGAGAGGGATGCCTCAACTTATCTTTCCCTCATCAAGAACGACTCAGATTCAACAGGCCCAAAAAGACACCAAGACAGACAGAAAAGTGGAAATCACAAGGTTTTTCAGCACACCTTCCGGAGCCCACAGTGTGACTGAGTGGATGCTGTGGGCTTCTGGTGTGCTTCAGATAAGGGTCTCTCTGCATTTGGATGAGAAAAAGTTCACAAATTACACTGAAGTGAGGAGGCAGGGAGAAATACGCCATTTTAGGAGACTAATATGAACGTTAGTGAGGTCTCTGACTTGGAAAATTGAGGAACAGAGAATAAAGCACAGCTAGTCTCTCTTGTAAATTAAAGTATATTATATTTCTTTCTGTTTAGGTGTATATAAAGGATAAATATAAGAATTTAAAAATCTTTGAAAATAAGTTAAGTATGTCAGTACTACAATCTTATCCAAGACTGGCAATAATGGCACAAGTGTGCAGTGAAGAGTGTGAGAATAGACAGTAGGATGTGGTGTCCATGATGGGAGCTTTATTTAACATGAAAAGAAAGATGGGTTTCCATGGGCTTCAACAGGTCAGAGACAAAAGATGAGCTTCCGTCCAAATAACAAATTCATTAATTTTCCTTATCAAATATGCTGAGCCAAGACATATCCCCCAACTGGGAAAAAATAGGAGCTGCCATTTCCTGGAGTGGCACTGTACACTGGTTGAGCAGCAGACAACCACTAAAGCCTGACAAGGGCATAACTGCTGAAGACTAAGGACTGAGTAATCAGAAATCCAATCCTCTCTTTGGCAGCCCATTGCCTTGCCAAAAAACGGATGTGAAAGCTGAAGTGTATGGGCCAGACTCATCCCTTGGTAGGTCCACAGACTTTAACTGCCTCATCAGAAATGGCTTTTGTCCAACATGTCCATGACAGTCAAAAGTAGGCATGGTCTACAACAAACTTTGGCTTAAACACTGAATGGAGATGATCTAGAGTGCCTTTAACTAAAATTAAACATGAAGACTATCACCTTCAGTGATGGGAGAAAAAAGACCTCAGCCAGAAGGGGAGAGGAAAAGTGTTAGGAGAGGTCACTTGCAACTCATCCTTCATGTTCTGGATGGTGGCATTTGTTTAACCACAACATTGGTTCTTTCCAATTCTTGCTCCCATATATAGATTCCTTTGCATCCTATCACACAGAGAACAGTTCTATATTCTCCAAGTATACGGAAAGCTAACTTTACATAGTGGATATTTTATTTTAAAGACAGTTCTGCTAGAACCTTCTCTTTCTGTGCAAAATGGCCTAGAAAAATAACATAAAAGCAATACAGAGATCAGTTTTACTTGCTTTGTAATGCAGATATTTTTACATTTACTAAGCTGTTTATGTACTCCCAAGCTCAAGCAGTGGAGTCTAAGAGAAAATCCTGCACTAGACTAAGATCTGAGAGCACAAGCCCATCTGGGTCCATATCTAGAGGAAACAGAGGGCCCATGTGGACCAAGGGACACAGGCACCAGGCTATAAGGTGTGGAAGATGAAAGCAAACATTGGTAAGCAGCTGGTCAGGCAACCCCACTCATTCCTTCCCCTAGGTGCTACACCTACCTTCCTATTCTATGGTCTCTAAAATATGTGTGTGTAAATCTCAAGCCTTCAGTCTTCTTTACCCACAGACCTATAGACTCTGGTGGTCTCAGACTCCTAGGAAAAAGGACTTTCAATATGTGGCAAGGCAGCAGTTGAAGGTAGTTAAGCTGTTTGTCTTCTCAGTACTGTCAGTAATTTCCCAGCTGATTTTTGAACTCCAGAAGAAAGGACAAGGATTGAGGGGAGGAGGGGAATCAGAGGAAATGATGACTTCATCATTCAACAAGAGTTTGTGAGAAAGCAGGTTATGCTGGGGGACCACCAAACGCGACGTCTTTCATTGCCCCACCTCCCACAATGCAAAGGTGCAGTGTTACCTCTTCTCCCACTCCCCCATCTCATCTACCCCCAGACAAAGTATTCCTGAGCTCACCATATAATGCAGTTTTTCATGGCATGCCTGCTTATCAGGACTCTGAAACTATGTGAGACATGCATGCAGACAATGGGCCTGTCTCTCAGCCACGGAGGGCTCTGAAGGGATCCCTTTCAGCACTCACAGATTGCTCTGTGTTCCCTTAATTGACAGACTCGGCCAAGTCTGACAGCAGTGGCGTGCAGCTGGTGCAGGCTGCTCTGTCTCAGGTAGGCCACCTTTCAGCAGGGAAATTGCTTTTGATTGGCTTTATTGGAGTAGCTTCTCTTATCCAGCTGGAAAAAGCCTCTTGTATTTAATGGCCGACAGTTTAGGACCAAACCCTCTTTCCCAAAGTGTTACCTCTTTTCTAGCATAGACCGAAATATGCTGTCTTGAAAAAGACTGGACCTCATCCATAAGAAACAACTTTATTTGGACAGAACTACTAAGGCTCTGTTTTTCTGAAGCCCAGTTTCTTTTATTTCTCAAATCCCCAAGATTTGGTTATGGCCTGAAAAAAAACTAAGATCACAAAGTAAGATCAGAAGAGCTGAAAAACGCTAAGAGGAAGTTCTTGACTTAGTGTATGCTCTGAAGCTTCAGTGTGAGAGTCTAGGCTGAAGGAGGCCTGCAAGAGTTGGTCTACCTTCTCCTAGTAGTTGGTAGGGGATGGACATGAAATTCCACTCGGACTATTTTCAGCCTCAGATATTTGTGGCACCAGGTATTTACAAAGAGACTTTAGTGTGCAAAGTAGCGTTTCCTGTTGAGGAAAAAAAAGAAAGAAAAAAAGAGGCTGATGAGACTGCAGTGTTCTTCTTTTAGTTGGTAGCCTGAATCTGGCTATTCTGTCTTTTCCTCCAGTTTCTGGTATGCTAGATGAGCTTGTACAGACTAAGATGTCACATACTTCATGGGCTACCAAATGCAGTCCTTAGTTCTTTTCTGCATTCAGGGAGAACTGAATAAAGCTTCAGCTTTATCAGGAAAAGCTGTAAAAGTAATCACCAATGCCTTTAATAAATTTTTTCCAAAAGTTTTGTTGGCCTTAAGATATTTTTTCTATTTTTAAAATAAATTTTTAAAGCACTTGGCTTTCCATCGCATTTTGTTACAGCACTTCTGCCCAGCTTTGCTTAACAACTTACAGAACCAGGTTCAATCTTTAGGGGTCATTAGTAAAGATCACTTTGAGAACCCACAAAAAAACCTGGGAAAATTGAACTAAACTGCTTTGGCACTCAATGAGCTATGTTTCTCCAGAAATGATTACTCCAATGACCTAACCAACCAGTTCTTCAATGAACAGAGAAATGAAAGAGAAATGGAAGAAAAAGCATGAGTTCAAGTAATTACCAACTGCATCTTCCTCAAAGTACAGCCAGAAGAATCTAAAGCTCTCCTCTCAGATTTCCCAGTGCAGGAACAGTTGGGGCAGCGAACTGCTTCCTACTACCTGCAGTAACACACAATCCAGCACATCTGTGCCAAGTCTCAGGACTTTGTCCTCTGCTCTCCCACATAGTAAGGTGGCACCAAGTTGCAGCTGACATATAGGACATGTTGTCACACAGACACCCCAGACCACTTCTCCCACCCATTCCTCCTTCTCTATCCAGCCTTGTTAGACAGTGTTCCTAACAGGCATTTCTTCCTAGACACTGCTCCTCTCATCAGTTGCTCTCACTTGCTGCTTCCCCAATTCTGTGATACCAATGTTTTAATCATAACATGCACTCTACAAAATATCTGTATTGCCTGATAGAGACTTTTAAAACAACTTCTTTCCTTACTTAAAAGCTTTTGCATTGTAGGGTTGTAAGGTAGAGTATCCACTCCCATAAAACCCTCAGGTAATTCCTTTGTTCAGCTTCATACACGGGGTTGCAACTACGTAATTTCTCTGCAGTTATGACAGCATCTTTTTAAAAGGAAACAATGCAAATACAGAAAAGGTAGAAACTGGTTGAAGCTGTAGCAGACCTGCGCAAAGACCCCTTTCCTGTCTCTCTACCACAACAGCATGATTTTCCTGTTCTTCAGGGCTCCATCCTTCCATCTCCTTTTAGGAAACACTTCTCTTTGGGTATCAAACTACTAGAAAGGGAATCCCCCAGGCCCTGCCTGTTCAAGAGATGGAGCAGCTCCAGAGGAAGGCACAGGTGCTGTTGCAGTAGACTCCATGCTTGAGAGTCATTTCACACTTTAGCCAGCTGTGCCACCTCTGCTGAAGCCTCTACAAGCAGCCAGCAGAGGTGAGGACTGAGGGGAATGACACCTACTATCAGATACAATGACTGCATTTATTGGTCTTGACCTGTCCACCAGGACAGGCCTAGACACCAAAGCAAAAGGGAAGCTTGTTATGTGATCAAAGCACTGAGCTAGATTTGGGAAATCCACATTCCCTTTTAATAGTGACATACTATGCTCTGAATTTCTTTTCAACAATTTCAGACATTTCCCTGAAAAGTACAGACCACATTTGCTATAGGACTTAAAAATTTCTGGTGCTGCCCCTCAGCTATGTAGGGTATTTTAAAAAAAGCGGCGTTTAATCCTTTATACATTATTGATACAGAGTGAATAGAAATTTCTAGCAGAAGGTCCAGACATTAACTATAGGAAATATGACAAACATCATTACAAGCTGTTCCTATAAATATTGCCTCTCTGGGCATTTTCTATGTGAAACCAGTGAAAGACTTCTCTCTCCCTCTTCTGCATACATCTCTGTATGATATTATTGCTTTTTATTGCTTACTGATTTCACAGAATATTCTGAGTTGGAAGGAACCCACAAGGATCATCAAGTCCAAATCTTAAATGAATGGCCCAAACAGGGATCGAACCCACAACCTTGGTGTTATCAGCACCATAGTCTAACCAACTAAGGGTCAGTTTTATTATACTAGTCTGTTCTTTATTTAATGTTATCTGAAGTGGTCACCAGAACAGAAGGTGATGTAAAGTGACAGGAAAGTATTTTTCACAGAACACTGTTCTTGTAGGATTTCCTAACGATGCTCAGAAATTGAATTCATCTGTTCCCTGAAGTCTGATCTCCTTTCCAAGGGAAGATCTGCTGCATCGCACCTCTAGCATGTTCTGTTTCTAGAAGCTCTGATATACTAGTTGCCAGATGAAAAAATCTGACCTAAGTCTTACAACTTACAAAAAAAATCACTACGACTGAGATCCTCTTGTCTAAGGGCCATGTCAATTAGACTGTATGAGACTGACAGAGCAGCCTACAGGCTCTATTGCATACTGCAGAAGCACAGGGTCAATGGTTGGGATGCACCCTAACCTCCAGGGAAGTCAGGTCTGTGTGCACGACGGAGAGGACACAGTTTCTGCTCGGCATAAACTCTTGAGTCTGCTGTTCCTTTTTGTGAAGCAGAGAAGAATTTAGACTTTTTGCTAGGTAGGCTAGGACAGACAGCAGAGACACAGCGCTGTCACAGATATTATCCTGATATTTAACATCACCCCTTTGGCAACCACAGGCTTATATTTTGATTTATAGCCCAGCAATCTTTCCCAGGGTTTATAACATTCTTTCAGTACAGGACAACACGTACCATCAGGTCCAGCAAGGACCCTTTCCCTAGGGCTATTGGGCCAAACTAGAAAAGAGTGGCCAGAAAAGCACTGAGAAATACAAAACAGTGGCACTAACTCCCATTGAAGGGGGATCTATCTGCAAGGCTTTTTTTCTTCATGTGAAAGCTCTTCACTGGGAAAGTCTCCAAGCCAAAGAGGAGAGGCCCAGAGGGAGGGAAGAGTAAGAGGCCAAGAGGGCAGCCAGCGAAAAAGGTTTCTGACTCTGCCAGGTGTCACCTGGATAAACAGAAAACACTGGCATCCCCTGATGCTGCGTGGGCTAGGTAGGCAACCAACCACTAAGGGTCCGAAAAGCCTTCAAGTTACTGCACTGGCAAGTCCAACCTTTTCATCGTGACCACTCCAGTGGGAGTCTGGAGTAACTATGCATGTTGCTATAACATTTCAAGTAACATTTCAAGTAACTATGCTTGTAGCCTGATGTAAGGTTTTGCTAAGCTCTCAGTGCTGCCTAGCCCAGGCAAGGGCAGGAAGTCAGGGACATGGCTCATGAGGTGGAGGCTCTGGGCCTGTCCCAGTCACTGGGGGCAGAGAAAGAGAAAGGCTATGAAGAAGTATCAGGGGTGGCAGAGAAGAGAGATGTTCCAAGGCTGTATGTAATGACTTCTGTAGGGCAAAGCACATAACCAGGGCTCTCAAGCAACCCTTACAAGGTAATGCCAGTCATTTTCACTGGTGGGGGAGGCGAGGAAGACAGCTAGAAGCATAGCTCAGCTGCAGTAAAGCCACACAAAGTTGGTCTGTTCGGCTGCCTTTGTGGCACTGTTGTATTTATTGAAGGCAGCAGCAGTTTGTTCTGTCCTTTCAGTTACTGTACGGGACCCGATCGGGGTGCAGATGGGACTACAAAGCAGCCCTTGTTGTCAGTAATGTGACTCACATGTCAGCCTCTTATTTGCTGTCAGTGGCTTTATTAAAGTCTACAGTTTCAGACCCTAGACCCTTGCCTATTGTATCCCCTGGCCCCAGAGATTCTCTTAGGGAGCACTCACAATTACCAACTCTCTCACAAGAGCACACAAACACACTGAGCTGGCATAGCAACTGCGCACTCAGGGGTGATGCCCAGGCTAAAACCAAGCTGGGGCGCTTTTCATCCTTAAAACTAATACATGTACAGAAACGGACAGGACAGGGAAGAGGCCTTGTCTGGCACAGGATCTCTCCCTCTAAGACCATCTGATAACATACATATTCACTTACATACATTTATTCACATGTTCTGCACTTGGAAATATACTAATAGTCATGCTCACATATGCATTCATAGCTATGTTCTCTCCTATGGTAACATACACATTCACATATATGCTTCACTCACACGGCTGTGTACCAGCATAGATACACAGATGGGTCACACACAGTCACATCAACCAGTCTCCCCACAGGTACTCACAGTCCTCAGTGTCACACAGGCAGGTACACTCACTCTCACCACTGCATTCCCACACTCAGCTACGCACAGCTCACAGATCGTAGTCTCACATTGTATATATTCTCACAGACTCAGTGGGCACTAGTGTGGCTGCACAGTCACTGCTATACCCCCAGATGAGAATTTCCACAAAGGCACTCCCATCCCTTCACTTACAACTGCTTCAAGCAGAAAAAAATTTCTATTTCAGATACTCAGCTAACGTTAAAGAATTGTTTCCTAGGCAAGTCTTCCTGTAAAGGCTCAGACTCTGACCTTTACACAAATAAAGAACAGCTTCTCTGACTTTACTGGATGTTAGTGTTGCTGGAATCAGAATCCTCCCTTCCATCTGACGTGAAATTACTTACTCTTCAATGTCATGGTTCTTCCTCATCACCAAAGAGTTTTTTTCTAACCTTAAACTAGAGGAAGCACGATACTTGTCACCAGCCCTGCTACAGTGCACAAAGTCTATCCCCCTGAATCAGACAACTACAGAAGGAACCATGAAACAAGCTATTAAGACTACCGAAACTGCTAGAGTAAGAATGAAGGAAAACAGGACATAAGCAGGCAGGAAAAAATCTTCCATAATGAGAAAAAAACAACCAACCAAAAAACCAAAACCACATAAATTTGAGAATGAGAATGCAAATACTATGATAACAAAGGAGAACTGGCTTGGACATCCTAGGGTGTCAGTGAGAATCCTTCCACAGACTTCTGTATTGGATTGGACATGGTGTCTCACTGTTTCTGTTTAAGGGTCACTCCAACAGCAATTAAATAACCTCACAGATACATGTGCTATGCACCCCAAGTCAGAAAAGTCATATTAGCCCAAGCTTATTCTCATTTCTCTTCAAAAAGAACTTATATCTATGATCACCAAAAGAGCAAGCTAACTTCAATGAGAACCAAGTCCATGATTTCCTGCATAAGGCCCCATATTATAAAATGACCATGAGAAATGTATTTTTCTCCAGGTCACAGAACAGTCCTACTGATTCCTCTTTGAGTGAGTTAAGCACAAAACCAGTGTCCATTCTACACAAGCCTCAATTCCACATAACCATGACAAAACTCATGGGCTATGATCTGCAGTGGCAAACCTGACCATCTGTGGGCTTTACAGATCTTGGACACTGCACAAGGATCATGACGTTGGAGCATTGGATTCTTCACACTCCAGCACAAACCATGTTACCCAGCTACTTACGTAGCTCTGAATGATTCACTTTGGTAGCTTTTATTGCCTGCTGTTAAAATTCTGTATTGTTTGTGTACTGGTGTGTGCTGATATATACATTTTATTCTACCCAAAGAAAGGTGAATTTTAATGACCAGGTCATGTCAGAAACCTTTTAGACAAGAAAGCTATAATTTTAAAATTTGCCCATTAATACTACAATTGACATTATTGTTGCAACTTTAATATCACAAGAGAAATCCTTTTACTGTAGAATTCACACATGGTATTTCAAACCAAAATACCCTGTATTTACAACTCTGGAAATACATATGAAGAAAACAAGTCCAGAAGAACAGATATATTGATTAATAAGGGCTCTGGATCCACACAGATTTATTTCTGCAATTTATTTTATATGTCTAGGCAATTATTCTGAAATCAAACTAAACACATTAAAGTAAAAAATCTCTTCAGGATTGAAGGCAATAAATATATACCAGGTACCTGATATTTCAGAAAAGGTCTATTTCTTAAAGAATCCAATTCTGAGTTTCTAAACAATACAAATCTTTTTCCAGAAATAAAGCCTAAAAGGGGGAATACAGGGAAAACAGAACTGTACCAAAATATAAGATAAACCATCTTCAGGTGCTACAAGCCTATTTATTGCTATTTCATATCATGTGGAGCAAACTGCACAGATTGCACTATTATAAAATACAAGGATACTTTAAATCACCTAACTAACTACAGAAATACATCTATATATTTGACTCATATATATGTACCTATTTGATTTTATTATGGCGGTACAAAGGCTGGTATTTCTGTTTCTTTCTGGAATTCTCCATACTTCAAAACAACCTTACTTGTCACAGGGCAAGCTGTATGGGAGTGTGTCTGGACTAGTAGGAATGACTCTGTATTTGTAGCAGCATTAAGGAAACTGCTGTATAACATTTGTAAAATGAAATCAAGGCTGTCAATAAGTGCAAAATATCAAATAAAGTCTACAATTTTGCAATTGCACTGTTTCTGTTACAGGATTTCCAACTGCTTTACAAATTAATATTGTTCTACTATTGTTGCATTAGATGGTAGCCCCAGTGAACTTGATCAGAAAACAGTATCTCCCCAAGTTCAGCGTAACAAGAACGTTTCCTGTATACTCTGTACCCTGGCCACAGGCTATAATCTGATCAGGCTAGAAGCTGCTTAAAAACTGTAGTATAATTAAACATAATAGATCCTGAGACACTGCATGTTTACTTTCTTACTAGTATGCTTTTATCTTTTATCCCCAGCTAAATAGTTTGATTACACACTTCTATGTAAGGGCCTTTTAATATCACTGTTTAGTTGACTACTTAGTTGACTTTCTTAGTAGTTTGGCTGCAGATCATATTCAGGTCATACCAAGTTAAAAGTGGAGCTAAAAACAGGGTGTGAAGGCAGAGTGTCTAGATAATTCAAGACATAGATATAACTATGCAGTCCACATAACCACTAAGTTTTATAGCCTTCATGTCTACAGCCTGGAAACTTGCTGCACCTTTCTGCTGCGTTACTGCACAGTTGACCTTCCTAGCCCACATGTAAGTACAGCTGTCTTCCCTCCATACCTCTCCACTGCTTTTTCATTCTTTAACACAGCAATCAGAAGCTACTTGTCTCCCCTCTCAAGGATTTCACTGCTACCTATACTCAACATCTCTTTTTTTAGGCACAAAAAGAGAGCCCTGCCTCTTACCCACCCCTACGCTCATACCCACTGTTAGTTGCTGGATCTCCAAATCAGTGTCCTTGTGCCCTCCCAGGTTTGTCCATTATGAAGGAACAGAGCTCCTTGTAGATGCCCTTAGGTTGTTTCATCAGTCCCCACCAAAAGCCCATCTGCAAGGGCCCTTATAATGACATTTTCAAAAAACTTTGTCCCATTTGTTCATGGGTACATCAGACAATCTCTCACTTTGGCCAAACCATATGTTATTCTTATTACCTGTTGTCTTTTATCATAAAGTTCCTCTGTGAATCTACAGAGCAAGGATTGCTTTTTCTTCTCTGTTTTCAGCAGCAATTCAGGCAAAACATTGAGAGTTTAGGGAATCACCTTGGAAATAAGGAGGATACTACTGTTGTTTTCCAACTCTGCTCCTTCATTTGGTAGCCTTTTCTTCCTTCTCTAGTAATGGAACTGCTTACCTCCAAGAGCATTCATCATACATGCAAAGTGTTATAAATTAAAGATCAGGTCCCACAGGTCTGATTCAGTTTATACTCAAGCAAAATTCCCTCTGCCATCAGGGAACACTCCAGTGTGTGACTTAATCCCCACGATCACACACAGATCATTACTCCCAAGAATCAGGCTGCCTGTTTGGATTCTTGTACCTCCACTGTCACCATGCAGTCAGACCAGACCAGCAGATTACAGATAATGGTGTACAAAGCCCCTTCAGGTAACTACCTGACCACCTCTGGTGGTAAATGGGCAAAACACCAAAGGTCATCAGCCTGTTACAACCTCTACTAAAAAGCTCCATCTTCTAGCTCACGACTTAAAAGATCCAAGACTGAACACTGGCAGCTGATAACACACCCTCAGTATGGCATTGTATCAGCTGTGTTAAACTATGTTTGTGTAAGTGCAAGAACTGCAGGATATTGAAGTGACTGGGAAAATGTAACAGCATTTCCCCAAATTCAGGCACATGGCCCAGTCCTGTAGATATTTTGCCTTAAGGGTTTTTATCTACTGACATGGGTTAGAATTGTGCTGGCTCTCTCTTCAACTTTCTATCTGCTGGCCCTGCTTGCTAGATAAATAGCTATGCTCATATAGAAAAACCTGCACTAATAAAAACATAGACAGCCAGAAATCTGCTGCCAACAAGCAAAATATCCCATATTTCACTGCTCTGCCATGGGAGAGTCATATCTCACTGAACAAATATTCATTCCCAAACACTGTGCTAATGCATAAAAGTCTCCAACATATCTTAGAAAAATTATGGGAAAACAAGGAAGTCTGAGCTTCAGTTTCAATCTACTTTGTTTTGCCTCTCTTCTCTTTCCTACTCGTACACTTGAGACAATTTGATTTTACATTTTTCCACAGGCTTTTGTTCTTTAACTCTTCTCTCTCTACAAACAGGTCGAGTGGATCAGCATTTTTTTTAATTTGTTCATTTTGGGGGGTTTTGTTGTTTTTTTGGGGTTTTTTTTAGCCAAGTTCAATCAGAAGCACTGGCTTCTCTGGTGTTAATTAATAATCATATGGCCAGGCCATCATCTTCTGTGTTAGACTCCTAGAGCTTTAAAGCATGGAATCATCTTTTGTTTGTTCTGCATTTGTATGTTGCCTAGCACAGCAAAGTCTTTGTAGTTAATATGGATCCTTGGAATTCCAGCCAATACAAATACATACTAGCAAGTGAGGCTTGCAGCACTGAGTGGGTAGTTTCCCTGATTTAAGTCATCAAAATCAGAAATGTTTCTCCAAGTCATGCTTGGACTTAAAGCTCTCTGGGACTGTGTTTTGTGACTGCAAGGCCCTTAAGCACAAGGACATCCCCCAGTATAAATGAATACTTGGAAACAATTAAACTCCTCAGTTCTCAAGAATCAAGAGGCCACCTCTGTCAAATAAATAATAAAGCCATGCCCTTGCATAATTTTTATAGCTTGGGGTAAGCAAAAATATTTTCTTTAGAATGAGTAAGTCAAAAGGCAACTATATTCCTGAATTCCTTTTCTTATTTATAACAAATAGATAATTCTTCTCTGCTTGCTCACTAGAACATTTGTGTAATCTGTTGCAAACTCTTCAGCAAACTTCTTAAGCTGGCCTCTGTTTCTAGACCAGCAGAGGCTACATTTCTGAAGAAGAGACTCTCAGCATTTACTGATGACACAGTCATATACTTGCATTTGTACACATAATTCAGGAGAACTGTGCTTTGAGATCCTTCAGAATGACAGGCACTATATTAGTAATGTAGTTATATGGCAGATAGCATTTTTGGAAAGATACTCAAACATTGCTTCTTTAGGCTTTGCTATCTGGAAAGCATGAGTAAAGAAAAGAAGGAAAACATTTCTTGAAAAGCGAGTGTTACTATTCTTTCACTTTCAAAACTCATGCTCCTGGCTGCATAGAGCATTGGTAGGTGTCATCATGGTAACCAAAAAATTAAAAAAGAAAAAAAAAGTATGAGCAGGACCACTTGGTATGTAAGAGAAGATAAGAGAAGGAATGTTGCACTGCCAGGATTAGAAAAGGACATACAGTGCTTATCTGTACCTCCCTCAGCTCCTCACTGGGGCCCTACAGAGCTCAAGCTCTACCTGAACATGGCAGTCAGGGACCACTGTATAACACAGCCTCTCTGGAACTAGTCCTCATCTTGTCCCAGCCTGCGTATGCAGCTGACACTTAAATATTTTAGGCAGCATTAATAAAGTTGATTTTAGCTTCTGTAGCTATCTGTGTATAGCAAACAGGGTAGAGACCAATCTTAAGTACATTACAAGTAATAATGAACAAACCATTGCTGGGAAAGAATCAAAAACTTCCTTTTCATGGTTCAATTTTTCTAGTTGGAGTTAAGGGTGAAAATCAAGTTCTCTTCCAGTTCCAAACATAATTCCACTAAGAAACACGTTTCACATCAACAAACGCTAATAGAAAATGTTCCCCACTGCTCACATGAAAGTGTTATGCAGATGAAACATGTTTCCTGCCAATAACGACAAGTTACCTGCAGTTAAAACGGCAGCTAATCAGCTTTACTCACCATTAACGTGAAACGAACACAATGCTAAGTCTACAAAATGTTGGATCAAAAGAGCCATGGTGGTAGGTTTGCTATACCAAGTGAGAGGGGGTCTTTATCATGTTCTAAGCTCTGCACAAGCACAAGTCTTTGAAGACTGCTTTGTTACATTAAGGCATAAGTGTTCTAAGATGCTTACTTGTAGTATGAGGCAGGAAAAGAGTTTTCTGCTGCTTTCTCTTGCTCTCCAACTTAACTTGCGTTTCCTTTTCCTTTACCTTCAAGCAGCACCAGCTGCTCACAGGGTTGCTCTATCCAAAACCTGTTGGTGACCAACAGTCTTTCCCACTCAAGCCTGACTGCCTACTTGAAAATGAAGTGGAAGTAATTTCATTCAAAAGTGAACAAGTAAATTAATATCTGCTTCAGTTTCTTAGCTCAACATTTTGGTCCAAAATTCATGTACATCAGGTAGCATTTTGTCAAGAAAGATGACATTTAATCACAAAAATTAACAGTAAGAGTCCTCTGCAAAATCTAACTCCAGTGCCCCAAGTTCTTTGCTATGGCTATTTATGTCACAAGTGTAATCAGCAGCACTGGAATAGCTGATGATCTGACAAGTCAGTGCCACTATATGTGATATTGAATTAAAAATAAGGAGACTTGCAGTTGTTCCTTCAACTCCTCCAAGCAACATGACTCCCACCTTGTTCTCCCTGTTCTCTCTTTGCTATTCCCAAGTACTAGCTTGCAGCCTCTGGCCAGAATAAAACATACACAAGCCTAGCAGAGGCATGGGATATAGCCAACAGCACATATTGTTTATAGGCCATTCTCAATTTTACTCAGCAAGGCTCTACACACATTTTGTTATAAAAGCACAAGGATCCTTTAAGTCTCCAAGCAGCATTATGTACTTTCTATTGTAAAGATCTATATGTACCAGACCAGAACTATCAGCTGGCATAAATCCACATCAGCTCCCCTTGAATACATAGAAATTAGAATATTTATTCGCCACCACTCAAGGTGTGAGATTATCCACTTTTGGAGAACTGGATTTCCAGCTCTCTGTAGTCAAATCACTGAATACACAGATTATCCATACCAGAGTCACTCAGACAGCTTGGGTTAAGTAGGGTCATATCTCAGATGCAAGGCTCTCCCTTGACCATGCAAACACAGCACTCTGGTGTCAGTAGACTCAAATGTCTTATTCCTAATTTTGAAGCTAGGGAAAAATGTTTGGTCTGTAGTAAAGTCTGGCGTTTTTGTTAGAAACGAAATTAAAGAGATGTGGACAGAGAGCTGGATATTTACTGAATTCTGCAAAATAAGATACGGCTAGAACAAGTAGATTCACATTGCCTGGTAGCAGCAAGAGTATAGAGCATAATGCTGGCATGTTTGGGATTTGAGTTACAATTAGGGAGAGCACGATCTGAAGAACCAAATTGATTACTGACCTCAAATTGATTGTCAGACCTGTAGAGGAAAGCCAAGGTCTGATACCACTAGATGAGAATGCCAAATTCTGGGTTTCTAAACTGTCATCAAAAGTAGGATTAGAGTTGGGGATAGAGTCTGGAACAAGAGAGATTAGAGCAGCACATTAATTGTCTAAATCTTTACGACTCACAAAAGTAGTTGAAAGTTAGTGTTGCTACAGTCAAATATTTCTTCTTTATTTTTCCACTGATGGCAAGTGTCTGGGCAGAGGTCAGAGCAGTGTTAGGATTACAATTAGGCTCTAGCTTAGAATTCCAGAAGTAAGGCTCTGCTAAACAATTTTTGTTGCTCAATTCTGCCAAACCTGCTCAGGGATAAGTAGATTAAAATGTATCATTTTTAATTGTCAGACAGAATGGGGTTACTGAGCCATGATCAACGCTGGAGCCGGAACAGCATCATTGCTTGAGGTAAGATAAGTGGCAAAATCAGTATCAGCATATTTAAACATCTTCTGATTAACTTTTGGACATAACTGAATTTCTAGGCCAGCATTCGTGCCAGGAATAAATTGAAGACTAAAACTAAGGTTTAACATACAGTTCTGTGCAGTCAGGTTTACTGATGAATTCTGTCCAGCCTGCAGCAGGATTGCAGCCTGCCTCGGTGGATGTGAATTTTTCATAGTTTCAGAGATCAACAGGTTCTGTAGCCATAAATGATACTGCAAGTAGCTGGCATTTAGGGCTTGGGACAAGAGGCTATGCAGCACCATATCTCCATTGTAGAATTCTCACAGCTCTTCAGTGGTAAGATAAAAGGTTGATAAGCTTCAAATGCATGTTTAATTTCTAGGTGGCATTATGTCCTTGCATTACAATGATCAGTAAGGTTATGGCTTGGCTTAGTTGCAGGATTCATGACAAAAGGTTTTGGTACTTATTTTTCTGGTACTTAAAAGTTAAAGGTAGCTTTCAGAATGTTTAAATATGTTATGCTGACTTATTAGGAAGCCATGGCTCTGGACAACCCTAGGGTTATAGATGGCATTAGGGTTTGGATCTGGAGTTGAAGGCCATGGAAAGACAAATTTATTGCTACATTTTCCTAGATTCACAGATTAAAAAAAAAAAGAAGAGCCAGTATCAGTAAATTCATACACCTCGTCCCTAAATTTCAGACACAACTGAATTTCCACACTATCATAAAATCTTTTAGGTTGGAAAAGACCTTTCAGATCATCAAGTCCTACCTACTCTTTCAGACACCAGTGTTGGGGAAAGCTTCAGAAGACGACTTTGGATAGGCAGTTGTGCAAAACAACCCTTGTGACAGGAACATCAGTGGTGTACTGCTTCAGTATGCTTAGCCTGGGGAAGTAAAAATGAGTGGTGATGTCAGAAGATTTGACTATCTAAGCTTAATTTCTAAGCCATGCAAGCTATGACAAACACTACAGTAGGTTTCATGCGGATTCGTATTTGGGATAGGATGCTCAGCAGGATGCACAGGAAAATACTAAATTCTGACTTGTCTGCTGCAGCAATGTCACATTGTAATATGGAAATCTGCCTTAAAAACCAAACCAAAACTAGCAAACAAAAACCACCAAACTCTGTCTTTTCCTGTTCCCAGTGCCAATCATTTTTTTGTATTTGCCAAGATTTCTATTTTCTTTGGCGATGCATTTCTGTTTATGCATTTCATATCCACTTCACAAAAGCATCCACTTCTCTTTAAAACATAAATATACATTCATGCCTCTGTATTCGTTTCTTCAGTGTACAATTGTTGCATTTGACACTTTGACACACAGTTTGAAACTCTGTGAAGGTCTCGTGAAGGTTTCACATATTTCACTGCTATGAGGCATTAGAGGACAGATCTATGCAGAGATCAATAACAGTCTGGCTTACTGCTAGTGTAAACCTTGTCTTGTTGAGACATAGAACTCATTTTAGTCTCGCACCCTAAGCTTTGTTGGTTTTTAGGTTAGGCTTCCCTTCCCGAGCGAGCTGCCCGTGATGCGGTAGGTAACGGGACCGCGAGTGACGCGGCTTTGGGGTCTGGGCAGAGCGCACGCAGCCCCTCGGCGGAGCCGGCGCCGGGCTCGCCGCTCCTGGCTGCGGGCGGGCAGCGGGCTGCCTTCGTGGGAGCGGACAGCGCGCCCAGGGCCGCCCTCCGCGGCTCCATCCCTCGCTCCATCCCTCGCTCCCTGGCTGTGGCCGGGATGCCCCGCGGCGCCGGGAGCAAACCGCGGGCTGCGGCGCCCCCT